>JAQFVV010000577.1:0-215000 GCA_028023455.1 Epiperipatus broadwayi | reverse complement strand
CTCTCTCTCTCTCTCTGTAATCTCTTACTTATATAATGCATTTTAACTTACCTTTCACTTTTGAACTCATATATATATATATATATATATATATGTTAAAACGAAGATTTGCACGGGTTAACCCGCTAAATATGTATATTTATATATATATATATATATATATATATATAACTTTGTGTGGCTCCATTATATATTTTTAACTTATTCATGTTATATAGGTAAACAATTTATGCTCTGGGATTAATATGCCAATATCATTCAACCTCACAATTCTAATAAGAGTTTATTTTCTTTGTTTAATGGGGAAAGAAGCAGGGGCTTCAGTTAAATTTATTTGTACAGTTTTATTCATTTTTAACAGAAATCGCTTGCTAGGTTAGTCCTATATTTAAATCTCTTATTCACATCTTTTTATCTAAAATAATTTATTGTGGATGGGTATTTTTCTTTATTATTTGAATTTGTTTTTAAATTTTCATTTTTAAATTATCGTGAACCTTAATATAATAAATCTATCCTTTAATGATGTTGCCTGGATAGCTTATTTTATCAGTGATACATATATGGGAATCAAAATTAATTATAAATTTTGTTAGTTTAATGTCATTGTTAAAAGAGTTATTCTCCATTTTAACTTTCTGTATGCCCAAAATTAAAATAATTGTGCTGTAATATCAGGATTGTTGTTCACTGGGTCAGAGACTCAAAGAATAGGCAAATAGGCTAGAATTCAGGATTGCTCCAGACTGTGTATCTCAAGCATGGATTCAATGTACTTTGGCTTAGGATTAGAATCTTGTTAAGTGAGCAGACTGTTTTGACCAGTACAGTAGATTTTTTTCCCAGGCTTGTATGCCCAATCACGGGGCTTCATTAATAATTCCACACCCTGAATTGATCACTGATGATATATATGTATACTTTTTTTCTCCCCAAATTGTGTTCCGATTTTATATAGACACAATGTGAAAATTTTGTATTAAAACCAATTTCCCTGCATTGCAACCATAAATGTAATTTTATTTTGTAACTGGTTTTGCAACTGTAGAAAAATATTGTTTTTTCATGTTTATAGCTACTAGTGAAAAAATCTTGGTTTTAAAAAGGAAAAGAATTTTGATTTTTTTATCTAGTTGTAATAATAGGTTCTTTTAGCAAGCATGTGACAAGACAGCATTTTTCTTGACTGCAAAAATCGACAATTAAATCGACAGAGAGTAGCGTTCTTGACTTGGAAAAATCTGGAATTGAATGGATAGCAGAAAAAGTTAAGTTTTTACTTCTTTTAAAAAAAGAAAAAAATATTTTGCATTTAAAAAAATACCTTAAAATTTTAATATTTATAGTTTCAAGAAGTTAAACTTTAATTTAAAATTAGCAGGAATGAACTAGTGACTTAAGTTATTCTGCAAACTAAAATTTGTTATAATAGAAATAATGCAAAGGGAATCTGAAACTACTGAAAATTAACTGTTGTATTTAAAAGCTATATTTATATATACTTAAGCCAAGTTATAACTAATAGTTTATAATAAAGAAAACATTATGATGTATTTGGAATAAAAAGCCAATGCTGTGGGATTTTCAAAGCTGGCTTCAATGTCATTATGGAATTATGAAATTATAAAACTTTTCAAGATGTCTGTCTTATAGAATGCTGGTATATAACAATGTTTCATGGATTTATATACATTCAGGAGAGATAATTCAGATGTGTTTGTTTTAATCAAGTAGCATGAACTGTATGAATATTAACAGAGTTGGAAATAGGAAGACTATATATGGAGATTGACATTTATATTTATAAATTCTTATCTGTGGAAAGAAAATGCTTGCTTTATTCAAGATAAATATACATTATTTTGATTCACATGAATATATATATATATATATATATATATATTGAAACAGTTACATCTGTTTCACCTATTATCTTCGATAATAGTATATATTTGTTGTACTCAGATGGTGTGTATTTCTTAAATTTTAAAAACTTTGCTTATAATATTGCGAGTATGTGCATATATAAACGTCCTTAAAAATTATAAATATAAAATTATAGTCTCAAATATTTATATACGAGCATGTTCCATTAGATTTGTTAAAACTGAAATAAACATAACTGTATAATTAAAATTTATCTATAGTTTAAAGTTATAATATTACTATTTTGCAAAATTCGTTCTAAAAAATTATTTTAAGCCAGTATTTATTTTAAATAATTTCCAGGTTTTCCAATTCTTTTGTTTGTTTAAAATTTCAAGCAGAAAGTTTTATCAGTTTCAGCACTTCGTTCTAAAAATAAATCTTTAGCCAAAATTTGACCTATTTAAAAAATTATAACCAAGACCAATTATAATATTCAGTCAGGCATAAATCTATACAAAATCTATACAAATTGCTTGTGACCATTCTCTTAAAAATATATCTTTTAAAACTGACGTCAATTAAAACAATAGAGTCTTACCAAGTCCAGATTTAGATATACTTAATATTTTTACTAACTGGATATTTGGTTAAAGGCTAGTTTGAACTAGTCATCTTGTGATGTGGCATGACTCAAAGTAGGAGGTTACTACTGTCAAAAATATAGCATAAAAAGGGGCCCAAATAGCCACCAAATCCTCTAACCTACCCTCTTCCATCATCTATCATCATCCGTGTTAAATTTTTGCTGTTGCTGTGAAAATTATATTTGCTGCGGAAATTATTTCCGAAGACCACAGAGCTGAAGTTCAGTAAGAAAGCTGTTTCTGCCGCTTTAAAAAGCTAAACCTTAGAAAACTACCATCCAAGCTGCTACCAAGATGACTGTTGGCTAGAAGACAAAGAGACAGCCGTTTGCTCTTCCACGAGCGGCTACCGATGTGAGAAAACCTCCACCATGCCCATCACAGTAAGAAAGAAGCTGTACCTGAGAGACCAGAGTTCCTGACCAGAGAAATGGGGAAAGCTGCCACAGAAATAAATTTGCGGAAGTTACATCCAGACTAAAACCTAAGAGAAGCCCAGCCTGACTGAATATAGTGAGAAGCACATGGAAACAATGCCTTAAAAGAGACTTTGCCGGTAAATCCTTTCTGAAATATTAAATCTCATAACTAAAACGTATTCTAAATGAAAGCTAGCTAACTAAATCACATAATTAATTATATTTTCTAAATGTTCAATTAAATGTTTATCTTAAATCTGTTTAAATCTTAGAACACTCTTCAAATTCGTGCTTGATCATTAATAATTTTAAAGCAGTCCTTGATCATTAATAATTTTAAGTAGTCATTGATCATTAATAATTTTAAGTAGTCGTTGATCATTAATAATTTTAAGTAGTCGTTGATCATTAATAATTTTAAATAATCCTAAACATCTAGTTTCTATAAAACCATACAAGAAACTCATTTCTAAATTATAAATCTTATTGTTTATGCAATTTACTCTTATGTCATCTATCTATAGTTTTAAGTTCATGTTTATTAGATGATTTTATGCTGTGTTTTTATCAGAACGGAGTCTTGTGTGTTAATAAATTATCGGGCTGAGGGGAGTGAGTAATCACTTTTAGTATACCAGAGTATTGCGATATAAAGAATATAGTCAAGACTCCTTTCTGAAATAAAACTAATATTTTGTGCTAGAGTGAATCGGTATTTATAATGCCCGAACAAGTTATTTAAAATCTTTTGCTAAAGTTATTAAAAATGTATATTTGCGTATATTATTTAAAACGCATCTTTTTCTCAAATTATTTAAAATGAAAATGTTTTGCTTAAAATGAAAATCTTTTGCTAAAGTTATTTAAATGTATATTTTGCGTATATTATTTAAGACGCATCTTTTCTCAAGTTAGCTAAAATGAAAATGTTTACTAAAGTTAGTGAAAACGTATATATTACGTATATTATTTAAAACTCATATTTTTGCCCAGATTATTTAAGAATTATATTTGCTTAAGTGATTTAAAATATGTATTTTGCCAGTTATTTGAAAAAGTATATTTTACACAAGCTATTTAAAATGTAGGTTTGCATTCGCTATTCAAAAGATTTTGCATTATTAGTAAGATCTATTTTAACGAATTATTTAAGATGAGTAATTTATTTAAAAATCAATAATTTGCGTGAGCTATTTTATAACTCTTATTTTATTATTTAAAAATCAGTTTATATTAGATGTAGTTATACTACATATAACTAATGTTCCCAGTTCTAAAAATCTCAAGTTCGTTTAGTTAGAGAATAAATAGCTATGCAGATAACCGTAAATCAGATTCTCATTATCGCTATTATTTTATAATTTAATCTCATTTATGAACTGACCGGTGGTAGTAGCACTGAAGAAGCTAAGATTGGCGTAATTAATTTATAAAATATTAATTTAGCGTTGCGAATGTATTGCTAATTTGCATAAATATGCACATCTACTTGCTATGTATATAATGGCCCATCTCAAGATTGTTCAACGTCCAGTCACGCCTCGAAAGTTTAGGCAACTGCGACAATTCTTCGTATTTCATCAAGTCACGCCTCGAAAGTTTAGGCAAATGTGACAGTTATTCGTACTTAACGGAACCAAAGCGTTTCCAAAAGGCTCATAAGCCATTCTTCTGTTCACTTAATTAAAAGGCCTCTTTCCATTATAGCGAGCAGATCGGTTAGGGAACCGTTTACTAGGTAATAAACCCCATTAAGAATGCATTCGAGTCGCACTTATCTGATACTCTAGTCTCTAACGCACTAGAATCTAACGTTCCACTGCCATCACGTCTCAGTTCAACTTCTCTAGAAAGTAACTTCGGCTTTGATCCGAACTAGAGTCTGATTTAATGTGTTTATCCGTATAACAATTATATATCACGCAAATGTCTCTATAATATGATTTTGAATATATTTATAATATAATCTTAAACTTAGTAACTATAATATAAACTCAAACTTAGTAACAATGATATATACTTAATATAATCTCTATCATTCATCAATAAATCTATCACTAGCTAATTATAACCGATTTCAAATATATAAAACATGGCATGAATTAGAACATGAAAGATGACATAAGCTTATTAAAAAGTCATGCTTTTACTATTATTTTATAACCCTGAGCATCCATCATTGCTTTGAGATATTATTGTCTAACCCTGAGAATCCACTCATTGCTTTGTATTATTTGATAACCCTGAGAATCCACTCATTGCTTTGTATTATTATTTGATAACCTTGAGCATCCACTCATTGCTTTGAGATATTATTGTATAACCTTGATAACCCACTCATTGCTTTGTAATATTATTTGATAACCCTGATAATCCACTCATTGCTTTGTATTATTATTTGATAACCTAGAGAATCCACTCATGGCTTTGTAATCTTGTTTTATAATCCTAGTGTTCACTCACCTGCGTGTGAGCTAGCTATACACAACTTGCTATGCATCAATATTTATTAAATGTTATATTAAATTTATGAAATATAAATTTGTCTCAGTCTCATTACTTTCTCATTATCTTATGAATCACTAGTTAAGTTTTATAATAGAATATGTAATAAGGGGGGAATGTCTCATGTTTTACTGCTTTGCTATTGCTGGAACGCGATCAAAGAGATATCGAGTGTAACCTCAGGCATGTCATTCGCGATGGGTTGACTTTGAAGCACGAGTGAGAGGGTTGAGGTATGATCAGATGTAGGGTGTTACTATTCCAACTTGGTCAGCTTTTGATTCTCTGGCTTGGACTCTCAGTCTGTTGAGCAAATGTACAAACCTGACCGTTACAATATATATATATATAACAATATTCACTAGAATAAAAACTACAAAATTTTAAAAAATGCCTGTATAAAATTAAAGATTAAAATTCTTTGCTTAGCTAGCTTCAGCGTATTCTGCCATCTTAAGTAGCAATACGTTAATATTTAAATATTATCAAACTCTCACACCAGTAACGTTCCCATGTGAATAACCTACTTTCCATAAATTGTGAATATTAACACAATGACCCTGTTTATTCAACACATTATCCATACTATTTATAAAATAGGACTTCTTAATTTTTTTTTTCCTCAAATCATTTTCCATATGCAAAATAACAAACTATATCAAAGCAGAATTCTCCATTACAACTCACAGCATGTTCTGCAAAAACAGATTTATACCTATCTGCAGAACAACACAACTTATTATATAATAATTAATGCTCCCTAATCCTCTTTTTCAATGCACATTTGGTCTCCCTGATGTAACTATAACCACAATGACATACCACTTTATATATAATATTACATTTGCTGCTTTTATCAATAGAATTTTTGCCATTAATAACCAATCTTCCAGTATTTGCACCCACTTTAAATGCAACATTAAAATCAGCAGATACCAATGATGTAATATATATTTGCTTTTGTAATTTTTTTTATTTGGAAATTGATATATTATAATTTTTTTGTTTTATTGTGTGTTTAAGAATCATTTTTCAAATTCGACCACCTGCAATTTAAAATTGGAAGCAATGGTTGGATTAATATTATATTAATGTAAATTAAAAAAGGAATCCTCTTCAATTAATATGTATTATGTTTTTAAATAAAAGTAAATTTTCAGATTCCTCTAGAATTCAACATTAATCCAACAAGGTGACCTCAACCCAAATAATGTTTTTATATATTTAACATTGAGGGCAAAACTTTAGGACAACAAGAATAGATAGATAATCTACTAATAAGTTTTAATAATATTTACTTATAATTTTGTTTTATTTCCAAATGCACAATTAACCCACTGATTAAATGGTCTTTATCATATCTGTCATTAATTGATTTCTATTATGACTTACACACATATATAAATGGGAGTGGGGCTATATCGGGTATATATATATATATATATATATATTTATTTATATATATATATATATATATATATAGTAAAAAAAAGTTATAATTATAAAATATTTAACCTAGCCTAAAAATATCATAGTTTTAGAATTATTAAACTCTCATTTTGCTTTTATTTTTGTTGTTTTATGTATATATTTAAGGAATTATATAGTATAATTTTGTATATAATGTATTTCAAATTATTTTGTTTCTGTTATATGAAGCCATCAAGATGTGAGAAAAACCATTTTTGATACCGAATATTTATCTATTTTATTATTTTTTGTTTGTAAATATTTATTTTTATATGTTGCTAATAAATTAAGTTGTTTAAATCAATCTGATCTCTGTTTGGTCATCACCATCATCATCATGCATTTATATCACTAGATGTTTGATCATCACCATCATTATTATGGATTTATATCATTAACGTTTTGATGATCATCATCATCATTATGTATTGATATTATAAATAATTGATCATCATCCATATTTTTCTATATCTATGCTTATATAGGCATATTTGGTTTATAATTGAGTAGGGCTATCTCTGCAGAGAGCTGACTGCAAGAACTTCCTGAGTTTGAATTCTGCAGTATAATGAGGCTTAAAAAGGGATATGTGATTAACATGCACTAATCTAGGTTACATTGAAATATTGTTAGTAAATTATAAGTTAGTATATTGAAAGTAGATGTGACTTGGAACTGCGCATATCATTGTGATATCTTTAGCATCCTATTTGAAGGCCTAGGTCTGACAATAGTGAGATGTGTTCCCTTTATTATATGTGATGTCTGATTCTGTAACATCTGATGCATCCAAATGTTCCATTGAATCAGAAATTTTGGATATACTTGTTGTAGGTTGGTTGACACATTTTATTCAAATCATCCAACTACTTAGCCGTATTCATGTCATCATATGGTGTACCCCGTGATTCCGGTATATCTGGCACCATCAACTTTGCGGTCGCAGGTTCCATTATATATATATATATATGTGTGTGTGTGTGTGTGTGATAATGCTGAAACAAATCACTAAACAATTTTTTTATAAGAGTCTATTATATGTGCAGAAAAACAAGCAAAAGTCAAGCAGCAAGGCAGTTGAATTCCAACAGATCATACACATACATGGTATAATCAATTTTTTTTTCATTTATAAGCAGCAGTCAGCAGCAACAAAAAGCCAAGAATGGAGACTATTGAAAAGAGGAGGGAGAGAGGTGTATAGCCAGCATAAAATAAGAAAAGAGCCAACACAATCCAGATTTCACAAACAATTATAAATGACAATACACTAAACAAAAAAAGGATGTAGTGGATGAGAAAGCTCAGCAGAGAAAGTTGGAATAGAACAAAGACCAGATGACCAACCAGCATCCAGCATGTCTGAATCATTGGCAGTGGATAGGCCAGAAATAAATTTGAAAGAACCAGCCCTGAATGATGATGAGATCATAAAAATCTTACAACAACTGATAAAAAAGCAGAGATCAAGCAAAAAGAGGTACAGAATTACAGAGGTGGCACATGGAAATGTTGAAAGAGTTTAAAAGAGATGTTGATGAATTAAAAAGAAGCCAAAAATAAAATATCGATAAGACTAGTACAACTCTGGACATGCAAGCTGATGGTTTCAAGGATGTATCTGTTCCCAAGCAAAGGAAGACTATTGATCTAACCAAACGCAAGATAGTCTGTGTAGAAACAATTTTTGGATACACAGTAATGGAAGACACAGAAGTTGAGAATGAAATTGAAGATACTGCAAAGAAGTAGGATGCTAACCAAATAGAGAATCTGATGAACCAAACAAGAGAACTGGAAAGATTTGAAGATGGTTCAACCTTTGGATCAAAGGATAGTGATGCTGAAAGTAAAGATGAAACAATTTTCATGGAAGCATTTTTAAAAGACATTGGAGCAGTAGACAAAGAACTCGGACGAACTAAAATAAGATTGGGACCTTATAAGAGGCTGTTGTTGAAGACCAATTCCAACCCTATTCAACAAAAAATTAAGAATTAGGTTCTGTATTGACAAAAATTACTCAAATTCAGAGTGTTACTCTAATGGATTTAGCTAAGGAAGAAAAAAGCACTAATAAAATATGGATCTCAAGTCTACTTCAAATCAACTCATCTCAAAGTGATGGTATCAGTGTATCACACTATACCCAAATGGCTATATTGATTGTGAAAAGTGTGATCAATAGAACAAAATCATAATTGATAATTCTGAGTTATATTTTCATAATAACTATAAAGATATTCCATGGAAAAGTGATGTTGATGGGTTGATGAAAACATCAAAGTTAAATTTTAGGAATGATGCTGAATGACCAACCTCCTGATATAAAAATGAAGAAAGTGGACAGGTCTTCAGATTTGGCCAAAAGTCCAATAATCATTTATTTATGACATATGATCAGAACAAAATTGATGAGAAGCTGAACTCATTAAACAGGGAAGATTAAATTTGTTTGAGAGCATGGACATATTTTGGAGATAAAATAGTTTCATAAAAGATGTAAAAAAAAACTTCTTCATTCTCAAAGTGAATATGTTATAATGGATCACAGAAAGTTGGAGAAATTATTTTAAAGCAAGATACTTTTAATAAAGAACAATATAAGAATAATATTCCAAAGCACAATATTATGACCTCTTTTGATATTTTAGTAAGAGACTTGAAAAGATGTATTCCTAACCAAGGGGGAACATTGTTCGGAGCCTTATATACCTCTAGATCCAGAAAAATATTATTAAAAAAGGAAGAAGCAGCCATGGATAAACAAAGTTGAAGATAATGTAAAATGCAAATGGACATGCTCATATTATGAATCCAAAAGGAGCCATAGATAAACAAAATCGAAGACAATAGAAAATGCAAATGGACATTCTCACATTTTGACTCCCTATACCAAATATTTCAGTTAATGAAAAAAGTAATAATAAGTTGCTATAAAAAAATTGATGTGAAATTATATTTTCCATACTAGAAATTCGATTCAAATAATGAGGCAGTTTATTTCAATAAGGAGCTAAGTTTTCATGCACATTTATTAAAGTTGTTTTTCTCACCAAAATTATAATAGACTCTAACTAAGGTATTTTTTATTGATTTTTTTAATGATCAGTTTAAGTGGGAAAGAAAGTGAATCAGTAAATATGTAATCATCATTGAGCTTCATGCTTCACCATCTACTCTAATCTCATGCAGGACCCACAATTCAGACATAGCCATAGATATATGCCATTCACCCACATGCTGTATGCATATGATCCAAGAAATTAATAAAATTAAAAATATATAGTAAAGTAAAACAGTAGTGAGCATTATATATATATATATATATATTAAAGTCTTGGAATGTAAAAACAAAAAAAAAAAAAATGGGGACGGATCGAAATACTGAAAGAATCATTATCTAGATTTAGATGGTTTTTGTTAAATTAAAATTTACAAATCTTAATTAAAATCATAAGCAATTTTTTTGTTAGTTAGTCTTCGAATCTTATCTGTTTAAATTTTTTTACAAATTAAATGTTTGTCTATTTAATCAAGAGATTACAGAGATAGCTGTGAGCAACTGAAATTGTATTCTTGGGGGGATTAAAATGATGTATAAAAGGGCCCATAGAACAAAATAAGTCAGTTACTTTGAGTTGCTTTAAATTACTTTCAGTTAGTAATTAAATTTTGAATTAGTTAGTAAATTATTTGAGAACATTTGAGTTAGTAATTCTCCAGAAAAATTGATTCATCATTCCACTTTAAAAACTAAGTAAAAGTTTCACATCATGTTATTTCAGTAGAGAAAATCCAGTCCCTTTCTCCTTGTCTCTGATACTACTTGCTGCTGTCATGTTCCATACACCCGACCAGCCATACAAGATGACCGTCTAATTGCTGACCCTGACTGCCTGCCTGGTATTCTGAAGTAACCTCATTCTATGTGGAGCTGCCTTTAATATAAAGTCTTTAGGTAATTTGTTTATCTAAGATATAATGAAAATCTTACATGTTATTCCGGTGTTATTTTATAGCTTTCTATTAATTATGATCTTAAACTCTCTCTCTGTAATTCCTTACTAATATAATGTATTTTAAACTTACCTTTCATGCTTGAACTCATATATATATATATATATATATATATATATATATATATATATATATATATATATATATATATATATATATATATATATATATATATATAACTTTGTGTGGCTCTATTAGATATTTCTAACATATACATGTTATGTAGGTAAACAATTTATGCTGTTGAATTAATATCTCAATATCATTCAACCTCATGAGTCTAATAAGGGTTTATTTCTTTATTTAATAGGGAAAGAAGCAGGGACTTCACTTAAATTTATTAGTAAAGTTTTATTCATTTTTAAAAGAAATCGCTTTGCTAGGTTGGTTTTAGATTTAAATCTGTTATTCACATTTTTTTATCTAAAATATTTTATTGTGGATGCATATTTTAGTTTATTTTTTGATTTTGTCTTTAAATTTTCATTTTTAAAAGATCATGAACCTTAATATAATTAGTCCATCCTTTCATGATGTTGTCTGGAGGGCTAACGTTGTCAGTAATACTATATGGGAATCGAAACTGAATATAAATTTCGTTAGTTTAATGTCATAGTTAAAAGAGTTATTCTCTGTTATAACTTTCTGAATGATGTTTTATTTTAATATATCATTCTGGAGGAGTCAAACTATTCACCAGCTTTAGAATATAATATATTAAGTTTATCGTACATGTATAATGTGGTTGGCATATCTTTCCTTTCTTTTATGGTACTCTCACATATATTTTCTTTATTGCTTTGTCATTGGGGACCTCGGAAATCTGAATCTCCCATTCTACTTTCTCAAAACTGTTTGTAATCAGGGGTATATGCTACTCCCTGTGGAATGCGAGGTGTATAGGGGTTTTATTGTCCTGTGGAAGTTCCATACAGCTAGCTCTGAGCATTCAAACCAAACCTCTCTATGCGATACCTACCTTCAAAATGGCGGACGTATCAACCTTCATTCATTGTCGAATGTCTTAAAATGATGAAGTATTCAAACTACCATAAGATCCGTATTTTTTTAATGACATACTAGTACCATTATTGCTTACTTTAATATTTATGCCTGTTTGACCTTTTGTTTGGTGTTGAAAATAATGACTCATTTATGAAATGGACTAACATGCTAATTAGTCAGTATGTTGCTTTCTTTTAAAATACTAATCGATTCCCATAGACATAAATCAATTTATATTTATGATTGTATCATGTATTCTCACAAATACAGAACATTGGTTGTTTCTTATGTATATGTTCCAAATATGTCTTTTCCAAACAATGCCAATAAAAATATATATAATGATTTTCATAAGGTAGATAAATGATTAAGATTGTATATTTTGCCTGTTTATAAAATCATTTGCTACTAAATCGCAAACTATCCTTTAGATCTTTAATCATCTAAATCTTTCATGATTTTCTATATTTGTTTTATACATCCACAGCAATTTATTTGTAAACATTCGTACATTGGCATATTAACTCTGCACAAGTATAATACAATCTCTAAAATTATATTCATTAAATAATTAATAAAGGGGATTTTATAAAAAACAAATCCCAAGTTTTTTAAATAGACAATATCGTCTCCCAAGCATGAAACATGTTGTAACACATATATGCGTTTTCTTAATGTTTTATTAAATATATATTTCATGTAAATCCCGGTTTGTTTTGAATTATTATTTCTTAGTTAATATGTAGAATTATTTTTTTAGCTCATAACATAGCATTAATAAGTATAACTTTAATAAATGTAAGTCCTGGGCTACTCTTATCTCGATCATCATCATCATTCTGATCTTATGCTTTACCGCTATGTTTCCAGGCCCGGAATTAAAATAATTGTGCTGTATCATCAGGATTATTATTCTTTTTTTCAGAGATTCAAAGAATAGGCAAATAGGTTAGAATTCAAGATTGATCCACTCCTGTGTATCTCGAGCGTGATTGAATTTGAAAATTTGAAGTACTTTTGCTTAGGATTTAAATCTTTTTAAGTGAGCAGACTGTTTTGAACAGTACGCTATCTATCTATCTATCTATCTATCTATCTATCTATCTATCTATCTATCTATCTATCTATCTATCTATCTATCTATCTATCTATCTATCTATCTATCTATCTATCTATCTATCTATCTATCTATCTATCTATCTATCTATCTATCTATCTATCTATCTATCTATCTATCTATCTATCTATCTATCTATCTATCTATCTATCTATCTATCTATCTATCTATCTATCTATCTATCTATCTATCTATCTATCTATCTATCTATCTATCTATCTATCTATCTATCTATCTATCTATCTATCTATCTATCTATCTATCTATCTATCTATCTATCTATCTATCTATCTATCTATCTATCTATCTATCTATCTATCTATCTATCTATCTATCTATCTATCTATCTATCTATCTATCTATCTATCTATATCTGTCTGTCTGTCTGTCTGTCTGTCTATCTATCTATCTATCTATCTATCTATCTATCTATCTATCTATCTATCTATCTATCTATCTATCTATCTATCTATATATCTATCTATCTATGTATATGTCTAACTGTCTATCTGTCCATCCAAACTTCCATCCATACTTCTATCAGTTTCTCTCATTCTCAGTTTGTCTGTCTATCTATTTATCCATCCACACACCCTCACACCAATCCATTCATCCATCTAACCATCCATCCATCAATCCATCTATCGATGTATACATCTTCCTACCTATCTCTTACTTACCTATGTACCTACTGACCTTCATACCTATAACATTATTATTAGTAAAAAGAAATTATTTCACATTCAGCTGCCTACTATTTATAAACTTAATATAAATTATAATACATAATAAATAATGCCTGAGGCCATATACAACCCCTTTCGAACACACCACCTATTCATAAATTCGCAGGATTGATGTCTTTCTTACATAGGAATGAGCACCTTTGCAGATTTGAAGCAGACAAAAGGGCAAATTTGATTTTATATAGAAACGATTTATTAAATATCGGTTTCAAACAAAATAGTATTGATGGGAAAATTAGACAATTTTACAGTAAATTAAATAACAATGCAATTAAGCAGCAGAAAAATAGAATATTGTTGCCATACTTTGCAAACGCCCATAAAAAACTTTACTCAGTGTTTAATAGAGATTTTCAACTATATTTTCACACACCCCCTAATACCAATAGAATTATCAACAATGCAAAAGACATTGTAACACCCAACAACATTTCTCAGGCTGTCTATAATATCTCATGCCCAGAAAATAACTGCATGGCATCATACTATGGAGAAACGAAAGCAACTCTTTCAACAAGATTGTCCCAGCACAGATATTCTTACAGAAAGGCCCAAGCAGACCCAGCTTACACCTCAATATTCACAATGCATCAGAAATTAACTGGTCATTCATGTGAACCTGAAAATCCAAGAATAGTTTGTAGGGAAAGAAATGATGTTAAGAGAAAGATGAAGGAGGCATGTTTTCTTGCCATGGATGATAAGGCTATGAATAGGAAAGATACGTGTTATAAAATTTCTAAGAAATGGGTTAATTAGATTTACGCATATAGTTCAATTAATTTACATATATCTGCATATATTTACACATAGCAACCTTGTTACGCTTACTCTTTGTTACCCATGATTATGAGAGCTAAGTTCTCTTGAAAGCGCTCGGGCATTATTTATTATGTATTATAATTTATATTAAGTTTATAATAAATTGTGATTTAATTTGAAGAAGCTCTGCTGTTATGTGCTGATTTATGCATTAAAATTGTATATTATTAGTAGTAGTATATTTTAATGAATTGAAGTAATATAAATATTAGCAAATGAAACTTTCTATATATTTATCTATCTAACTACCTACTTACCTATCTAGCCACCCACCCACCTACCTACATCCCCACCCACCCAACTTACCCACATACATATCTATCTATCTGTCTCTATCTATCTATCTATCTATCTATCTATCTATCTATCTATCTATCTATCTATCTATCTATCTATCTATCTATCTATCTATCTATCTATCTATCTATCTATCTATCTGTGTGTCTACATGTGTGTCTGTCAATGTATCTATCTGTCTATCCACCTACTTACTTACCTACCAATCTATCTATCTATCTATCTATCTATCTATCTATCTATCTATCTATCTATCTATCTATCTATCTATCTATCTATCTATCTATCTATCTATCTATCTATCTATCTATCTATCTATCTATCTATCTATGTGTCTATACATCTATCTGTCCATCCATCCATCCTTCTATAAGTCTATCTCATTCTCTGTCTATATATTTATCCATCCACACTCACATCCATCCAACCATCAAATCCATCAATCCATCTATCTACATATCCACTTTTCTACCTATTTCATCTACCTATTACCGACCAACCTACAACATTACTATTATTAGGATATTTTAATGAATTGAAGTAATATAAATATTAGCACATATATCTATCAATATATTTATCCATCTACATACCTACTTACCTATTTAGACCTGCAGCCACCCACCTACCTACCCACACACTCATCTGACATAACAACCTACATATTTTTCTTTTTCTTTTTATATCTATCTATCTATCTATCTATCTATCTATCTATCTATCTATCTATCTATCTATCTATCTATCTATCTATCTATCTATCTATCTATCTATCTATCTATCTATCTATCTATCTATCTATCTATCTATCTATCTATCTATCTATCTATCTATCAACCTACCTATCTATTCATCTATCTCTATATCTATCTATCTGTCTATCAATCTATTATCTATCTATCTATCTATCTATCTATCTATCTCTCTCTCTCTATCTATCTATCTATCTATCTATCTATCTATCTTTCTATCTTTCTATCTATCTATCTATCTATCTATCTATCTATCTATCTATCTATCTATCTATCTATCTATCTATCTATCTATCTATCTATCTATCTATCTATCTATCTATCTATCTATCTATCTATAACTATCTGTCAGTGTGTCTGTCAATCTATCTATGTCTATCTGTTTATCCACCTATCTATCAATCTGTCTATACGTCCATCTGTCTATCCCTCCATCCATATTTCTATCCTTTTTCTATCAGTCTATCTCATTCTTTGTTTGTCTATCTATTTATCCATACATACATTTTCACACCAATCCAATCATCCACCCAAACATCAATCCATCTTTCCACATATCCATGCTTCTATCTATCTCACCATCTACCTATCTAACAACCAATCTAACTACCTACCTATAACATTATTATTAGTAGTATATTTTAAGGAATTGAAGTAATATAAATATTAGCACTTATAACTATCTATTTATTTATCTATGAATTATTGTATTGAAGGTTACGAATTACCCAGTGCTAATTCTCAATTCAAAATTTTTTGTATTAAGTAAGGATATTATGTGATCCTATTTGTTAAAAGAAACCGTAGTGGTTGATTTGTTAAAGTAAAAGATCTGTAAATATTATTAACCAAACGATTATTTTGTATCAGCGCTTTCTTGGCAACATGTCCTTCCATGTTTATGTAACTTTCTTTAGATTAATAAAATTGTAAATAAATGTATTGTTTCTTTATTTAAATTATATTCAGTTTTGGTTATTTATTTATTTTTATATGCTATTGTCGTGGATTTTCAATATTGTTTTTTAATCACAACAGTAATTATTTTCATTTAATTAAATTTATATATTATATTTTATTTCCACAGAAATAAAATTAAATCTTGCATTTAATTATCATTTCTGGATGAAATCTTTATAACATAAAATATCACATTTGCAGATATGAATAAGAAGATTTATTCTAAGAGATAATTAAAACTTTGTTATCTTCTAAGATAGAAGGTTTTCTTTTTTTGAAATGAGAATTGCCCATGCTCTTTTGATCATACACTACTATTATTTCATTTTAATGTCAAGGTTCAGTTTTTATTTAATCATTTGTGAAAGTTGTTTTGTGAGAAGATGGAGGGACATACAATGCACTCTTGTCTTTATCCCATCTCAAGTAATATCCAATGTGTAAAGGGCTATGATTAGTCTAAACTATAACTATTTTAATTATGGTGTTAAATATTTAAATAACTATTTTTCTTTAATTGTGATAAATATTGTTATCTTGTACATGATATAGTCACTTCCAAATAAAATGTTTGCTTCCTATAGTCAGCCAGGATATCATTCACTCTGCTATTTATCTAATCAGTTACTCATCAAACAATGTCATATATTAGTTTTCTCACAATAGTTGCAGTAGGACCCTAAGAACATTTACTCTTGTTGATCATTTAGTAATTTATATAATTTTTACACATCGTAATATTACGTAACATTATTGTGAAAAGTAGTTCTTATTTATTCCCTGTGCTAAAAAAAGCACCTGATAGTATTTAAATTCATTTTCTTCTGAAGTATTTTTATTTTATCATAAACTTGTTATGCTCAGAGAACATTGATTGGATGGAGAATCAATTTTTTAAATATTAGGCCAAAACAGAAAATTTTCTCAGTAATTTATTTAAAATATTATTTTGCCCTAGTTATTTGGCAGCATTGTTAATTTTTCCTCCACTTTGCTACAGATCTCTGTGTAATAACATTTTTATAAATCTTATTGTAATCCTGCTGTGTCTAACTGAAGAGTCTCTCATTTATTTATTTTTTATTTCCTCCTTTTTATTACTCTCATTTTATTTTATACTATATTTTGCCTCTTCCTCTCTTCTCTTTTCTAGTATTTCTAATCTACTCTCTCTTCTTCTCATTTTAATTTCTTGTTTTCTTTTTCTTTCTCTCCCTCTGTTTTCTCCTCTTCATCTTCTCATTTTATTATTCTTTTTTTCTCTCTCTACTCCACCCTATCTTTCTACCCCTTATACATTTTATAAAGGTTACAATATATATATATATATATATATATATATATATATATATATATTTATATTGTAGCTGAATTATTAAAACGCCATTGTAGATAAATTATTAATGCGACTAATGTTTAATTTAAACATTGTAACTCAAATATTAATTCAAACAAGTTGTCCTTAAAATTAGTGTAACTAGAACATTGCAGCCAAAATATTAATTAGCATTCAAAAGGGCTTTGTAACTTAGATTAATTTCTACTTAAGATTTTTAATACATTGTAGCCAAAAATATTATATCCACTTAATATTCTCACAATATATATATATATATATATATATATATATATATATATATATATATATATATATATATATATATATATATATATATATATATATATATATATATATATATAATGTTTGTGTCTTGAGGGAGAAAAATGATGATGAAATAGATATAAATCAAATCCAAGATGGCAAAATAATCTCATAATAATAATGATTAGAAACTAGTCATTTCAGTTATCTGGTATTTAGCCTATTTCAAAGCCTAGTTAGGCAGCCATTGTATCCTCAATAAACAAACGAGTAGGGACACATTATAACTTAAATAAACTATTAAGACATTATAACTTATGAAATAACATCAAGTGGATGAGTGCCTTGGTAACCCAATGAAAATATTTCCTCAATAAATCCAACAGTAAATTTTACCCACTTTTATCTCTTTGTTTTATATTAAGTGAATATCTAAGTGAATAATAAGAGAATATGGTCTAACAGGGCACCACCAGATTCTCTGAACCTAGACAAAGTTATATTTTATAACATTTTTAAATGTACCAGATTTGAACCTTTTTGGTTTATTATTTCTAACAAAATGTAGGATTTCTGCTTTTAGACCCATATCACTGTATGCACTAATATTAAGATAAACACAAAACATCCTTAAGCTAAAGTGGTGTGTATAAAATGCATCAGACAGAAATTATCTCCTAGATTTTAATATGATAAATGCATTTTAATACTCTCATAAGTTTTACTAGATTGTATTACACTATTAATTTAGGGTGGCAATTCACTCATCCTTGACTGATATAGAGGATACAATGGTGGTTACTATAATACCATGAAATCACTATTTATGTATGGCCTTTAAACATTTATCTAGCTCATTAATTGAAAACATTATAATGACGATGATGACGATGCTGGTACTTCCAGCCACAGCTTCAGAACTAAGCCTAACATGAAATTTAGTTTTTAGAAATTCATAATGATTTCTCTAATTTTAGTATATCTAATTAGAACTTAAACAGTTAATAATCACCCGTGATGATGAATGCTCACACCTAATAAAGAATACTCTTATGAAAATATACACATTTTTAATAACACAAATTAATATTTATTACTGCATTATTAACTTATACATATAATTTAAAGATAGCAATGAATATTTATATGACTAATAGTTATAAGTTATTATATTGAACTCATAAGATTAATATTATATTCTTCCCCCTTTCCCATAATGACAATATCCAATGTTTATGATAATATAGTGTATATCAATTTGGATAACATATTGCTCAAATTTTCTATCCACAAGAAAAATATTTCATATAAAAAAATAACCACTCTTTGTGCACACATCTTTTTAGATCTTTATACACCTAAACTTAACATCTAAAGTAGAATGATTAATTAGAAAAAGTGTTAGTCAAATCGAAAAAAAAAAGATTTCCAGAAACAAGTTTTGAATTACTTTATCTCCCCCTCTCTAAACTATTGAAATTGATACTTATTAACTAAAAAAAAAAACATAATCTAAGATTTTTATTTCTATATGTCTATTTATGTTCACATTTATATGCCATTATATACATGTGACAAGAATTGTTATATTACCATGTACGTGTGTTTTTATCCCCATTATAACTAAAATATTAAACCACTAAACATCACATGATCACCATCTCTATACTAGCACATAATTGTTGTAAACAAAGGCAAAACTCTCCATACAGTAGTGCCACCCTGTGGCAAACAGAGTAATCAATGGATTCCAGAAGGCTTGTACATAAAATCCCTATCTAGTGCCTACTCATCCAATATCCCCAGACTAGTTTCTGGCTTGTGGCCATCATCAGTGAGGAGCCTTGGATCTGAGAGCACTGCACTTAGATCTTAGAATCTAATGCAACCCTCCAGCAGCCACCTTTTAACTCTACTTTACTACAAAACTATGAGAATGAAATTGAAAACAATATTTTCAATTTAAGCTCAATAGTTTATATAGTCATATTGGTCTGAACTCAATTCAGTATCCATACATTTTGGTGTCTTTGGCTCTTAAACAACCATAGCCACCACTATCCTATTAGGCAGGATTGGTGGTAAACCACTAAACATCCCATGATTACCCTCTCTATACTAACACATAATTGTTTTAAACAAAGGCAAAACTCTTCATTCAGTAATGCCACCCTGTGCCAAACAGAGTAATCAATGCATGCAGTGTTCTCAGATACAATGCTCCTAACTTATGATGGCCACAAGCCAGAAACTAGTCTGGGGATATTGGATGAGTAGGTAATAGATAGGGATTTTATGCACAAGACTTCTGGCATCCATTGATTACTCTATTTGGCACAGGGTGGCACTACTGTATGGAGAGTTTTGCCTTTGTTTACAACAAATATGTGCTAGTATAGATATGGCGATTATGTGATGTTTAGTGGTTTAACACCAATCTTGCCTAACAGGATAGTGGTGGTTATGGTAGTTTAAGAGGCAAAGACACCAAAATGTATGGGTACTGAATTGAGTTCAGACCCATAAAGACACCAAAATGTATGGGTACTGAATTGAGTTCAGACCCATATGACTATATAAGCTATTGAGCTTAGATTGAAAATACTGTTTTCAATTTCATTCTCATAGTTTTGTAGTAAAGTAGAGTTAAAAGGTGGCTGCTGAAGGGTTGTATTAGGTCCTAAGATCTAGGTGCAGTGCTCTCAGATCCAAGGCTCCTCACTAATGATGGCCACAAGCCAGAAACTAGTCTGGGAATATTGTATGAGTAGGCACTAGATAGGGATTTTATGCAAAAGCCTTCTGGCATCCATTGATTACTCTGTTTGGCACAGGGTGGCACTACTGTAAGGAGAGTTTTACCTTTGTTAACTAAAATATTATTTAAAAACAAATAATAATACATAAAAAAATCTGTTACCTATTAACAAACATTTCATAAATTTAGATTAATATACAATAATACTCTTTAGAAAGCTAAATTCACCAATAAGCAGGCATAATAATTTTAACATACATAAAATCATTAATCAAGCTTATAGCTATTATTACTGAAGAAATTCTTGGTTTAACTTGATTTTAGTTCTCAAAGTTTAGACATAAGAAGAGACACAGCTTTATTGCTAAAAATTTTACTAATAGTCCCTGATATTATAAAAGAAAAAAATAATGAAAATTTATATTACCAGTTCCTTTTATTTTGTTGAGGTTTCCAAGAGTTCAAACTCAGCTTGCTAAATGTCTCTACATTTTGCAGCAAACACAAACCAATCTGTTCCATGTGTATATGACCAATTTTCACAGTTTACTGGAACAGTTTTTCTTTGCTTGACTTGAGGCTTGTAATTATTTTATGGTTATGATGATGATGAAGTTATTTGCTTCAGTATGAACCATTTGGCACTGGAACTGTTTCTTCTTTTCCTTTTCTATATAATTCCTCTAGTGGATAGAGGATATATGTTGTTCTCATATTTACAATTTTGCTGGCATTTAAACTCAGTCATTGGTATCTGAACTTGCATGGTTTAATACTTATCAGCAGATTACTTATTTTCATTCAGCTTTTAAATGCATGTGAATGTTTTTTTGTACTTAAAAATATAGATGAGCAGTCAGTCACTTCAATCAATCATAAGGTGAAGAATACTTTTGACTCAGACTTCTTTATTTATATGATATGTTGGCCGATGACAGTCTGACAGACAGATGAAATATATATAGATTTTTTAACTTGCCATTTGGTTTCTATCAATCCTTAAATATTTTTTTATAAAAAATGATTTCAAATTCATATCTTGCAGAATTTAAAGCTTGTCTTTTTTCTAGTTTCAATATTTAAAATCTCTCTTTCTAATTGACTTTCCAAACTTTTTTATACATTTCTTTATTTTTATTGTCAGTCAATTCATCAAATTAGACTGACTATGTGATTATTCTTTAACTGCTGGTAAAAAAATCATAAATTCACAATAACATGACATTCTGGACACTTAATCTGTTTTGAAGGAAAAATGTCTTATTGTTTTTTTTCTCACCAGAATGTCAAATTTTGCACTACTATGAAACTCCATCTCTTCTCTTTTAAGATTTTCAGCTGAGCCTCTCAGTCTTAAGAAATACAGATACAAACAAGAATCTTTTATATCAACCAAAGCTTTGAGTAAAAAATAATTTTACAGAATTTTCTTTTTTACCCAATATGTGTAACTGTAGATTTATTTATGCAATACATCCACACACTTTGTCATTCAAATCTATTATAAAAACTGGCCTATTAAAATAATATGAATGCTTCTTAGAAACTATACTTTTAATATTTAAAATTAAATTCTTAAAACTTTTAAACCCAAATTATAATCATAGAAAAAATAAAAATAGAGAATAAAAATAGCAGAACTTAGCAACTGTAGATTAATTTTGAAGAAAGTTAATATTTGAAATATGAAAATGTCATACTAAATATCTTGTCTACAGACAACTGGTTATAGTGTTACAACCTTACTTTTAAAAAGAACTTTTGAATAATTAAAATGTATGTACTACTCTTTTTGAGTTTTGTCAACACACAAACCACTAAAGAACATTACTGTTTTCCCCACACATTTTCTGTCTTAGGATTTAGGAACTTGATCCTATAAAGTTTAAACTTGGTAGCCCTACAGCTTCCTTTCCTATATAAAAAGGTGATGATGATTTTTGTACATATTTTCTTTCATGCACATGACTACAATTTTAGCTACTGGCTAAATTAAAATGTAAACAATATATATATATATATATATATATATATTATATATATATATATATATATATGTAAATTGAAATGTAAACAATATATATATAAAGTTCATACTAATTTCTTTTATATTTTTCTTTTCCCTCATTGACCTAATTCTCTTCAATGGCCTTGTAATGGGTCCACTTCTTTTCCATATCTTGCTTGAAGTACTTGTCTTTATGTAAATATAACCATATATATCTATATGTGGAAAAAAACAATCAAATGTGAATCATATTATTATCTGTTTTAAAAAATGCCATATTTATATTCTCATTTTGATTTTAGAATATACCATGCAGACAGAATTACTTTTGATATTACACAACAGTATTTTTATGGATGTCTAAAAAAATACTCCACATCCATACTCACCTGTAGATAAGAATTATACTAGATAATATAAAGTACATAATATGATGATAAAGTGGCCCGACCTTCAGCTAGCTTTCTTAGGGTAGGTGTAGATCTAACCTATTTTAATCTGATCAAAAAATTACTCAAATATACCAACTCACCATTTTATATATGTTTATTTGCACTAATATTTATGTAAATCAATAACACTTCTATTTCTTTCATTCAACATGGTTAATATGTTTTTTGTTAGTGCATACACATGATTTTCATAAACTTATTTTAAATCACACTTATGATAGACATATTGTATTAATAGATTATTAATTTCCCTCTTGTCTTTTTATAACTTATTTCCATGCTTCTAGATTTTCTTTCCTTTCTTTGTTAGTTTCATCTTTTTATTTACCAAAACACACAAACACACTATAACATGTATATTACAAGAGTTTAATCATGTTAGAATTAATATAATAATAATAGTATCACATATGTTAATTTAAAACTTTCTGTACAAGTAAAAAAATATATAATTATATCACCGACAGCTTTTCAGGATTACATAGTCTATAAATTTTAACAAACAACCCCGGTATCAATTTTGTTGTTTGTATAAATATCTAAAAAATTTTATCTGTGGACCATCTAGGGTATTAAATCCAAAACTATGGCTGTTTAGTTGTCATAACACCTGCAGATAAATTTGAATACTATCTACCATATTGGGTTCGAATATGAATCTTTTTTCTTAATGAAATCTTAAAAAATATAATCTACAAATCCTATATAAGGATGTAAGTTAACAAAAAAAAAAATCTATGTAGTGGCCATTATCTCATTAAAAGGATGAGCAACAATTTCTTCAGAAAAAGTATATTTATAAGCATCAGTTAATAAGATCTCAAGCACCAATCTCACTAATACTGTAAGAATTATACTTTTCCTATCTAAATAATCTTAGAACTATCACTAATTTGGTGCTAGGTCCTCTAACTAGCTCAAATCCCAGTGTTGGAAGGTATCAATATCTATCAGGCTGAATGAAGGTAAATTGATAAGTTTTCATATTTGGAGCAATGCTTCCCTGATGTCTATGCTTCTCAAATTAAATCACATGCCATTTAAAATTAGCTACTTTGAACTTCCTATTTCTAAACATTTATTCCCTCAATATGCAATCTATTTCTTTATCAAATTTATGGTTTGGAGTTTAAAAGCATGTTTAATATAATTGCTTACTCAGAAAAGCATACTCAACTCACTTTGAGATATATACTGCTAGGAAGGGAACTAGGCCAATATGAGTGATAAATATGTTCATTAATGATAGACAAATAATTTGTTTTAAAGTAAGTATACAATTTTATTACTATTCCATATAAATTTATTAAATATAAAAGACCATATAATTAAACAGCATGTGTAAGCAGGCATTTATACATTACATATTAAATTATATAGTTTTAAACAATGATTAAACCAATGATAGGCAATATACAATAAAAATAGTCATATTTACCTTGGAGTACCTAGGATTTTATTTTTATTAGGGTTAAGTTATTTCCACATAAGCTTGTTTCAATGATCCAAATGAAATCTATGTATTATTTATTGTTGACAAATGGAAAAAAAAATGCTGCTAATGACAAAAGTCCAGCATGACCATCCATTTTGTGGTGTTGCTTGGATATAGAACATAATGACAGCTTACTGGAAGCTTTCTTAGTGTATACAGTTCAAAATTCATTCTTTCCTGGATTATTTTAGTGACGTATCAGTAGGGTCCCTGGGGTTCATGGATGGGCAGGCATTGAACATGAACAGATATATATATATATATATATATTGTAACCCTCTATCTCGTGGTCAACTACATAATATCACCAAAACCTAAGTGCGCTGAGAATCGTAACCTCGATCACTGATCAATTCCCGCTACACATTGTCAGCTATTAAGAGCTGTATCCAAAAGCATATTATGCTATCTATTTTATGCACCAAAGACCACAACCAACATTTAGAGCAACTTACCATAGACCAAACCAATATTCTAACAAACTTTTATGATTTAATTTGATCGCAGCCAGGGTGTACCGCGATGACCTATCATAGTAGCATGATAAAATACAGTCAACAAATTATAGGTGCAATGTTATTACCTTTCATACCTTAATTTGCGATTTTTATTGTATGAGACCCGATGGCCGACCATGTACAAGATGGCATAATTCGTAGAACTACATAAGATTATGAAATTTTAAACCATCTATATGATTTTTAATACAAATGCTAGTCCATGTAAAGCTTTGCAATAAATAAACATAAATACTTGGGTTCTTTTTTATAGTTTACTATATCACTGAGACTCTTTTTATACTGACAAATGACAATTTAAAATGTTAAGTAAATATATTCAATCTTATCATTATTTGGTAAATCTGTTTACAGGGTTACTAATCAATTGGTATTGTATATTAGAATCAACTACGCAAAGCCAAAATGATGGAAAAGGTAAATGGGATTTTATTGTACCCCCCCACATCATAAACTACCAAAGACTAAAAGCATCCAAATGTTTTCTCAAAATATTATTAAACTCTTATATCATGTTGACGATAGTCTGTATTTCAATGTATGCTCTATCCAAGGTTTAGGATTTCTGATTTTATGAATGACACATAGCAACGGCACAGTAAGTTTAATTATAAATCAACGTTTATTTACAAATTTATGAATAATAAGTAATTAATTCTAAGGTTATAATTAAAGACATAAATAAACAAATAAAATAAATAAATTATAATTCCATTGACTTTCTTCAATAACATATCATAGGTATGGCTTTAAAAACCTAATCATACCTTATTTCAATTTGATATAATGAATCTTGAGCAAATTATACTAAATTCAACATCAACTCATGAAATATTTAACGTCATTTCCAGATTCAACAAATCTATACCGTAAACTTATAATAATATAATAAATAATATTATATCTGTAGGATTTAGCTATAATGCAATCATTAAATAAAGTGAAAATTTAAACTTACACTCCAGTAAATAATAATCAACCATCAGTTAATTATTATGAAGTAACTTGAATAGAATGTCCTGCTACAATTTGATGATCTAACTTATGAACTATACTTACAAATGGAAGAAGATGATTTAGCAGATTAACTAAAATACTTTGCCCAACTTATATCTATGAAGTAAAACATATTCCTGTGGATGCGTTCATCTACACATAGGAATTAAATAATACTAAACGCTTTGTGGATTGATACACCATCATAAAGTAATACGTATAATTACACAATTCCGCGGATTAACCACCAGCGCTGGAATGAATGTAAAATACAAAAAATGGCAATTAAATAATCTGCGGATTAACCACCAGCACAGATTAATGCCTTTTAACATTCTAAAACAACATTACTATTTACTTCACATTAAAGTGCAAAATCATCCCCCTCAGTTATTCTGATCATTCATAAAACACTAACACTTTAGCAAATGTGGGTTCTTGCATAATAAAATGTTACACTAATCAGGACAACTAATGTACTAACTTATCTTGCTTAAAATAAAACATGTGTAATATAATATAAGTAATATTGGTATAGGAATAGAAATCTGGAAAGACTCACAAAATACCTCACAAAGATTGATACATCTCATGAATTCATTTAGTACTTTTCTAGCCTTTTCGCAAGTGCTATTCTCTTGAATAAGTATTTTATTCAACCCCTATTAATTTAAACTTAATAAAATATAACTTATGAACTTCACATGCAAGTTCATATAACGATAAAATTAAAGTAATGAATTAGTCATCAAATACATAAAATCTAACAGGTGTGTGTGTGATATAAATTAAATGTATAGCATTTTATAGTTCAATATATGAATTTTAGCAGGTGTGTGTATCACAAATTAGATTGTAGAGCATTTTATAACTATAAATATGATCCGTGAAATCCGTGTACGATGTGTCGAACAATAAATGTACGAAGTAATAGCTATAACTATAATTGAATTCCATACATGTAATTTTATCCATTTGTGTTAGTTATTATAATCACTATTAGATTAAGGATTTTACGTGGCTCCATAAACATGAAACAATTTTAAGACATGACTCGCAGAATTTAAATGAAAATGTTTTTCATAAGTTATTAATTTCTACATTTCTCTATCAAAATGTTCCAAGTTTATCACATCCATGCTAAGTATTTATTTATCCACGCTTAAATCTAGGAATAATAATTATAGCAATTAATCCAATCATTCCAAACTGACGATAAAATTAAAAAATAGCTTTGATCAATTATTTGAAGACTGTTTATTATCCAAATGGCAAACAAATTAACTAGCAAATATATTACTGGCATTATAAAGTTAAATATCAATCAATACTATATTTTTATTAGAATTAGAAACAGAAATATTAAACTATGTTGATTAACTTTAACATTTTACTTTAACTTAAACTTTTTCTTTTTTTTAAAAAGCAAATTTTTCATATTTATAAAACTTCTGTAATTAAAATACTTATTTAAATTTTCCAAATTGTAGAACAATAAACATTTTAAAACATACCAAATTCTTGCAATTAATTCTTTTAAACTGGGAAGCTCCGACATTTCAAATGTAATATTGGGAAATTATTACCGGTGATTTGATCCACTTGGCCAGCCGACTTGAACAGACTTTTAAATTTAGCAATTCATTTTTTAATTAAATACCACGATATTATTTTTACGTTTATAGAAAATTTGTGGTAATCCGTTTACTTGTTAACTATTTTAAAATAAGCTTATCAAATTTACACCATTTGCCTTTTTTACCATTTTCTTTTCTTTTTCTCCCTCCAAAAGCAAAAACTAACAGACGATCTCCTCTTAAATTCGCGCTCTTTTCTTTTTTTACATTGAGACGCTTACGTAATTACTGTATTTATTTTTAATAATTTATTTTAATTGAACAAATGGTTTTTTGTTAATTCAATAGAAATAATATTTAAGATCATTTTAAACAAATAAAACAAAGTATTATATTTTAATACTATTTTACCAAATTTAATGTGTTGTTAAAATTTTTTAAAAAGTTAAACATTATGATACGAATTAGTATATGGAACGAATCAAATTTAAATTTATTAAAGAATATAAGAGAGTAATCTGTTCAAAGTGCAAATCAAGCCAATCAAATCACCAAAGAAGACAGAGAAATTTTTTATACTAGTTACATCAATTATTATATTTTATGCTAAAATATATGGTTACAGTTTACACCCCCCTATGTAAAAAAATTATCTTTCTTCAGAATTCCATTTCATCAAACCCTACTAAGGTACATCATAAGTCACTATTTTTATTATCCTATCTATAATTTATCATCAATCTGAATATGGTATAACATTTACACGATATAAACCCCCCTAATTTATTGAACATACAGGTTTTAAACTACGTGCATTGTAGGTGCCTCGGATTCCTTCAGGGGTTGAGAGCATAAATGCATTCTCTACCACCTGGCTTTCAATCATGAAAGGTCCATTATATAAGCTTAAAAATTTTCTAAATTCGTTTTTCTTTAAGTTGCTAACATGAGAAACTTTTCCATGAGGCCCCTTCTAGTTTAATGCACTACTTTTAACATTTGTCTTAATATCCTTTGTGTGAGGTGGTTTAATTCCACTAACAGAAGGTTGATCTCTATCTTGGGTCTTATTAATTAAACCAGGTTGACCATTAACTCTATGATAAAATTTTGGTCGTTTATAACTATGACTCCTACTCTGGTATCTGTTATCATGATAAGGACTTCTTATGGGAGCAACATTAACATTAGCAATGGAACAGTTATGAGAAGCTCTAGCATCTTTTCCACCTCTATATCTGTTTTCCAGGTCACATTCACTTGTCTCTAGTGCATCTAAGATCTCTGACAATTCATCAATTGTATACTTATCCGCAGCAATCAAAACTTGTTCAATCTGTCGAGGTAAGTTATGTCTTAAGATCCTGACTATATGATGCTCAGATAATGGAAAAGCAGTTAAAGTTTTAAGTTTGACCGCTTGTCCACGAAAAAATTGAGTATAGCTACCTTTATTAGCATTGTACTTTTCTCGAGTGATTTGATAACGCATGTTATCCTGACGATCTTCACCCCAGAAACTTGACATTATTAAATGTTTAAAATCTCCATGTGTTTGAGGACAATCAAACAAAGACTGCCACCAATCTTTTGCAGCAGCATAAAGATGGTTGCTGGAGATAGCCTGTTTTTCTCTTTCTGAAAATGCACATAAAGTAAACAATTCCTCCAGATTTGAAGAAATTCTAGAGGGTTTTCCAAATACTCCCCTTTAAATGGCTTAATCTTTAGAAATTTAAGAGCTGTATATCCACCCATAGACATATCTGTGTTCTTGACATCATTGGCCACAGATTCAATTTCTAATGGTTTTTGGAAAATGGGAGTTGTGCGGATACCAGTAAAATTACCATCCGATACAACTACTTCTTTAACAGAGGTCTCTGTCCCATCTACATAGTACTTGGTGTTTTGACCAATGAAATTATCATTTTTCTCTTGAGCCCTTTGAATTTCTAACATTTTTAGCTGAAGATTTTCAATCTTTGCCTCTAGTTTCTGTCCTTCTTTAAACTCATTTGATTCATTTGGCCACTCTTGACATTTATCCCTCATTTCCTTCCACTCTTTTTGCATCATTTCTAAATCTCCACTAAATTTAGCATTAGTCTTTTTCAATTCTTTATTTTCTACTTTAGACCTATTGATAGTTTCCTCCAAAATCTTTTTAATGCTACCCAATTCTGCTCTGCTCTCTGTTACAGATTCACTCATAGATTTAATTTTATCGATAGATTTAGCAGATTGAGACTCTACTTCTTGAACTTTATAGTTCATTTCACTAACTATTTGTGCCAACTGACTCTTTGAGTCACCCATTGCCACATCAAGCACCTTGAGTTTAGTGTCCACATTCTCCTCGTGGGTTATAAACTTATTTCCAATTTCTTCTATCTGAAGTTCCAAGTGCTTTTTATAATCGAAGAAATTAGCTTTAATTTCTTCTAATTTAATATCAGACTCCCCTTTAGCTGCCTTACAACTATTTTCTAAGGATTGAAATTTTTGATTAAATTCCTCCACCGTTTTTACCCTAGCAGTTTCTATTTTTTCTTTCACAAATTCCTGAACTTCAGCCATTTTATTCTCAAAACTATCTAATTTTTCAGACTGTTCATTCAATTTTAGAGACTGTTCATTCAATTTTTCAGTCATCTCTTTGTGAGAGTCTAACATCTCTTTTTGGGAAAGAGACTGTTCATTTAATTTTTCAGTCATCTCTTTTTGAGAAAGAGACTGTTCATTGAATTTTAGAGATTGTTCATTCAATTTTTCAGTCATCTCTTTTTGAGAAAGCGACTGTTCATTCAATTTTTCAGTCATCTCTTTTTGGGAAAGAGATTGTTCGTTCATTCCAATCTCTATGCGTTGAAGCATCAACATAAACCATTGTTGGAAATCAAGATCAGGAACTTCTTGTGTTCTTTCAGGATAACTAATTTCTTCAGAATCACTCATTTTGGGTATTTTATAACAACTATTTCAATATTTTGTGAAACCAAATTTTTACTTTCCTAAAATATGTGTTTTAATAACAATGATCAATTAAAATCTTGTTCAAGTCGACCAACCACTAAATCCTCACCACCAACAATCTATCCCAGATGGTATATATCACATTCACACTAAAATAATCTGAACCCCCACTTTAAATATTTGCAGTATTACAACAACTACTTTATAAGCCCTTGATAATTTCAACTTCTCCCAATTCAATCATAAATATTGGTATATCTTGGAATACGATTGCTATTGTCATCAGAAATCTATATAATCAATTTGAAGAAATATATAGCAATAAAACATACAATATTTTATCACCATGATAGAGCATTTGTCACATGATAATATTCTTGTAATATGGGAAATTAAAATTGTAATCAACAATCATTAATTAATTTAGTTCACGCATTACCATATTGTACTTTGCAACAATCAATTCATCAAGTCGCATGTTTATAAAGTGCTAAAAACTGTAATTGCACGCTTATAATGACTGTATAACCTCAACATATCGGGCTGAACATGTTGTGGTGCCAAAAATTTGTAACCCTCTATCTCGTGGTCAACTACATAATATCACCAAAACCTAAGTGCGCTGAGAATCGTAACCTCGATCACTGATCAATTCCCGCTACACATTGTCAGCTATTAAGAGCTGTATCCAAAAGCATATTATGCTATCTATTTTATGCACCAAAGACCACAACCAACATTTAGAGCAACTTACCATAGACCAAACCAATGATCTAACATAAACTTTTATGATTTAATTTGATCGCAGCCAGGGTGTACCGCGATGACCTATCATAGTAGCATGATAAAATACAGTCAACAAATTATAGGTGCAATGTTATTACCTTTCATACCTTAATTTGCGATTTTTATTGTATGAGACCCGATGGCCGACCATGTACAAGATGGCATAATTCGTAGAACTACATAAGATTATGAAATTTTAAACCATCTATATGATTTTTAATACAAATGCTAGTCCAGGTAACGCTTTGCAATAAATAAACGTAAATACTTGGGTTCTTTTTTATAGTTTACTATATCACTGAGACTCTTTTTATACTGACAAATGACAATTTAAAATGTTAAGTAAATATATTCAATCTTATCATTATTTGGTAAATCTGTTTACAGGTTTACTAATCAATTGGTATTGTATACTAGAATCAACTATGCAAAGCCAAAATGATGGAAAAGGTAAATGGGATTTTATTGTACCCCCCCACATCATAAACTACCAAAGACTAAAAGCATCCAAATGTTTTCTCAAAATATTATTAAACTCTTATATCATGTTGATGATAGTCTGTATTTCAATGTATGCTCTATCCAAGGTTTAGGATTTCTGATTTTACAAATGACACATAGTAATGGCACAGTAAGTTTAATTATAAATCAACGTTTATTTACAAATTTATGAATAATAAGTAATTAATTCTAAGGTTATAATTAAAGACATAAATAAACAAATAAAATAAATAAATTATAATTCCATTGACTTTCTTCAATAACATATCATAGGTATGGCTTTAAAAACCTAATCATACCTTATTTCAATTTGATATAATGAATCTTGAGCAAATTATACTAAATTCAACGTCAACTCATGAAATATTTAACGTCATTTCCAGATTCAACAAATCTATACCGTAAACTTATAATAATATAATAAATAATATTATATCTGTAGGATTTAGCTATAATGCAATCATTAAATAAAGTGAAAATTTAAACTTACACTCCGGTAAATAATAATCAACCATCAGTTAATTATTATGAAGTAACTTGAATAGAATGTCCTGCTACAATTTGATGATCTAACTTATGAACTATACTTACAAATGGAAGAAGATGATTTAGCAGATTAACTAAAATACTTTGCCCAACTTATATCTATGAAGTAAAACATATTCCTGTGGATGCGTTCATCTACACATAGGAATTAAATAATACTAAACGCTTTGTGGATTGATACACCATCATAAAGTAATACGTATAATTACACAATTCCGCGGATTAACCACCAGCGCTGGAATGAATGTAAAATACAAAAAATGGCAATTAAATAATCTGCGGATTAACCACCAGCACAGATTAATGCCTTTTAACATTCTAAAACAACATTACTATTTACTTCACATTAAAGTGCAAAATCACCCCCCTCAGTTATTCTGATCATTCATAAAACACTAACACTTTAGCAAATGTGGGTTCTTGCATAATAAAATGTTACACTAATCAGGACAACTAATGTACTAACTTATCTTGCTTAAAATAAAACATGTGTAATATAATATAAGTAATATTGGTATAGGAATAGAAATCTGGAAAGACTCACAAAATACCTCACAAAGATTGATACATCTCATGAATTTATTTAGTACTTTTCTAGCCTTTTCGCAAGCGCTATTCTCTTGAATAAGTATTTTATTCAACCCCTATTAATTTAAACTTAATAAAATATAACTTATGAACTTCACATGCAAGTTCATATAACGATAAAATTAAAGTAATGAATTATTCATCAAATACATAAAATCTAACAGGTGTGTGTGTGATATAAATTAAATGTATAGCATTTTATAGTTCAATATATGAATTTTAGCAGGTGTGTGTGTCACAAATTAGATTGTAGAGCATTTTATAACTATAAATATGATCCATGAAATCCGTGTACGATGTGTCGAACAATAAATGTACGAAGTAATAGCTATAACTATAATTGAATTCCATACATGTAATTTTATCCATTTGTGTTAGTTATTATAATCACTATTAGATTAACGATTTTACGTGACTCCATAAACATGAAACAATTTTAAGACATGACTCGCAGAATTTAAATGAAAATGTTTTTCATAAGTTATTAATTTCTACATTTCTCTATCAAAATGTTCCAAGTTTATCACATCCATGCTAAATATTTATTTATCCACGCTTAAATCTAGGAATAATAATTACAGCAATTAATTCAATCATTCCAAACTGATGATAAAATTAAAAAATAGCTTTGATCAATTATTTGAAGACTGTTTATTATCCAAATGGCAAACAAATTAACTAGCAAATATATTACTGGCATTATAAAGTTAAATATCAATCAATACTATATTTTTATTAGAATTAGAAACGGAAATATTAAACTATGTTGATTAACTTTAACATTTTACTTTAACTTAAACTTCTTTTTTTTAAAAAGCAAATTTTCATATTTATAAAACTTCTGTAATTAAAATACTTATTTAAATTTTCCAAATTGTAGAACAATAAACATTTTAAAACATACCAAATTCTTGCAATTAATTCTTTTAAACTGGGAAGCTCCGACATTTCAAATGTAATATTGGGAAATTATTACTGGTGATTTGATCCACTTGGCCAGCCGACTTGAACAGACTTTTAAATTTAGCAATTCATCTTTTAATTAAATACCACGATATTATTTTTACGTTTATAGAAAATTTGTGGTAATCCGTTTACTTGTTAACTATTTTAAAATAAGCTTATCAAATTTACACCATTTGCCTTTTTTACCATTTTCTTTTCTTTTTCTCCCTCCAAAAGCAAAAACTAACAGACGATCTCCTCTTAAATTCGCGCTCTTTTCTTTTTTTACATTGAGACGCTTACGTAATTACTGTATTTATTTTTAATAATTTATTTTAATTGAACAAATGGTTTTTTGTTAATTCAATAGAAATAATATTTAAGATCATTTTAAACAAATAAAACAAAGTATTATATTTTAATACTATTTTACCAAATTTAATGTGTTGTTAAAATTTTTTAAAAAGTTAAACATTATGATACGAATTAGTATATGGAACGAATCAAATTTAAATTTATTAAAGAATATAAGAGAGTAATCTGTTCAAAGCATAAATCAAGCCAATCAAATCACCAAAGAAGACAGAGAAATTTTTTATACTAGTTACATCAATTATTATATTTTATGCTAAAATATATGGTTACAATGTATATATATATATATATATATATATATATATATTTGGAGCTTAGGTTGATCACCGTACAGATATTTGTTCTATCTCAGCATTATGATTATAGTGATTATATAAGTTGATAATGTGAAATCCATTTTCTTCCTAATATGGTTGATTGAAGGACTTTTAATATTTCATTTTTATAATATGAGCATAGCAGCACCAGTAAACTTAGCAAAAAATATATATTAATACAATATTTCTGTGCAAAAACACTCTTGCTCTCTCTGGCTTCAATTTCTTTCCCTAATTAATTAAATTCTTTTATTTTCCAAAATAGTTTATCAGCATACAGAACTCTATTTCTCAGGCATGCTTTTAACATTTTTCTTTTAGGTTTTTTTTGCCATACATTTACTTAAGATTTCTTGGAATTTAGAGTGGCTAAGTAAAGGGACAAGAGACACAAAATTGCCTTAAGGTAGATGTATCAAAGTTCTTTCATTACTCTCATTAAAATACTACATACAATAAAACCAAAGAAAAATATCCATTTGAAATAAGTAATAATACAAAAATAAATTATATATTTGCCTATAACTGCATTCCCAAAGTATATTTATACATATTTTTCTGAATGTATTCTAAAACAAACAACTATAACTATATAAATCTTTCTCTCTTTTTTTTAAATAAAAAAAAACTTCCTAACTTTATATCTCTCTTCAACATTTATATATATATATATATATATATATATATATATATATATATATATATATATATATATATATATATATATATATATATATATATTATTGTTTATATATATACTCATGCATTGAGGCCAACTTATTGGCCTCACACTTATCTAGGCAGTTGCAAAATATTTTGTAACTTTCTTGTAACAGGGTTTGAACCTGTCTAGAGAGAGAGAGAGAGAGAGAGAGAGAGAGAGAGAGAGAGAGAGAGAGAGAGAGATAGAGAGAGGTTGAGCATGGAGTTCAATTATGTAAGCTTAACTAGTGTAATGGTCAAATTTGTACATTCATAGAACAATATCTGGAGTTTCAGCAAATTACCCCAAGGATGATCTAGATGAGGGGCTGAGACCTCAAATCAGATCGACCCTCAGTTGTTTCACCAATACTCCCTGACTTCTTACCTATGAATGATATATAAGAGGTTACACTCAATTTCTTAATTCACATGCTGGCAGTAGCAAAGGGTTGAGCAAGAGACTCAGGGAATATTAAATAAATTACTAATAATTTAACCTAAACACGCCCCCTTATGTCATGCTGGAAATGCATATATCAGTAATTAGTATATTTTAATTCTTAAATATAGATTAAATAAGTATAAGTGCATTGAACAACACACACAGGTGGGTTAGAATGATGAGCAAGTTTGACAACAGAATCTCATCTGATGGACTATAATTTAAAAGAGTTTATTACATGTTGAATAATCTACAGTCTATTCATGCCTTTTTTACTATGCCCTCTCTATTAGGTTTGTGATTGTTAAGTCAGTGCAAGAATGATGATTTATCACCATAACATTTAATAAAAGATCATTTAATAATACTTAATAAGCTGCAATAGGCTCTCTATGCAAATTATATATGTACAAAACCAGACTACATATTCAGATCAATGCTGAAATCTTATTACATTATGGATGGACAAACTAGAGCTTTGTAGTAGGATTTCAGATACTACAGCATTATATATATATATATATATATATATATATATATATATATATATATATATATAGAGAGAGAGAGAGAGATGTGTTTATCTCTAATGCATTGTGACTCAGGGCATTCAGTACCAACCACTCAGTTTCCATGAAACATAGGACTTGGTGTGAATAAATTGAACATATAGTTCGGTGATTAAAAAAGCTTATAAAACAATTGGGATCCTGATGTTTCATTTCTAAAGGAGAGCTGTCCAATCTAAATATATGTGGTGGCCATTAAAACCATAAGCCCATTCATATAATACAGCAAGACATAAATGCAAATATGTACTTCCTAAAGACACATTCATCATGTTAAATATAATATTAATTAATAATTTAGGATACACAAGATTCTATAGTTTTGTTTTATGAAACTACCATATGCCAGTTCATAATTAGCATTCTTAAAACATGCTAAAAGGGATACATAAAGTAATCTAATTTATTGACAAATATTCATAGTTTATACTATAACTCAAAAGAGGGCTGAAGCATATCTGGGACTTAAGCAATATGGATAATATTCTTTATAATTCATTTTTGCATTTATTAACTAATTACCTTATTAACTTGCAAACCCAATTGTAACAGCAATAATAATAATAAGCTAAACATAATAGCCTAATGAATATATTTATGTTTTTGGAGTGGATATTTATGTGTTTGGGCTAGAGAGGAAAATCATCCCCCCATCAAATTTTATTCATAGAATCAATCTTCATTCTGAACTGGGCATAGCATAAATTATAAAATAAACATATAAAACAAATAAGAAAGGCTTTACCACAGATTAGCAAGTAATAGGACAATAACTGAATAAGTTTTTATTTAACAAGCATTAGAATTCTAGATTTTACTTCAATAAATAGGCAAGATTATAGATCTTATCCTATCTGAATATTAAATTATATTTTACAGATTTAAATCAGTTTTAATTATTAGAATGTTATTAGAGTTTAGAAGTTTTTACACATTACAGATTAGTAGCTTGCTTAATTTTTAGATCACTTACTAGAATTATGTATAAGAGCTTGTTGGGAAAATTGTTACCATATATTTTTTGCAGAGGCTTCACTGAGACTGTAGCATCATCCTTTTCAGCTGGGCTGATCTCTTCCTGACATCTTCTTGGTTGGCTATTGGTCTCCACATTCTTCAATTTCCATAGACTGATCTCTCAAAATGAGAACTGAAAAAAGTTATGGCCTTAGCCACCAAGCTCCATTGTCCAGTCAGTCATAGTGAGTGGCAACAATTACTTTATCAAATTATAAAAAGTAAACACCCCTCCTTAAAATTTAATGTTATTTATAAAAGAAAAATTGGTAACTTGATTGCCCTGTTTACATAATTATACAAAATTTTTATCAATAATTTAAAATCCATAAAATAAAACCTTTAATCATTTCATTGCTAAAACAGTGATGGTTAGTTAACTAGGTCACTCTTTGCTCTTAATTTTTATTTTTAAAATACATTTAAAATTTTGATTCTAAGTTTTATTAATTGATTACAGGTAATTTTCTAAGATATTTCCAACTTTTTTTTATAAAACGGATAACTTTTTTTTTTAAAAAAGAGGTTAAGTTTGTAAACATTTTATTATATATGTGTGTGAGACTTTCACAGGACTTGAAATTTATATACCAGTGCATTTAAATAAATAGTTTTTAACTGAGAATAATTCAAATTTATATTACTTTAAAAGAATTGTAATTCTTTTAAAATCTATTGCATTATGGCTTCTTTCACATATATATGTAGGTAGTTACACATATATAACAATGTTCTCACAACTTAATTTAATTATACCATTTTATTAATTTTAAATTTTTTAACTTTGTATACATCATACACATACAAAACATTAATATGACTATTATATGTGTGCACATATACAAATACACACACTTACATGTAAATATATGCTATTACATATTAAAACAAAGTATTATAAGCTTATATACATGGACTGGGAAAGTTCAAATTGGGGGAAAAGATACTACTATGGAACATAGTATGTGAAATGGTCCAATGGCTAAATTATATTATTTCATTAGTAAGTCATATATATATGTGTAAATAGAAAAAGTACCTGTGTTTCCCCAAACAATTGATTGCATCCCCCTGGTGAAGATGAATTTCCAGTTCTTGGATGATGAATCAAATTTTGGAGTTTAGATTCCACTTTGGCTGAATTCTATTTACTATTTATTTCTTGTTTCATTTTTTTGTTTCTTTCAATGGCTATCATGACAGTCCAACGCTATTATTTTTTGAGGTGATCTTTCAGGCTTGATATCTCTTCTCAGGCACTGGCAGCTACTATACATTCAGGGGAGGATGTTGGATACCTCACTTGTTGAACTTTCTACCCCAGTATAACCATATTTCACCAATATATAACACTGATCAAGATTTGTCTTTTTTATTTTTTTTATATGCATCTAATAAGCGTGTGCTTTCTTCATGAAAAAACTTATAATCATCTTTAAAAATTTTCTTTCTTTATATCAAGAATTTCCAACTATGCCCCTTCTTTTACTTCTTTCTCTTTCTTTTTATTCATTTTTTTTTCCATTAGCATTCCATGTGTCTCCATTGGTAAATGCCACAAAAGCTTTTTACACCTTTCCTTTTCTTTAATTAATATTCAACATTCCAAGGTTTTGCATAAGTCACTTTTATTATTCTATACATTAATAGGTCTTCCATCTTGGCACTTATAATTTTTTCTTTAACTTTTAATGTTTTCTGAAAGTTTATCAAATAAAAATGTTTTTTTTTTTATTCAATCCTATAAATATTCATCTTCCAATGATTTAATCACACACACACATATATATATATATATCAATGTGTATATCTGGGTTTGGCAACAAAGGAAAACAAAATAATCAGAGCACGTGTATACTCCCCATACATCTCTTTTGTGAGCTTTCTTCATTAAAAATACTTATAATACAATACAATCATATAAATGATTGTTCATTATAAATTGATCTGGAAATTTTAGTTTTGTTAGTAACAAATATGTTCTATAATGCATAAATATATGACTACATATTTGTCTGTTTAATGCAACAGGGTTTGATTATTCCCAGCCTGTTAAAGTATATATAGGGGAGAATGACATAGAGGTGTGTGAGTGTAACTTCTTTTAATTAAAATATAGTGACACCAGAGTTTCATGAACAATAAGCATTGTATAAAAATTTATATGATATTTCTGACATGATAAATTGAGCCATGTATATTTTGTCAGAATATGCTATTTGCAAAAACTGATTTTGCTTCATTAATGTTATATACCAGAAGAGTGTGAAAAAGCAAGATTCTATAACAGCAAATGTTTGATAAATAATTTATTAACATATAACTATGTACAAAACTATGAATGTTTAGTCAAAATCACTGTTAAACGAAAAACTTTAATTTAAGTTATTAGATAATATAAATATAAATTTATTTCTAATGTAAAGCTACAGGATATAAGATATTAGCTATAAGCTGTGTATAAAATATTTATATATATATATTTATTTCGGGTATAAAAATTGTATAAGACTAGTTTTTGTTACATACAATCCAATGAAAATGTTTTTCATGAATGAAGTTTCAACCTAAACATAGGCGTAGAAGTGGATCCAATCTTAATCCTGTATTGCATCCTTTGCTTTTAAGATTTTCATTAGGTTTTATGGCTTCACCTTTTTCCAATATGTCTTTTTCTGATTTATATACCGATGTGTCTTCTTCATCCTCTGTTGGGATTAATATAGTTGTATCTTCTTCATGTACTTTCTATATTAAAATAATAATAATAATAATAATAATAATAACAACAACAACAACAATAATAATAATAATAATAATAATAATAATAATAATAAATAATGAATTTGTGAGTGTACAAACATATACACACATTATATATATATGTTGTACAGGTTACTTACAATGCACATAACACTCATGTACAAAGCTCATTTACATATGAGTACCCTAATAAACAATCTTATATATAAGTAATTGAGGTCAACATAATAATAATTATGAAATTGGCTTACACATATATTAGTAATGATAATTAAAAAAAACATTTGTTTTAAATAAAAATATTTCTCTAACTAGATACTTACATATATATGAAATAAAAGGAAACCAATTGTTTAATAACCATTAAAATTAATCAAGTTTAAACTTTAAACTTGAAAATGATCTGTCAAGCATTCTAAGCAAACCATTGTTCAAAAGATAAATGTTTATTATTTAACTATTTAATTGAAAACATTAAATAATTCAACAATTAATATATATACACCTCATGAATAAAAAACTTCTAGCAGATTCGAATTTAATTGCTGAAAAGATGGTTGATTAAACCAAATGAATTTTTATTATATATCGTTTTTGCCAACAAGGAATTCTCTTACAAGATTGCAAATCTACACTCAAGAAAGTTTTCTATTAGTCACCAACTATTTAGAAGAATAAACATATCAGCCATGAAATTATAAAAAAATAACATAACATTGTTCAAATATTATTAATAGAATAACTTTGTGCAATTAATATATATATATATTGTAACCCTCTATCGCGTATGTATGGTCCCAACTACGTAACGTAAGTGCACTGAGAATCGTAACCTCGATCACTGATCAATTCCCGCTACACATTGTCAGCTATTAAGAGCTGTATCCAAAAGCATATTATGCTATCTATTTTATGCACCAAAGACCACACAAACATCTGGAGCAACTTACCACAGACCAAACCAATGATCTAACATAAACTTTTTATGATTTAATTTGATCGCAGCCAGGGTGTACCGCGAAGACCTATCATAGTAGTATGATAAAATACGGTAAACAAATTATAAGTGCAATGTTATTATTTTACAAACTTTAATTTGCGATTTTTATTGTATGAGACCCGATGGCCGACCATGTACAAGATGGCATAATTTGTGGAACTACATAAGATTATGAAATTTTAAACCATCTATATGATTTTTAATACAAATGCTAGTCCAGGTAAAGCTTTGCAATAAATAAACATAAATACTTGGGTTCTTTTTTTTATAGTTTACTATATCACTGAGACTCTTTTTATACTGACAAATAATAATTTAAAATGTTAAGTAAATATATTCAACCATATCATTATTTGGTAAATCGGTTTACAGGTTCACTAATCAATTTGTATTGTATACTAGAATCAACTACGCAAAGCCAAAATGATGGAAAAGGTAAATGGGATTTTATTGTACCCCACACATCATAAACTACCAAAGACTAAAAGCATCCAAATGTTTTTTCAAAATATTACTAAACTCTTATATCATGTTGACGATAGTATGTACTTCAATGTATGCTCTATCCAAGGTTTATGATTTCTGATTTTAAGAATGACACATAGCAACGGCACAGTAAGTTTAATTATAAATCAACGTTTATTTACAAATTTATGAATAATAAGTAATTAATTCTAAGGTTATAATTAAAGACATAAATAAACAAATAAAATAAATAAATTATAATTCCATTGACTTTCTTCAATAACATATCATAGGTATGGCTTTAAAAACCTAATCATACCTTATTTCAATTTGATATAATGAATCTTGAGCAAATTATACTAAATTCAACATCAACTCATGAAGTATTTAACGTCATTTCCAGATTCTATAAATCCATACCGTAAACTTATAATAATATAATAAATAATATTATATCTGTAGGATTTAGCTATAATGCAATCATTAAATAAAATGAAAATTTAAACTTACACTCTGGTAAATAATAATCAATCGACAGTTAATTATTATGAAGTAACTTGAATAGAATGCCCTGCTACTATTTGAACATCTAACTTATGGATGATACTTACAAATGGAAGAAGATGATTTAGCAGATTAACTAAAATACTTTGCCCAACTTATATCTATGAAGTAAAACATATTCCTGTGGATGCGTTCATCTACACATAGGAATTAAATAATACTAAACGCTTGGTGGATTGATACACCATCATAAAGTAATACGTATAATTACACAATTCCGTGGATTAACCACCAGCGCTGGAATGAGTGTAAAATACAAAAAATGGCAATTAAATAATCTGCGGATTAACCACCGGCACAGATTAATGCCTTTCAACATTCTAAAACAACATTACTATTTACTTCACATTAAAGTGCAAAATCATCCTCCTCAGTTACTCTGATCATTCGGAAAACACTAACACTTTAGCAAATGTGGGTTCTTGCATAATAAAATGTTACACTAATCAGGACAACTAATGTACTAACTTATCTTGCTTAAAATAAAACATGTGTAGTATAATATAAGTAATATTGGTATCGGAATAGAAATCTGGAAAGACTCACAAAATACCTCATGAAAAATTGATACCTCTCATAAATTCATTTAGTACTTTTCAAGCCCTTTTCACAAGCGCTATTCTCTTGAATAAGTATTTTATTCAACCCCTATTAATTTAAACTTAATAAAATATAACTTATGAACTTCACATGCAAGTTCATATAACGATAAAATTAAAGTAATGAATTATTCATCAAATACATAAAATCTAATGGGTGTGTGTGTGTGATATAAATTAAATGTATAGCATTTTATAGTTCAATACATGAATTTTAGCAGGTGTGTGTCACAAATTAGATTGTATAGCATTTTATAACGACAAATATGATCCGTGAAATCCATGTACGATGTGTCGAACAATAAATGTATGAAGTAATAGCTATAATTATAGTTGAATTCCATACATGTAATTTTATCCATTTGTATTAGTTATTATCAGCAATATTAGATTAACAATTTTACGTGGCTCCATAAACAAGAAACAATTTCAAAAACATGACACGCAGAATTTAAATGAAAATGTTTTTCATAAGTTATTAATTTCTACATTTATCTATTAAAAATGTTCCAAGTTTATCACATCCATGCTAATATTTATTTATCCACGCTTAAATCTAAAAATACTAATTATAGCAATTTATTTAATCATTCCAAACTGACGATAAAATTAGAAAATAGCTTTGATCAATTATTTGAAGACTGTTTATTATCCAAATGGCAAACAAATTAACTAGCAAATATATTACTGGCATTACAAAGTTAAATATCAATCAATACTATATTTTTATTAGAATTAGAAATGGAAATATTAAACTATGTTGATTAACTTTAACATTTTACTTTAACTTAAACTTCTTTTTTTTAAAAAGCAAATTTTCATATTTATAAAACTTCTGTAATTAAAATACTTATTTAAATTTTCCAAATTGTAGAACAATAAACATTTTAAAACATACCAAATTCTTGCAATTAATTCTTTTAAACTGGGAAGCTCCAACATTTTAAATGTAATATTGGGAAATTATTACCGGTGATTCGATTCACTTGGCCAGCCGACTTGAACAGACTTTTAAATTTAGCAATTCATCTTATAATTAAATACCACAATGTTATTTTTACGTTTATAGAAAAATTTGTGGTATTCCGTTTACTTGTTAACTATTTTAAAATAAGCTTATCAAAATTACACCCTTTGCCTTTTTACCATTTTCTTTTCTTTCTCTCCCTCCAAAAGCAAACTAACAGACGATCTTCACTTAAATTCACGCTCTTTTCTTTTTTTTACATTGAGATGCATATGTAATTACTGTATTTATTTTTAATAATTTATTTTAATTGAACAAATGGTTTTTTGTTAATTCAATAGAAATAATTTTTTAAGATCATTTTAAACAAATAAAAACAAAATATTATATTTTAATACTATTTTACCAAATTAAATGTGTTGTCAAAATTTTTAAAAAGTTAAACATTATGATATGAATTAGCATATGGAACGAAGCAAATTTAAATTTATTAAAATAATATAAGAGAGTAATCTATTCAAAGTGTAAATCAAGCCAATCAAATCACCAAAGAAGACAGAGAAATTTTTTATACTAGTTACATCAATTACTATATTTTATGCTAAAATATATGGTTACAATATATACTATAGAAATAGATTTTAAAGATATTAATTTTAATTTATAAACAAGTATATTAAAGGTATTCAAAAGTTTTTCCAATGATTCTAGGCTTGCCAACTTGTTGTGGATGTTTTGTATGATGCTTATTAGTAGATGTAAATATTAATTCATCTATTAAATGCTTAATTGTGATATCAAAATTTCTATAAGATGAACTTCTATCTCAGTTTCTGTATATCAACCGACAGAGGGTGGAATAGTTACCATGAGATGACAGAACCTGATAGAAGCCAATCAACAATACTCAGTCTCTCAATGTCAAAATTTCTAAAGGAGTTTGAATCTACAAGATCAAGAGGCTTTATTATAAGCTTTATGAACATTTACAGAACATTTTCGAGACAACTATCATTCAAATCATTTAAGTGGACAGACTAAACTCTAAATTTTATTTGTAAACAATTGAAAAGCACATGCTAATTCTTGGATCAATTCATTTTCCTAATTATGAAAGGAAAAGAGAGTATTATAGCATTTAGCATGAACAAGTATTTCATTTTGTAATTAATAAAATCTAGGTTTCCTTTTTTGGAAAAGCTTGACAGATCATTCAACTTAATATGGAAGTAAAATTTATCTTTACCCACATTAAAAACTTTCACTATTTACAGAACAGAGTTGTTATTAATTTGTTATATTAATTAACTAACTTTTGTTTATTTTTATATATTTTTTCATATGAAAGATTAATCTTTTTGAATGCATGTGCTTTACTATTAATAATAATGTACTAATCTATATAGGGGAATTTTTTTACCAACAAAGGTGAATTTGTAAGAATACAACCTATTATATGACTGCTTGGGTTCAAATTTAAACTTATTAGAATTTTTGTTGTTAGATTATAATAAATTTGTAAATATATAATGTCAATGATACATACTTAATAAGGAGAGAAAGGGAATTGTTTGTATCATCATTTATCTAATGAAATCTTAGGGATGCATGCTAAGCTCTCACTAAATTATTATTACAACTTTTAGTTGAATAATTTTTAATTTTATTTTGTTAAATTAAAACATGTTTATTTATTTTGAAACATTAATAAGTCTCTGATTTATCAAAACCAAATTATTTTAGTATAACCATTTATATATTGTTCAAATTACATGATTTATCAAAATAATATATATATATGCTCTGCACACAGTTAATGAAGCTATTAATAAATTGTCAAAATTTTTACTGCCAAGCGCTTTTGGGACAGTCTACAGTCCCATATTTATGGCAAGTTATTCTGTTAATAACTGTAAAACTATGCAAATTTTATGCAAATTTATATGCAGATGTTACGTGGACCATTTAAAAGATAGGGAATAGCAGGCCTCTCTTCTGTTGATTGCTGATGGGTCAGCCACAATGAAGTAAGCTTCCCTAACTTTACGTTTGGTGTCGTTTGTTTCAGAGCAAACGACACTGGCTGTGGCAGGTAGAAAAGCATGTCCAGAGTTTCTTTCATGTTCGACAAAAATCGAATTACCTTCAGACTTTGTTTTGGTTTTATTGTAAAGGTATCGGTGTTGAGCTACTCTGGTGGCAATGTTAGTTTTGGTCTCTCCATAATATGTTGCCATGCAATTTCTTTGGGAGCAGGTAATTTTGTACACAACTTGAGGGGTGAGTTCAGGTTTGATCCTGTCTTTGGTATTATTTATCAGTCTATTGGTGTTGGGAGGTGAATGAATAGCGACTTCAAAGTCACATGATAGATGATTGATAAGGCTTTTAGCGGTAGAGTGAACATATGGGATTAAGATTCTTGGTTTGTTTTCTTTCTTGTGGTTGTGGTTTATTTTATAGAAAAATTTGTTGACTTTTCTGTTGATGGATGAATAAGTGTGTCCAATTTTTCTTAAATCAGTTATATAATTGATGAGATTTTTTCTTTTATCTGCCTCATATTTGCACAAGTTATGGTTCCTAAACAAGAATGAGGAGAGGGCTCCAAGTTTGTGTGAGTGAGGTGCATAAGAATTGGGGTTTGTCAAGCCTCTTCCTTCCAAAGGTTTGACTACCATTAGGTAGTCCAGCTTCTCTATGTTTTTGCTAACACATATGTCAAGGTATTTGACCTGTTTGTCTTGGTTTTCCCAAGTAGTAGTAAAAGTAAGTTTGGTATTATTATGGAGGCTATTGTGAAGATTAGAGGTGGTCTTCTGGGGCAGCAACGAATATGTCATCAATGTAGTGCGTATATATCATATGTGGGGTTGACATGAAGAGTGTAGGTAGTATTAGCTTCTCGTAATGGTCAAGTACAATGCTTGCCATTATACCACTAAGTGGGAGGCCCATCGGCCATCCGTTGTTCATATTAAACCACTTATCTCTGAAAACAGCAATTATATTTAAATCAAGCCATTTTAAAAAATCAATGATGAATTTGGCACGTGTAGGTGGGCAGTTACTTGCAATTAATTTATCATTGACTATTTCGATAGATTGTTTACGGTCAATGGAGCCATATAGCTCTGCCACATCAAATGATGTGATTTTAAAATTAGCTGGTATAAACGCGTGTTTAATTTTTCCTACAAACATGAAAGATGATTTAATGGTGTAATTGCCAAAGCCTAATATATCAATAAGCCAGTGATTGACCAAAACTGCCATGTTGAAATAGTGTGCCTTGCCAAAATCAATCATAAGTCTCAAAGGTTTATCAAAATCATTCTAATTTAGCATAATTATATATTATCTAAATTGCATACATATATACCTACTTTCTATTATATCATAATATCTTAGAAAAGGTCAGTTTGTAATGTTATTAAATCACTTCATTTACATAGAAGTGAGAATATTGTTATACATGAAGATAAACTCCTGAAGAGAGTCAACCACAATTTCTCTCTAAGTTTGAAATCTGTGGCATAATGCAACCTGAAAGAGAGATAGGGAGTATGTAAACTGGTCTAAATTTTGTTCACATTTAATGTGTAATTCTTTGAGCTAGCCATTTCAATTGGATGCAATCATTGATCAGGCTCTTTATTGTATCACTCAAGGCATCCTATAGGAAGACCCTAGTTACGACTGTAGTAATGTGCCACTCCTCTCTACCATGCAGTAACCAGTCCATTATATTTTGGTACCCAAACTTTAGGAACACAAAACAAGAGTTTACCATGAACTCCCATAATAATATTTTTTTTCTTTTACTTGAAAGTTTTTTTTCTTTCATATGGATAATTATCCAGATGGATCCAGTGAGATAACAATGGTGAATACAACCTACCAGAAAAAACTCCAAATTAATAATAAACAAATAGAAAAGGGATGAGAAGATAAATAAAAAGCTTCATCTGAAACAATAAAAAACATCAACTGCTAGGGAATATAAGGTAATCAGAGAATTCAAATTAGTGAATAATCATGTAAATAAAATTTATAAAAAAGAAGATGGAGACAAATTAAACATGCTTAAATTGACATAGGCATTAAATAACATTAGTAATAAAACTTGTTAGTGAGATGGATTAAAATTGAAGCTACAATGGTATAGCTAAACACATGATCCCAGAACAACTATTTATCATGCATTAAAAAAGCAAGATTCAGTTTTAATCAAAACAAATAAATTAAAGATTAATGTTAACCAGAAACAAAAAAGACCTGGGGAAATTAGAAATGGAATATTTCAAAGAAACAATATTAAATACTATTAATTATGAAAAAAGGTGATCAAAGTAGAGACATTGGGGAAGGTCCAAAACTAACCCAGGTGCTGGGAAAATCATTGGCCGAAATCAATTATCCCACCCAGTCATATGCCACATAAATGGTGATACCCTAGACACAAGAAATACTTGAGGAGAAAACACTGTCACCATCCAAGATTGAAATAACACAAACTACTGATAATATGAGGACCATACAACCAATGTTCCAGATGATGAAAGAAATGAAAGAATTCATTAGAGCCCAAATGAATCAAATGAAAGAAAATATGGGGTCATATGAAAAAAGTGATGTCAACCAAGACTGATATAAGTCAAATGAAAAAAGAGATGAGAGCCCAAATGGTCAAATGAAAAAAGAGATAGAAGACCAAATTAGCTGAAGGATGGACAATTTTGAAGTGACACTAAAATCAAATTTGGATACAGTAAAATTGAAGATAGAAGATAAAGATCTTGCAAATAGGGTGTCACATGATATGGGACAACTGTCCATAGTATTGAATACCAAGCAACAAGATAATGACAAAAAAGGCAAACAATTGAAGAAATTAGAAAGGATGTTGAGGTCAAAGATGGTAGATGTCAGCAGAGATTTAAAGTATTTCAAGTTATCATTACTGATCAACGCAACATCAAATATGATGAAATTTGTAAAACCAGAGAAACATTTTAGGGATGAAATATATGTTGAACCGAACCAATTGTGAGCAGAGATACAGTAAGAAATAGAAGAGGTGAATGATAACAAGAATCAATTGTCTGTAAAGAAAACTTCTAATATTGAGATATATAACCGGTTATTAGAGAATATTGATACTGAACTGAAGAGAATGGAAATTATGATGAGCCATACAGAGGGTAGCAGAACAACTGAAAAGACCACACTTGAGAAACTGGTAGAAAGCTCAACCGAGACCCAGGATCAAGTAGTCCTCTTAGATGAAACTCTTGATTAGAAATTTAAAGACATGGAAGCCAAGATATTTCATAAAGATCCCAGATATCACAAATCAGATTAACTGTGAGTTGATTAACAAACCCATGAGAGTTCAGATGATTTCACAAGACATTATGTCAGAATACCTGAAAAAATATTATGGTAAAACAAAGTGTAAAGATCTTTAAAAACAACATGCTCAATTTACCATAAAAGCAAAATTAAAATGTTTTCTATACAAGATATAGAATAAATCAATGTTAACTATCAAATAATGAATTGATAATTATAATGTCTGTCATAAAAGATGTTTGTCATAATATAAATACCAATATTCTAGAGTCAAATGAAGTTAATTGGTTTTATCATCTCAAATATGCATTATGGAAGTCTAAGTCCTTCCATAACAAAGAAGATGATCAAATTATAAATAAACAGTGGGTATAGTGACAAAACCATACCACAAGACACTAAACAAGAAGATTCACAATTTCATAAATTGTGCATCACCTATGAATATCCTTTTTCATTTATTAGACATTGAAATGTTAGTGCTTAAAAGTAATTATACAAGCATGGATTTCAAGGATTGCTGACCTTTTGAATCTGATAATGAACTTTTCTCAATGATTAAACTTCAAATAAAATTTTTTCTCAATGATTAAACTTCAAATAAAATTTTCCGAGAGAATAATAAATAAATGTATACATGTATATATGATAGTTGATCATGTAAATACTAAAAGAAGACCTTTAAAATCAATTAGGACTTAGAAGACTCCACTCATGTGTTCCTTAAAGTGTAAGACATGATTACTTAATCAGATATAGGATAAACATTACCTACACTTACACATAAACCATACTGGTGTTATTCCAAATTTCAACCACCATTTGACCTTGAATAGTGTAATAGATAAATTTATATTCTGAAAACACTGCAAGATTTGAGAGACTAAACAGAATGGAGGAGCAGAAATAAAAGAATTACTCACCAATTTAAGATAGGAGACAAGGTCTATAAAAACCTTTAACCATAGTAAACAAACTGATGATATATATCAAAAGTTTAATAGTTCTTATTGAGGACCATTCAATTGAGGACCGTTCACTATTATGAAGCAGGCAGGTCCTAATGCCTTTTGGCCAAAAATAAATATAGAAGTGAAAGGAAATTATAATGTGAGAATTTTAAATCCATATTTAGGTGAATTTTAAGGACTAGATACTAATGCTTCCAGCATGCAATAAAATTTTTAGATCAAGTTAAAAAATAGGTAAAATGAGGATATTAATTAAAACAAAGAAATATATATTTCAATGATAAAAATATACCCCAGGGGGTAAAAAAGCTACTTCAGCAATACTTCTGGACCAACAAACTAGGAGCTACTCCAATACACAGAGATGAATCCTTCATGATTCATGAACCCTTCAATAAATCCAACAAGACTCTAAAGAGAGCAGGATGAAGTGGTAACAAAATCTTACATGTTCCCTGTATAATAGAGCAACACCATTGGTTCAGTTCAAATCCTTCCATCATCTGAAAAGTCCATCTCCATACCAATTTTATTCATGAATAGATAAAAAAGATAACTGAATGGATAAAAAAAATGAATGAACAGATTGTAAATAGTTCTCAAATAAACCTTCAAAAGCATAATTCCCTTGCATAGGACTACTCATATACAACTTTAAACAGATATATATGCACTAGAATAATTGAAATTTCCTAACTATGTCAGAAAATGTCAATCTTATAAGGATAGGGGTGTTGTAAGGGATACATACAAAACACATAAACACTCATATACAAAGCTCATTTATAAATCAGTACTCTAATAAACAGTCTAATATATATATATATATAATTGAGGTCAATATAGTATATATTTATAAAATTAACTTACATGTATATCAGTAATGTTAATTAAAAACATTTGTTTTAAATAAAAAATATTTCTCTAATTAGACAATTACATATATATGAAATAAAAGAAAACCTATTGTTTAATAACAATAAAAATTAATGAAGTCTTAAACTTTAAATTTGAAAATGATCTTCCAAGCATTCTAAGAAAACCATTGTTCAAAAGATAAATGTTTATTATAAAAAATTATAAAAAATAATTGAATACTATTAAAAAATAACTTTGTCTTATTAATATATAGTGAAGCAGTCAGATCTAAGTTTGATCCAAGCTTCATGAGATCCCACCTGTAGCCTAATTCAAACTCTGTCACTAACCTTGAATATTTCCGAATCTAATGGGGCTTTATGCAATTCAATACACAATAGTTTCAGTTAAAACAGATTATTATTTAAACATTTATTAAAATCAATTATTTTGTGTTTAAACTTGTTGTATTATTAATAATCTCATGATAAAATTATTCATGAATATATATATATATATATATATATATATATATATATATATATATATATATATATATATATATATATATATATATATATATATATATATATATATATATTGTAATTGCATGGATTGTACATATATATTTATGAATAGTTAAATATATATATATATTCATTATAATGTTTCATTATATCAGAATGTTTTATTTTTACTTTTACCATTTGGTTCAAGTTTATGTGATTAATAGCAACATTCTTTCGATAAACTTTTAGTTTACCCTTTCCCAAAGAAAATGGGGAATTTTCATTAATTAATTAAAATGAGAATATAAAATGTAAGGATGGTTCTTATTTAAAATCCTTTATTCAGATTTACAAATTCATTTTGTAAATAGAAAATAAATTCAAAGTTAAGGGATTTGGTAGTCTTATGAGAGGAATGGATCAGAAATCAATTAACAAAAAAATTAACTTGTAGTAATTTTAAAAGCTTTAGCCTGAAGGCATCAGAGTCAGAATGGGCAGGAAACCACCGGAGAAGTATAAATGGCCTGGAAAAGTTCAAGAAAAAAGCCATTACTTTTTTAGAAAAGTTGCTACCTGAAGCTACATCACTTTTAATTATGAATTTTGGTAGTCTTTTCAGCATAGTGCATGGCTAACTTCAGGGATCTAATTGCTGGACCCTGGAGTTCCCATAAAATCTTCAACTTGTAGCTGCTAAGCAGAAATTTTCATTCCAATTGTGAGCTGCTAAAATATTAAGGAAACCAATCCATAAATGCTTTTGATAAGAATTAAATGTACACCTACATTGTCTTCTCAACCCAACCAGACTCTGCCATATAAATTAATGTACAAACCATGGAAGGACTGGTAATATCTTTATTTTCTGAACTGCAACTTTCTGGCCTGTTTATGAACTTTACCTTAAATCATACCTTAAATTAATTAGTTTGAAATTTCTCCTCACTTTATAATGTCTTAAATTTGTATAGTAAATCTCTATTCTTATCTCTAGTCTGAAAAATAATATTTTGTTAACTTTCTTTCTCTTATGATGGCAGTTAGTTTTAACTAACTATATTATATATCTATTTGTATGATTATTAATATTGTTTGTTTTGATAATATGCAAATAATACTTTCAATTTGATAATAATCTCTTTCATTAAACTTACCTTATAAAAATAATATTGTATTAAATTTTATAGTTTAATTAATTCTTGCCCATTAGAACTAAATCAATATGGTTCCATTAATTATCAAGTTAAAGAATTTATTAAATGTTTTCGATTTTACCAATGGCTGATAATTATTATTAGCTCATTTTATAACATATGCTCCTGGCTATTTTGTTTAAGTTCACAAATTTATTTATTCATATTGATGATATTCATAAATGTTTTACTAATGGTTGATAAAAGGAAAATAAAATCGATATATTCTAATTTAACTTTTGTATTTTATATTAGTATTCAGGAAGGGCATGATATGTCGGGTATGATTATTATAATTATATAATCGTGCTTAAGCACTTTTATTCCAAGCAAATCTGATTTTAATCTGACACAATCAGGTTATTACATGAAGTATTTCTTATGTATTTTGGGCTTTCTTAATTAAATATGATGATCATTGAATCATCACCATTCTAAACATTCCTAAAGTGAGCCACGTCTTATTCCATAGGTTTGTCACATCAGTGATATTATCATAACTTTAAATATACTGGAAGAAATCACTTTCTCTCTCACTCATTACTATATTGGAGAACCAAGGGTTCATTCCTGTTTCCTGACCTGGCTTTCCTTGTATTCCACAGATCATTTGTAGGGCAGAAAAGACTTGTAGAATACCAGCTGCCCTTCTATTCCTCAAATCACTGACAGACCATTATATTTCATATTTGTTTTTGCTGCTTATAAGTCATTAGTACCATATATTCTCAGGTCCAATAAAACCCCGATCTTCTGCTTATAAATCATAATGAATTGATTTCATTAAAATCAAACAAGTTTACATTCATCTATAATTTTAAGTAAGTTCTTTATCAAATATTGAAGTTATACCCTAAGAATTTATCACGCTCTTCATAAATTGATTTATAGATGTGTGAAATGAATCTCACATCTTTCTTATGAAATTAGAATCATAATTTCTTTCCAAATGAAATACCTTTATTTACATGTCATGGCATAGACATATAGATTTCTCCCATAACTGCATATTAATTATTGGCCTATAAGCATGACTTAAACTACTTATTGTAAATTGTAATTCATTCTCCAAAGACTAGATATAATATATAATGCTAATCATAAACATTTGAACAAATATTTACTTCTATTAAATATTTTATATAACATACTTGATTTGACTTTATCCATTATTTATTAATTATTTTAAATATTAATGCTCACTGTATGTATTGGCAACTCAAGCATGTATATATGAATTAATCTAGAAATATCTGTAGCCATTTTATTATGCATTAGCTAGAATCAGATTAGGGGTCTCAGAAACCATCTTCCATTGAGCGAGTTCTTTGGCACATAATCATGTGCCATCAACATGTGTAATCCATTGATTTGACCTGAGCTTGTGGGGTGGGTTCGAATTCAGTTTGGTCTTTAATTAAATTCTTTGGTTTAACTGGGTTTGAAGACTGACTTCAGGTTTAGGTCGTGTTGGGTATGACATTGTTTGATCAGTACAATGGTTATGTTTTTGGCTGACCAATCATTGGGGCTTCGATTTATTAAATCCCACACCCTGTAGAGTGATATATATTTGAAGAAAAAAAGTTATGCGATTTATAACGTTTAGCTGTAATGATTTTAACATATTAAAATGTCATTTTTTAGTCTTTTATATTTAAATATCTCAAAGTTTATCTAAATGTTGGTTCATTAATAAAATTTGTTAGTTAAATACTCTAACTTATATGAGTATTGTTAGTCAAAATAATTATAAAAAAGTAATAAGATGGTAAATATATATATATATATGTGTGTGTGTGTGTGTGTGTGTGTGTATCTTATTCTATCTCATTGTATATATATTATACATTTGTTCAATACGCATTCGTGACAATAAGGAGGGAAGAAAATTGAAGTGTTAGAAAAGTAGTTGGTATAATTGAAGCATGGGGTAGAATTGATGAAAGAAATTTTTTTTTCTTTGTCAAAATTAATTAATGCATATCTCAGTTTTTATACTTAGAAGTAGGTAAAATCAGTATCATGTTGAAAGTTTTAATTTAAAATTATTGCTTGCTAGCAGATATTCTAAATGCTTGCTTCTATTATTAGTAACCTCAAAGCAGGTGAAAACCTTCAAACTGTCAATGGTATGTCAAGCATTCTGATGTAGTGGACCTTATGCTTTAATGACACTGATTTATAGAGTAACCTCAAAGCAGGTGAAGACCTTTTATGTAACACCAAGCAGCCAGATGCAGTTGGAAAAATACTTCAATGGTTTACATGTCCGTATGCTTGCAAAAGTGAAAATTGAAATCAATAGATAAAAGTTATTGTAAAATATTAATTTTGACATTTTTTGTGATAGCCTCATGCTTCTGGGAAATGAAATATCTAATTGAATTAAACTCCTATATTCAAACGTAGGTCAGTCACACATTGTCAGTTTATAGTAAATAACGATTATTCATGAAGTAATTTTTTTTAGTCTAAATTAGGTCAATCATATATGGTTTTGGTGGTCAGTGGGTTATTTGATGTATCCTATTGATCTCATTTTGCTGGCCTGTACCCAGACAAATAACTTTTGTCAGAAAATGTGATTGTCAGTACAGTAGGAATGAGTTGCCTAAATAAAAACCAAGTACATCCAACATAATTAGAGAATTACTAATATTTGTCAAATATATGAATGTCTTACTAATCACTTGTACAGTTTTTTTAGACTTGGGAGAACAGCAGAACATAAAGGAAAGTAAGTAATGTTTTCTTTGTTGTCTTAATAGTTTCTTTAAAAAAATATATGTCTCATTCACGTAATTAACAGTAGGAGCTGATTAAGACAAATGTAGGTGAGTTAGAAAGGTCAGATTAGATATATTGGTAAAATAAAATATAGCAGCTGACAAAGATGGGGACAAATGGGGACCAGTAGTTAGAAACCTAACTAAATGTATAAAATTAAGTCAGTATATAAATAATAATATTGATAGTGCTGTGCCAGTATAGTTTTATTATAATCTGTATTGTTTACATATTATTTTAAAAATATAGTAGAAGGGCAAGAGAACAAATAGTTGACTGTGGATAGTTATGCGGATTCAACAGCATGCAGTGATCGCAAGATTACCTTCAAAGATCCAGTCAAAATAAAAGAGCACCACTGTCAAAGCAGAAAGACAACTAAAGATGATTGCAATGATCGAGAGATTTTATACACACTTATCAGGGAGATGAGAGAAGACAGAAAATTAATGCTCATGATGATGGACTGATTTTTGAAAATTGAGAAAAAACGAGGTATCCAAACTAACCAAAACACAGAGAGCATAGAGCATTGCAGAGCAACAGACACTTATGAGGCCACAAAAGGTGCTGTAGAAGATGCTCAGATCACACCAAAAAAGGATTATGGACAGTGAAGAAGATCATAGTGTAGAAAAAGAATTATATCAGTAAATAGCTGAAGAAACTAGCAAGGCATATTTAAATGTAAAGATGGAGAAAGAAGACGATGAGGTCTAAATACCAAAAATAGACAAAAATACCACTAGCAAGATAGAAAAAGGAATATTATTAAAAAATATTATTGCATATTATCAATATGTTGATGATGTTTTTGTATGTGGTAAACCAAATACAATTAATAAGTTGTTTGAGGAATTAAATGATTTGAAAGGGCTAAGATGAATAAAAAGTGATGAAGATTTAATGTGCTGGATTACTGTATGACCATTAAACCAATAGTAAAAAGAGGTTATATTCCATATAAATCAAAAGCACTAATGTCACACAAAATGGCATGTTTGAAATCCTTCTTATTTAGAAATAATAGTCTTTGCAAATATTCATCAGATAAAGGCAAAAATATTGAAATATATCGGATGAATTGTTAAGTGTTGGCTATAGTTATAATCACATATATAATGTTATTAGAGATTTTAATACAAAATATACAAATAAAAATTTTGATAACAATATTGATTCTCGTGCTAATAAAAAATATGAATATCAAACCCATATATTTCAAATTATCAAGTAAAGTTTATTAGGAAAATTTATAAAGATATATGTGATGTTGAATTTTACACACCACCTACATTGAACAAATTAATAAATAACTCCAAAGATAAAACCTCATTTATAAATAAAAATTGTGTCAATTATAAATAGATATGTAGGTGTGGCAGTAAATATATAGGTGAATCTAGATATATGTTGGAAAAAAGAACTAAAGAACACTTGCTATTATTAAAACATGTTCAGAAATCGAAACAAAATTGCATAGTAGATAATAATATTTCAGCATCTATTTTTTATGACCATAATAAATCATGTATTTATGGTTTTGTTGTCAATTTTAACAGTGTAAAAATATTGCAAATTGGAAAAAATAACAATAAAAGAAAAATAAAGGAGGCTATGCTAATATATAAATATAAACATGACTTAATTAACAGGCAAGCAGCAAACATTAAGATCACAGAATTGTGGGAAAGTTAGCATTTCAAAGCTTTAGTTGACATAGATTACTGGATAATCGAAAGCGCTCCTAAGTGGATAAATTTTTTTAATTATTTATTTACTGTATTTACAAATATTCAGTTATATAATTATGTATATTGCTTTAAAAATACAGACATTGAATCATATTATATATATTGTACTGGGTCAAACCGCTGAAATCACTTACTTATACATATATATAAGTTTTGGCCGGTTTCAAACTTCTTCCTAATACATTTATAATCTAATAAATGTTACGTGAGCGAACTGGCACGTTTGAGCAAAATGGGAGATCTTATTGATAGCTTTAACTATCAACAATAACCCACCTTGGTTGCTAGATTCAAACCCCTTCTATACAAATACTTTATTTGTTTCGGGGTAAACCCCAGGGCACCAGCTAGTCTGATGACTAACGTATTCGGGTAGTAGGCTCATAATCCAGTGCTCGAAACATTCCCTAAAACTAGCTCAGTCTAATTTTAATTCAATAACAAAATTTATTCAAAATTAGTAGTGGAAAGAATTAATAAAAGGTTGGTAAAAAGAATTGACTGACAAATAAAGTTTAAGTTTAAAGACATTTTATTTTAATTAACATTAATTAAGTTTAAAGATAATTTATTACCCAACATTAATTGCCTAAATTTAAACATCTTGATAAATCTAATTTAACACAGGCACATTTTTAAAGTAGCACATTATAACATATATCTGGTGAAAAGCATAAATAATATGTGATATCGTTAAATTATCTCACATTCACACACCCGCACATCAATAGTTTATTTTATGCATGCTTAAGAGTTCAAATTACTTTACTCAGTAGGATAGATGAATTACAGCATGTCTACTACGTATAAATGATAATAAATAAATGTTTACCTAGGATTTTTGGAGTGTGGATATTGTTTGTTGTTGGCTGCTTCTGATGGACTATATCTAACCGGTTAGATTTGGAAGTTTCTTGAAGAGATTTTATGCGAGTCCATTGGTTTTATCCTTGAAAACAGTTGAATGTTTGACAGAGGATTTCTGAGTTGTTATGCAGACATTATTTCACGGGCAGGTTTTGATGATCTTGGTGGACTAAAAAGGCTGAAGCACGAGCGTATATTTCCAAAAGCTGCTCAACAATGCATTTTTGTTTCTGGATACATAATAGAAAACGCACTGTTGTCTGAACTGAAACAAGACTGTCACTGCAAACTAGACTGAAAAACTGAACTACGATAAAAAAATCTGGCTATTTATGTATCCGAATTGTTTTTGTTTTAATATCCTCCAGCAATAGGTGTTGCCGAAATTCCATTAGTAATTAATCCTATGACAATGTGTTTTTGACGATTGTTTAATTAGTAGTAGCTTTCATAAACGTATTGTTTTTATATCTTTAATTAGTAGCCCACCGCTGGGGTGGTTTTTTTAAATCTTTATTTAACTTAATAGCCATCGCTGTGCTTTCCAAATATAATTTCTTTTTTAACTTTCATTTACATATATTTTTTTAAATATTATTCTAACATGCATACATTTATTTACACTCGCACGCACATATATAATTTATTATAATAAGCTTGAATGAAAAGAGATTTATATTTTTTTAAAATTTTAAATTACTTATTTTTACGAATACTAATTTAGAAAAACTTTACTTTCTTTTATAATACTTTTAGTTTGACTTTAAGAAAACCCACTTCCCTCTTTTAATCTTTTATTTCAATCTCTTTTACGAAAGATTTTTTTTTTTTTATTTTAATAATTTTTTTAGACAAAATTATTTTATATACATGTGCCAAATTGGCCTTGGCACATTACACCCCCTTTCTGTTTTAGAGTAAAATGCATCATTTTTGACCATTTTATCTCTTGCAATTTTAATTCTTGACTCTAAAGATCTATTAATTTATTATTTTTCAAAGTTAGCTTTTTAATATCTTTTACTTAACATACAAAGGGCAATCTGTTTTGACTATCCTTTCCTTCTATCTATGTGAAATACATTGCTCACAATGATCTAAATCATGGATAATGACCACCAGGACAAACTAATTTTGTGGCACAGAGATCTTTTGGAAATGACGTGGAAGCAGATTTGCTGACTTACACCGACTTACACGTGTATAAAATCGAAACTTCATTTGCCAATTCTCTTGATCAGACTTGGAAAAAGAAAGGGTCACTGCAAAATGGCAGGAATTTTCAACTGTCAATTTTCGACTTACACTTTGGAAAAAGGAATGGTCCCTGACAAGTCTGTTATGGGTACTAAAATTTATCCAGTCAGCAGCTTTAAATGTATTTTTAACTAAATTTATTTTTATACTACTCTCATTCCCTTTTGCTCTAGATAAATTCCTACACATGTGTATATGTGCAGCATAATTCTACACCTACTAATATTCTAGATATTGAGTTATTACTGGACTTGCTTACAGGGAATCTATAATAAATAAATCCCTTTTTGCACACATCATGAGGTGCAGCAGTGCCAAGAATATAACCTAAAAGGATATCTGGATAAATACATTTAAGATACGCATCATGAGGTATTGTATTTACCGAATATTACCAGTGTATGTGCGTGTATATACACATGTATACTTACACACTCTTGATACACCTTAGATTGACTTTATATTTTTATTATTAATCTTACAACATTATTTTTAAATTCATATGAACATTATTCTGACATTTGTATTAATCTAATCTCGAATATTATTTTCAACCCTTACTCAACTTTTTTATCTATGTGCATGTATTCAGAAAAACTATTTTACTTTATTACGATTCATTATTTAGTCAACTTTTATTAACTTGCGTATATTCAAAAACAACTTACTTTACTACGATTCATTATTACACTGATATATATATGACTTGACTTTAAATCATTTATTTACTTCCTTTTATTACCATGTGTGTATTAAAAAAAAATCTATTAGTTTATCACGAGTCACTTTTTTATTATTATTTACTACAGATATATTTATGCTTATTTATTTAATTTGATTTTATCGATTTTATTTTAACTATTTGACCTACTTATTTATTTATGAACATTTTTCTTAATTAATATGTGCGTTGATCACTTTTCCTAAGTATTGACCACTTCAAATTCTTATTTTTCTAGAGTGCATTTTTAGTTTTTATTTTCATCATTAGGTAATAAATGTAATGTTAAGAGAAGTAGGCAGCAAAGTATAAGGCAATTCAACACACAGATAGATTTTGTGCTGATTTAAAGCAACTTTTAATTTCTTGCAGAAGTCGTGACTACAGCATGGGCAACTGTTGTGCACAATGGATCATGTAAAGGGACTTTAAAATTGCGAATGGCAGGACTATCTCTACTGCACATTCGACTTACTACAATATTTATTTTATTTGGTTACTGGGAATTTTTCCTCCAGATTTATTAATTTTGATATGCCAGGACTTTTCTACTGGCACATCATCATCAGTATTATTTATTCTTCGCACTACCCATCAGTAGAACAAAGTCACCACAAGAAAAGGTTTAATCCAACAAAAGTCAGGCCTTAAATTTACATCTTTGCCCAAATACTCGCACACACCTCAATCCTAATTTAATACACTTTTTTTTTAAATTTTATTTGATAATGTTTTATTTTCATTAATACTTTCATTATACACTTATTTATTTCATTTTTATTTTTAAAGCGTAATTTTTACTCTCCTCCTTTTTTTTTTTTAAAAAAAAAAACATTTTCATTTTGCTTGTCTATTTTGATTTTACACATTTATTTTGTTTGCATCACACTCCGCTATGATCTAGACTTATGAGCTAGGATATCAATATAAATAATCGATAAGACATAATCGAGGGTTTTGACATAAACTGTTTTATAGATGCTTTGACATTTTAACTCTAAGATTGTTATTTTATTTTACTAAGACTAACTTTAATCATTTTTCATTATTCAAACTAACTTTAATTCTCGTTTTTACATTTGTTTAAAAAAAAAAAATTATAGGTTATTTTTATTTCATTAAACTTTGTTAAACATTTTCCATTATTCCAAGTCCATGGTCATTAATAACTAGGTCAAGCTGGCAAATTCGTCAGATTACATATTTTTAATTTTTGTCTGGTAGTTCTTTATTATTCAGCCCTCCAAATAACTTTAGTGACCTAGCGTTACATGTTCCTTTTTCTATATTTCCTTTGGCTATCACAAAGACATTGAAGTCAGTTTGAGGGACTATACTATATGGGCTTTTGTAAATCATCTGAATTTTTTATAAATGTGTTTCTGAGGATGACTCATGGAGTTATTTGTAACGTGCATGTTCGCACACAGCTGGTCTGGCTTTTTTATTTCAGTTTGTGGGCTATTTTGATTAAGATTTATCTGATTTACTTTTACAGTTAAATTTGTAACTTCAACTTTTATCTCTTCAAATATTTTTCTATCTTCTCTAATATTTTTTTTATTACTTGGTAAGCAATCTCTATTTGATTTTCTACTTGTGTTTTAATCTCTTCTATTTCTTCCCTAATTTCTTCTTTTATTTTATTCTGGCCCATTTCAATCTGGTCCTTTAACTTTTCAAGCATTTCAGCTTGCCCTTCCAATTTCTCATTTCATTATTTTGGTTTTTAAGCTCTTTGGCTATTTTTTTATATTGTTCAGCTGTTTTTTTTTCAAACATGCTGGTTAATAAAGCTATGATTTTTCTTTTTTCCTTGTTGGGGCTATTTTCTATATTTTTACCTTGAGTCTCCATTTTGGCTTTATTTTTTGTTTTTTTATAATTTATAATTTTAAACACTTTTTATCATTATTTTTAATACAGTATTTTATTCACTTTAATAAGTTTACTAATTATTATTTTCTTTATTTCCTACTAAACTGGAAATACACGCTGACTCCGCCCCTCCTTTGTCCATTTTTCTCCACTCAAACATCCAACAGTCTCTGATTTAACATAATGATTTATTTTAGATAATGTAAATCTCTTTTTTTTAACCAAGAAACAAAGTATTTATTTACTATTGTTTCTTAGGTCCAGTACCAAATGTTGGGAAAGCCATTTATGTACCGAGTTGAACCACTGAAACCACTTACTTATACGTATATATAAGTTTTGGCTGGTTTCAAACTCGTTCCTAATACATTTATAATCTTATAAATGTTACGTGAGCGAACCGGCACATTCAAGCAAATTGGGAGATCTTATTGATAGCTTTAACTATCAACAATGGCCCACCTCGGCTGCTAGATTCAAACCCCTACTATCCAAATACTTTATTTGTTTCGGGGTAAACCCTGGGGCACCAACTAGTCTGATGACTAACGTATTCGGGTAGTAGGCTCATAATCCAGTGCTCGAAACATTCCCTAAAACTAGCTCAGTCTAATTTTAATTCAATAACAAAATTATACAGAATTAGTAGTGGAAAGAATTAATAAAAGGTTGGTAAAAGGAATTGACCGACAAATAAAGTTTAAGTTTAAAGACATTTTATTTTAATTAACATTAATTAAGTTTAAAGATAATTTATTACCCAACATTAATTGCCTAAATTTAAACATCTTGATAAATCTAATTTAACACAGACACATTTTTAAAGTAGCACATTATAACATATATCTGGTGAAAAGCATAAATATTATGTGACATCGTTAAATTATCTCACATTCACACACACACACATCAATAGGTCATTTTATGCATGCTTAAGAGTTCAAATTACTTTACTCGGTAGGATTGATGAATTACAGCGGTGGCTACTACGTATAAATGATAATAAATAAATGTTTACCTAGGATTTTTGGAGCATGGATATTGCTTGTTGTTGGCTGCTTCTGATGGAGTATATCTAACCAGTTAGATTTGGATGTTTCTTGAAGAGATTTTATGTGAATCCATTGGTTTTATCCTTGAAAACAGTTGAACGTTTGACAGAGGATTTCTGAGTTGTTATGCAGACATTATTTCACAGGCAGGTTTTGATGATCTTGTTGGACTAAAAAGGCTGGAGCACGAGCGTATATTTCCAAAAGCTGCTCAACAATGCATTTTTGTTTCTGGATACATAATAGAAACTGCACTGTTGTCTGAACTGAAACAAGACTGTCACTGCAAACTAGACTGAAAAACTGAACTCCGATAAAAAAATCTGGCTATTTATGTATCCGAATTGCTTTCGTTTTAATATCCTCTGGCAGTAGGTGCAATAGATGTTGTCAAAATTCCATTAGTAATTAATCCTATGACGTGTTTTTGACGATTGTTTAATTAGTAGTAGCTTTCATAAATGTATTGTTTTTATATCTTTAATTAGTAGCCCACCACTGGTGTGGTTTTTTAAAATCTTTATTTAACTTAATAGCCATCGCTGTGTTTTCCAAATATAATTTCTTTTTTAACTTTCATTTTCTTTCCAATTTGTTCCAACATTTCATCTGTCATATTCAATTTGAGGGGGTCATTTTCATTTTATACTATTAGATTCCAGTTTTGCAGGTCATCTGATGTTGTTTTCCTGAACCTAAGATCTTTTACCAGGCTTACATTATCTTGGGCTCTTTTTCCCCTAGAAACATAGGTTTTTCTTGTGCCCTGTGATGGACCAACCACCTGGTTAAGTGGCTAAGTGGTTGCAATTTTAATTTTTCCAATTATTTTTCCAAAGATACGTTTTCATTTCTTTTTTTTTTAAAAGAAAATATATATATGTATAAACAATACAGTTCAGTTACATGCAAATTTACTGAGTTTTGTAGGTTTGATTACTTTTCTACATTTATTAATTGATTTAATTTGCCTGAGATTTTGGCATTAGGTATTAGATCCACTAATTTTTAACTATGCATTTTTCTACTAGCATTAGGTACGGTCTTTATAAAAAAAAACACTTTGAATTTCTCTGTTCTTTTTTTTTCTTTTTCAATAAAAAAAACTTATTTGAATGTTTTAATTTGTCTTATTGGACATTTTTCTATTTATTAGCAAATTATTGTGCCTTGTAATAACAAAATAGTTAAGAGGTTATTTGCTTACGTGCTACTTTGTTTGTATCCAGGTGGAGCTATTATTATTATTATTATTATTATTATTATTATTATTATTATTATTATTATTATTATTATTATTATTATTATTGTTGTTGTTGTTGTTGTTATCATTAATAAAATTGTAGTTTATAAAAATAATAAAAAAATGTTAAAAATCTAAATATTTCTTCTGTTATAGGCAATCAAGACAATCTTGTTTTAAAAGTGGTTAAAATTAAAATGAAATTTAAAAAATTCTTCTTCACAATGAATAATGAAACTACTGCACAAAATATTACTGAATATTTAAAAAATATGTTGCTTATTAATACTGTATATTATAAATTAAATGCTAAATCCAAAAAATATTATTCTTTTTACTTGTCTGTATATCAATGTGATATAGATAAAGTGAATACAGGAGACATTTGGCCTGATCACGCTATATATTTTCTTTCTATGGAAACAAGAAATCTTTGAGAGATGATGTGGATGACATCAGACAGGATGATATAGCAGTAAATTATAATACTGATGCTAAAAAAGTAAATAAAATTATTTTACTAAATGATTATGATAACGATAATAGTAGATAAACAAAAGATATAGATTTGCAAAAGACTTCTATTAATTTGTGTAATAAATAGCAAACATTGCATTGCTATTATAAAAATGTACATGGACTTAGAACTATAACAACTGAATTTAAGTCTGAACTGTTATTACATGAATATGATATTATTATTTTAATTGAGACTTGGTTAAATGGTAGTATTAATAATCTAAATATATTTGATAATAGATACTGCTTATACATATATGATCGAAAATACTTAAATGAAACAAGAGGTGGTGATATATTGAATGGAGTTCAAAAATGTATTAAATATACTTAAATTATTATTCATAATAATTATAATGAATCCTGTTGGATTGAAATGGATCTAAAAAGTGTAATATATATATATATATTATAACGATCCCATACAAAGTGGGAGATCGCATCGCACCGCACCGCACTACCAAAGGGCGCCATCTAGGCATTTGAGCCTAGAAAAATTTATAAAGTAGGCAGATACGCGCTGTTAGGATTCCACTTTATTTCCATATTTAGATCGTTAGCCCATTGTCACTAGCTCAGTGGAATAGCAGAGATTTAATAATATCATTTACTAGTATATAAAAGAATAAAGTAAGCCACTGCCAGTAATTCACATACAAACATTTATTTATGCACATATATATAAGGTTTAAAATTACTTTAGTGATTTACATTTAATTTAACATTTAACATTATTTTTTTTTTTACTTTGATTTTACTTTAATTTACATTGCATTACTATTATATTATAAATTTACATTTTTAATCAAGTTCGCACAGATGGGATTATATTAACCTGTTTAATATGTTGCTATAGATCGGTTACATAGATTTCAACGGTCAAAAACATTTCAAAGTAAACATAAACGATCAAAATACAAAGTTATTGATTACTGACAATTGCAGAGGGAAATATAAGAAACCCTCTAGTATTCATCGTAAGATACCTGCATCGTCACCAATAACTTAAAAGACATCCGAATAAATACCTTTTAGATACTCACCGTAAGGTATCAGTATTTGTCGAATGTCTATATATTTTGATCAAATATGAAAACGGAAACATATTTAACCGATAGCCAATCTATGCAAGCGTCTATAAACAACTTAAATTTAATAGTTTTATAGGATCGAGCCTGAATATACTATATAGATTTGCATTCGAAAATAAAATATTCTATCCCTATTTAACCCTAGGCAACACATTTCGCAATCAACCGGCGCCAATCCATCTGATACATTCATGTATTCAATGTAGCATGATACGACAACACAACAATATTGTCAGGAATGTACATCTGAACAATATGTAGAAATAGAAACGACATTGACTCTCCACCCACAGGGATGTGACATCTGTGGGCAAGTAGATCAATAAACTAAAAACTCCATAGGAATGGGCTGCGGTATTCTGCCGACTTACAAACCCATCCATAGGCACACAGAGGGTGTGTGGCGTATATCTATAATCCTGCCAGTAGCGGATCTCATATTTACACCTACTAATTACATAAATATATCCAATCCATTGAACCAATTCAACTACGAAATGAACAACCCAAGATTACCCTCCCTTAATATATCTTTACAAATCGATACAGCCATTCACGCCCGACTTAAGTTTAACATTTTTTTTATAATTTATTTAACGGAAAACAGAAATCATAATAAAACTTAAAGAACAAAATTAAATAAATAAATAAATAAATGGAAATGATTTTACAAATTAAATACATTAAATAAAATTAACCAATTAATAAATATTGTTGGTCAGATAGAATAATATTAAAATCATTTTAAATATGAAAAGTTTTTAATTTACTGTTCATAAATTTTAAAGTTCTTACGGTTATTGAAATAGTTCATCCTATTATATTCCTGGCCGTTTAAACGTGAATTCCCACGTCGTCCGAAGATTAGTATCCGGTTGATTTATTTATTTATCCTTTGGAGATTTTATTTTTCGTGTAGTTGGTCCTCATTGTATAAACGATGGCCCATTTTTTTCTCTTTCTTAGCAGAACTGAAGGGATTGAAGCTGTGCGTCTTTTTCAATCCCCCCAGCGCTAACACCTAGCTGTTACATCGTCAATAATCAATCAATTTCCAGTCACTAACTAATAATTTCCAAATTTTCCTTTTATACGTATTCGAAGGATTGACTTAACATTACGTCATCGATGAGATGATCCTTTTCGTTGAGGTCCGATTCCATAGGGATTTCTTCTTATTTGCTAACAGTTTCTATTGTTTTTTTTTTTCTATCTGACTGAGGTTATTACATTTAAATGCTCAAGGCTGGTTTTAATTTTAACTAATTAACAATCATTTCCATTTCTAATTAATTACCCTGTTTTCCAAATCAAAAATATATTTAAAGACAGATTTAGAGATATAATTTTATCTCCAAATCTTTTTAAAATTTAGTTTTAAAAATACATTTTTCTTTAATAAAAATTTTATTTTAATAATTTTTATTATCTGTGCGACTTAATATATAAGAGTTTAAGACGATATTTTAATTTCAATTTTTAATTTTTAAAGAAAGTTTTTAAATGCGAACTTTTTATTTTAACTTGTTTAATAATTATATATAAAAAAACAATGTAACGAACGTCTGTGCTCGTTACAATATATATATATATATATATATTATTGGGTACTGTATATTTTAGATCTACTCTCTTATATAATGAAATGGATAAATTTTTGGCAAAGGTTGAAGATATTTTAGTGAAATATAAATATGATGTTATTATAGTGGGTGATTTCAATGAACCAGATTATTTAATCTGTAGTAATAAGGCTGTTGGTAAAAATAACAAACTATTTAGAATAATATTTTTTATTGAATTAATCAAATTAAAGGTAAAATACTTGATCTATTATTTAGTATCAATGATATTTTAAAATGTAAGTTGGCAGATCAGGCTCTTATATTTCCCAATTCTTATCATCCATCTTTGAAATTTGTAATAAATGGGTCATATGAACATATAAAATTTGTTAATAGTATCTTCAAACATTGTAGACCTGATAATTATTATGGTGTATATAAAGCTTTTGAGACTACTGATTTGAATGTACTTTTTGTAGAAAATGATCCAAATGAAGCTGTAAGTTTATTGATATAATTCAAAATTGTTTGGATCATTATATTCCTGTTAAATGTTCACAATATAATAATTATAAATATCCTAAATGGTTCTCTAAAGAATTACGTAAGGGACTTAATAGGAAACATACATATCATAGATTATATAAATTAGCCAATAATAAAGAATTATATAAGAAATTTAGTGCATTGCGTGTTTATACAAAAGTTTTTATGAAAAAAGATTATGATAATTTAAATAACATTGAAATGGTTTTAAACATAAACCACAAATGTTTTGGAATTATATTAAAAATTTAAATATTCTTGGGAATAAAAGTTACAAAAATATTGTAATACAGTTTTTATGCATGAATTACTTAGTCATTTTGCAAATATGTATTCAAATATTACTGACAATGATATGATTAATATTCAATCAAATAATAAAAAAATTGGAATATTGATGTAGATAAATTAATATTATTGATGTGCATAATGTCATGCACAAAATTAAAACTAAACCATCTATGGGATATGATAATATTTCTAATTTTATTATTAAGGATTGTGCAAACAGTTTGGTAACTCTGTTACATTATATAATTAATTTTTCTATTGAAAAATGCATTGTCTCTGATATATTTAAAATCTCTAAGATTGTGCCTATTTATAAGAAGAGAGATAAACTGATCCAGGTAATTATAGACCTATCTCATTATTGTCTTCATTTGCTAGGATTTATGAAATATGTATTTATAATAATATCATTACAGATATGATTAAGGTCTTGCCTAATTATCCTGGAAAGTCTGTTGATACTAATTTAATGGTAAAATCTGATCATATCGCTCCCCTCTTTCTGAACAGATGCATTTTGTTATGTCACAAGCATTTGATAATGTGGCACATAATCATATATATATATATATATATGTAAAATACAATACCCGTTATAAAATATTATATATATATATATAATGTATTTAACGTTAAAACACACACACACACACACATATATATATAATTAGTTTACAACCAGTAACCACCTAAACATTCACAGTAAATATAGCAACCAATATTTCTAACTGCTGTCAAGGCAACCTTCACACCTTTTAATAGCAAGAATGGAATATATATATATATATAAATTGGAATTCGTTATCATTGGATTGTATGATATATATTATATATAGATATATATATATATATATATATAAATTAATTGGAATTCGTTATCATTGGATTGTATGATTTATTAAATATTTGGAAAATAGTCGTTCCTACATTTGTATGGATAAAGTTCAGTCTAAGCTATTCAAAATAAAATTGGGGTACCTCAGGGTGGAATATCGGCACCTTTACTTTTTAATGTTTTCATGTCTGATCTTGATCAAAATATATAAAAAAGTGTGATACTTACTTATGCAGATGATAGTAAATTATTTAAAAGAATTAGTACATATGACGATCATATTGATCTTCAAAAACATGTTTATTTCAAAGAATGGTGTAAATTTAATAATATAAAAATAAACACAAGTGAAACATGTATTGTCTCTTACACCAATAAAACAGATAGATCTGTTTATCATTATAAGATTGACGAAGATGTTATTATATACAAAGAAATTGTTTCTAATCTTGGACTTATATTTTGTAAGCATTTTATCTTTAATGAGCATATAAAATATATTATAAGTAAAGCATATGGAATGCATTTTGACATTTGGCAGAAACTTATCTCCTTATATAAAGTACATGTTATTCTATTGTCTTGTTGTAGCTTTATTGGTGTATGGATCTTCTATATGGAATTTGGATTTAATTTATATTGAGTCTAAAATTAATAATGTAGAAAAAAGATTTATTAAACTAATAGAAGAAGAAAATGTGAATCTTAAAACAATACTAAGTGAAAAAAATACTAACTGAAGATATGCTATGTTCACAGAAGTTAAAAGATGAAAAAAATGATGTAAACGATCGTATATCTAAAATTGAATTAAAAGTTGCTTCTCATTCATTAAGAAAAATGCATACTTTTAATATTAAAAAAAGTAAAAATTATTTTATAAAGAAATCTGTCATTAACAGAATACAAAAGTTAAATAATCAAAATTCAATAACATTGATTTTTTTTTTTGTGATTATTTTATAAATAATGTTAAAAAGAAATTGAATTTACTGAAGGTAACATGTATTTACATGTATATATATTATGAATTGTAATTATTTTTATTGCATATTTTTTTAATGTTAATATATTGAATAATGTTTTGTTTGATGTATATTTATTTGTAATCTTGTGTATTTCTGTTAAAGTGAAAGTGTGGAAATGCGTGTAATAAATAAGAATTGAATTATTATCATTAACATCATCATCATCATGGTCATCATCATCATCATCATCATCATCATTACTATTATTATTATTATTATTATCATAATCATCATCATTATGTTTCAAAGCAAAACCTTATTGAGTCTAAAAAGTTACAGAGCCACATCTAGTAATATCTTGATTTGTGACAAATGCAAAACAAATTACAACAACTTTCAGTATATAAGTCTTTATCATTTGTACATACTTTTTTGCTTGTTTTTAAACCGGTCTTTTATTTAGTTCAGTTTATGCTTGCATCTCTTTGAAGTTGGAAAAAATGCTGATGTTGAAAATGTCATCATCTAACATATTGTACTTATATTTCATAGACTGGATCTTTGTTTCAAGTGTGACCATGTGGCTGCAAACACATCTGGTTGAGCTAGGATGCCATCTCTTTTTCTGAACAGTTCTAGTTTTATTGAATATGTTGCTGGGTCACAGCAAGGGTTATTAGCAAGTGCAAAAGTGCATCAGGTACACCAGTAGTCATAAAGACTATGTTGTTGCACAAATAGCAGGGATGTTGCCTTTTTTAAATGTATTTATTATTTCATCAATTGAAATGATAGTCTTTCAGTATGTGGTAAACATTATGCAACATATTGTTTCTAGGGCACTGCAGGAATGAATAAAATGATTTTGTGTTTCTTCTTCTCTATGCTATAGCCCACTCATGGGGTCTATATTTGTATAGAATCTACAAAATCTAAGGAAATGTGTAGTGAGTAGAGCATTAAGATTAAGCTTAAGTAGAAAATCAATTTGGTTCTAATGACCATTTTCTGAATTGTTGCAATAGTTGCCTGTTGTCTATCCCATGAACTGATGGATGCATATTAGGTGTCTGATTTGGGTATAGTATATTATAAATGTCCCAGTATGTATACTTGTCCTTATTGAGTGATATTTTGTTGTATATTGGCTTGAGTTCTTCAATCAGTGTGGATAGATATCCATATGAAGAAAGAGGTATGTCTGTTGGTATTATACTGATCACACACTCCAGGTCTGTAAATCTTTTTATGGTTGCTGTTATTAGATTTACTGATTTCTGTGTGTAAAAACATTGATTGTATGGAGTCCAAGTCCATTGCTATGTGGAGGTCTGCTCAGATTTTTTGAAGACTTCACCACTGTCTTTTTCTTCCATATTAGTTTGTTACAGATTGATGAGATTTTAGATATGAATGTTTTTGCAAATTTCATTATAGGCGTGTAGTAGGTAATTTTTGTAATTATAAGTTGATTAAATAGTGCTACCTTTGCATATATTGACAGGTATGACTTTTCAAGTGAGGCTGTGATTTTTTCAGCATCTTTTTTAAATTTATTTTGAAATTTTTGACTCATTCCATTGGTTCCAAAGTAGAATGGGAAACCAAGGAGAGCAGATGGTTTAGCATTAAACATCTCTGTATAGTGCGCTTACCTGTGTATATTGACCATGCAGCAGTTTTATTTGTGTTAATTTTTAAATTAAAATGTGAGGTATAATTCTTGATTATCTCTTGTAATATGGGGAGGTTCTTGTTAGAGGGGAGGAAAATGATTACATCGTCCATATAGGCTATGCATGATATATTTAAAGCAGTGTTTGGGATTTGAATGCCTTTTATTTTTTTCTGTATCTTTATTAATAGAGGATTTTATATATATATATATATATATATATATATATATATATATATATATATATATATATATATATATATATATATATATATATATATATATATATATATATATATATATATATATATTGTAAAGAGCAAGGCACTGAAGGAGGATCCTTGTGGGATGGATTGACTTGGTCTGAAGGCTGGTGATTTTTTTCCATTCAATGTGATGTGAATTTTATGGATGAGTAGCATATTGGCTATTATATATAGTAGGGATGGAGATATTGTTGTTTTTTCAGCACATCTAATAATTTGGCTATAGGCACTGAGTCAAATGCTGCCTCATTGTCTAGTTGAACTATATAATTGGTGCATATTTCTTTCTTTTTTTTACTACTTCGATAATTGTTTTGTACATTAAGGCATTCTGGCCAATGGATGATCCTTTTTTGGCATATTGTGCTGATGATAACACAGGGAGTATGTGTTGTTCTATTTTGTCCTTTATTATTCCTTCAAGAATATTTATTCCTAAAGGTCCCATTGAAATTTGTCGTAGATTAGACAAAGATGATGTTGCTTTTGGTTTTTTGTTATATGGAACCATTACAATTTGATATAGACTTTGTATGTTATAAATTTTTTGGGATATGTAATTGGATAGATCACATAGGTATTTGGCTGGGAAGAGACCGAGATGTTTGAACACAAATTTGGGAATTCCTTTTGGTCCTGGGTGACATGTGTTTGTTACTGTTGCAAGCTGAAATACAATATCAGTAGTTGTTATTGGTGTGTCTGTTTCAAGGTCCAAATATGTCTTTATTTGGTATGAACACTCTTTGTTTTTTCAGTTTTTTTTAAGTGTTGATATGTTGGGTTTATCATGTTATGTCCAGCTGTTATAGAGCCATCTATTTCAAATGCCCTAGGTACTCTGATTGTGAATGGGTATCACAATGCGCACCGTATGTATGCTCTGGTCCAAGTGTGTTGTTCTGTAAGGTATATTTTTTCATTTTTTTTTGCTACGTATTGCTTTAGTGTGTTGCATGTATTGTTGTACATTTCTGTAAGTTTTTTAATTTGTGTTTGATTATCTGTAGTTGGTCTGGAAATGGTTATTTTTTATACAGTTCATCTGCCAAAGCTAATAATCTGGTGGGGGGGGGGTGTTGAATTGCAAGTAATATGATTGATGTTGAAAGAAAGTATATCGGTGAATGCTATATACTTTTGTACTTGATCGAGTGACATGTTTTAAAGTTTTGGAGCATTATATATGTTTCTGAATATAGGAATTCAGTTGTTTGTGCTGGAAGAAGTATTCACATAGACTTTTGAAGGGCTATTGTTGTATTCTGTAATTTTGTTAGGTCGAGGGTGATGAACTGGGCAGAATGATCTGAGATTATATATGGACAGAGTTCAAGATTAAAATAATGATGTAACATTGGTGAGTAGAAACACAAATCTATAGGTGACATATCTATTGTTATTAAAAGATATTGAGTTTGATGGGAGAAAACCTTCACCACTCATGAGTGGGATTGTTATATGATGGATCCCTTCAGTGACAAAAGTTTGGTAGGTCATGTTGAAATTTCCCAGGAGTATTATAGGATTTAGTGTTGCTGTAAGCATCAAATTTATTGTTGCTATTATTCTGGAGATAATGGCAGGGCCTGGTGGTTATATAGACAAATACTAGGTTAAGTGTGATATTTTATGATAGAGTGTTATTATGATAAGATTAGAGTCAATATATATATATATATATATATATATATATATTGACTCTAATCTATATCATAATATATATATAATTTTAAAAGAATCAAAAGGGCAGTTTTGGGATATAATTATACCTGGGCCACCTGAAGGTAATGATGATTGCCTTGAGCAGGCACAAAACCCTTGGCTGATTAAATATTTTGATGGACCAATTTGAGAGCTGCTGCATATTTTTGTTTCCAATAGCCCCGGTATGTGTGGTTGTGTTGTATGTAACCATTTTTTGAGTTCAAAAAGTTTTTTGGTGGCAGTTAAGCCTCTACTGTTGAGAGATCCAATTTTTATCTTCATGTTTTTTGGATAATTTTATAATAGGGTATTGATTTTTATTTATTTTTGAATTCTAAATTTTTGTTTATATTGCAGTAGAGGGATTCTGATACATATTTAAGACTTTGTAGGGTTTATTATCAGTTTTCTTTTCATTTAATATTGGTTCAGACTCTACACAGGCAATTTATATTTGAACTGAACAGTTGTCCATTTGTTGTTGGCTTAAATCCGTTTCTATTTCATCATTTTCTAGGTTGTATATGTCTGATGAGTTGTGCTTTTGGTCTCTTTTTTTTTCCTTTTTGGATTCATGGGTTTTAGGTGGTCTATCTGGCTTTCTTTTCCCCTCTGGTGTATTTTCTTGAATGGGTGGAAGAGTGGGTTCTAGTGCGTCCATTATGTTTGATGCAATTTTGTTTATTATTGTACTTTGTTTTAATATTGATGTCCTTATATTATCTAGATTTATATTTTCATTATATAGTTGTGTGTGTTTATTTTTTTGTTGATTTTTACTTGGTACACCTTTTGTTTTATTAAGATGCTGATCCTGTGATGTAATTGCTGTATTTTTGTTGTGGTTTCTTGAGAGTTATTTTTGTTTGAATCTTGGGTGTCTATGTTAGTTTTTGTGTTATTATTATTTGGTTGGTCTTTGGGATAGGCAATTCTACTCTGTTATCATTTTTGTTTGTGGGTTTTTGAACCTGTTTTTTTTTCAGCTTCTATTATTGGGTTCCCAATGGATGTAGTGTTATTAAAAATTTTATTTTCATCATCAGTGGGTTGTTCTGGGGAGAGAATTTTGGTTTGCTCACAGTGATTGCCTTTTGTGTTATCGCACTGAGTTGCTAGGTGACCTCTCAGTCCACAGGCAAAACAATGTGGCTTTAGACCTCTTATGTGAAGAGAGAGTGTTGCTTCTTGATCTGTAATTTATGTTGGGATTGTAGTGGCATCTATGTTTTTATGGAGTTTTATTTTAAATTCAAAACAATTACTACATATCGGTATAATTGTGTCTTTTAAATATATAGGCTGTAGAGCAATTACTTTTTCAAATGGGTTTATCATTTTTTAAAAATCTTGTAAGTTGTATTTAAGATAAGTATTTTTTAGCACTTCAGTAATAATATTTTTCTGGATTTCATCTATAATTATGAGTGCATAATTATCAAGTGCTAAAATAGTGGATTGAAAATGTTATTTTTACTGCTGAGTATAAAAATCAATGGTTATATATCGAGAATTTGGATGGACTGTGAGACAAGAGATTGTTTCCCATAGTGCTTTTTGTGTAATTGCTTCATATAATAAAGTTTTTGGGAAATGATATAATGAGCATTGATTATCAGTTACTGTGAGTACTACTGATGTTGGTGAAAAAACCTGTGAAATGTTTCAAATAACATACGAGGCACTGTATTATTGAAATGGTCCATCACATTTTCAAGCATTTCTTTTGTCCAGGTTGCTTCTGGGGTTGATGTTCCTCTTGAGTGTGTAGATCAAGATTTTTTACATCATTTGTATTTGTTCTTCGGAAACATGGTATTTAGGTTGGTGCTGTAATATTGCTGTTATGTTTAAGTATTTTTGCATATGAAATAGGCGATATTAAAACTAACGATGTTGTTAATTTTGTATTGGTGCTTAACTAGCTGACACTTGACTAGGCAGTAGCCATAATTTATTATTATGACTCAAGTCAGTCTTTTTTTTAAAAAAAGATATGAAAACACACCGATATTTTTTTAAAAATTATTAATCTATTATAAGATTAGATTTTTTCCTGTATTATGTTTGTTTTGCGAATAACAAGTTGAAACAAAACAAAAATATAAATACTTACATCAGAGAGCTTAAGGATTGCTTCTTACCTCAGCAGAGATCTGCTGCGGTCTATTATTATTATTATCATCATCATCATCATCATCATCATCATCATCATCATCATCATCATCATCATCATCATCATCATCATCATCATCATCATCATCATCATCATCATCATCATCATCATCATCATCATCATCATCATCATCATCATTATTATTATTATTATTATTATTATTATTATTATTATTATTATTATTATTATTATTATTATTATTATAAGAAATTACTTTTCCAAATAAAAAAATCAATTTATTCGTGAGTTATCACAACGTGGAGTCAATAGGTGACTATAAATATAAAATTGAGTGTAGGTATTCACCTATATTGATACTACAAGTTATTTTTTCATTACACAAATAATAAAAATAACTATTTAATTCAAATATTATATTAAAACGGCACCTAACTAAAATAGGATTGTAATTATTATATTATTTGAAAATGAGTCACAATGAGTAATGCTGTGACTCTTGATAATAAACATCTGGGAGCACAAGTGCTACAAAATCAGAGGCCTCAGCTATCAAAGTCTATCTAGGCCTAAATAACTACAAAATCATGTCAATTTTTAAACACCTCTTTATGGAACCTAATCTTCTGGATTACCTCATAAAAGTTAATCTAGGCATGATCCCTACCTACAAGCTGGTTCCTTCATTTCAAGAGATATTTTTCAAAGATAGACCCAATGTGCTATATCTGTCACAGAGGTGACAAAACATTTGACCATTTTCTTTTTCTCTGCCCTGGCTATCAGGACATTAGGCAGTCCATCAATGATAAGTGCAGTATCCCTCTTCTAAAAATTCTTGACCTCAAGAGCTGTGTGCACTCAGGTGACTTCCCAGTCATCCGTCTGGCCATCTTTATTTTATATACTATATGGATGGCCATGTGCACAACTAAATTTATGCTTCCAAGACCTAAACCATTAAAAATCTCTAATTCTCAGCTGAGAGCCCTGTGAGCAAAGGACTTGCTCCTGTTAACCAAATTTCTTTTTGGCAGCACATGGAGCCTTTATGGAGGTCTTTCCCCAGGACAATGAGATTGCTACCAGTCAAAGCCTCCATCCCTGCTGAAAAGAACACAAGAGACTTAGTCATAATTGAGTCATCATATTTCAAGTAGTATTGCATAGCAAAGTCATGTAATTTAGTAATAATAAAATTCTTTTAAAATAAAAATATAAGGTTTTTAATTTTGTATTCACATTTACACACAAATATGCACACACACATTTATATACATGTAATTTTCTTTTTACACAATAAATTGGTTACCAGGAATTACAAGTAAAAATAAAATTTGAGTAAAAAATACATTGTACATATGGAAAATAAGGGGATGATGGTTCCAGAGGTAAAAAATCAATGAAAATAATTAAATAAACCATATACTAAAGTTTTGTTAGAATGTTATATTTTTTGCATGCTGATCAATTTTTATTTCATATCCCTTGCACATAAAAATGAATCAAAGAAACAAAAATTTTAATTGAAAAATAAAAAAAAATGTAAAGAATCAGTGAGCATGAAAATTTAGGCAAAATTTGTCATTTGAGTTATACATAGTAAGATTTTATTTGTTGTCAATTTCTGCCAATAAACACATGGTTGGAATATCAGTGCTATCACTAAAACTTGCAATATCACTCCCCTAACTAAGTATGATTTTGTCATTATCTTCTTTTTTCATTGATGAAGTTATCTCTTTAAACTCATGAACAATACAAGCAGATATATCATGTCATGTGGAGGTACATTTTAATGGATGAATTAACTGATTAATGGCTGGTTTTGTATAGTGACCAGATCTTTATATAGTTACCCATGATCTATATTATTACTTTCAGGTCTCATTAGAACATTGCAGCTTAATTGTCATTAAGATCATATTTGACAAAATGATTACCCAATTGGTTAGCACAAGCAAGTTCTTCATTAATTAAATTAGCATTTAACACTAGATCATCATCTTCATTATCACTGTCTTTTTAGGATTGGAAGTTTTGAGAATAATCTCTATGATTTCTTTTTCACTTAAAGCTTTAACAACTAACAATTCATTATATTTTCAGATGACATTTTATGGAATCATTCTCCACCAATCAAGTTGGCCATTATTATAATATTGAGAAATTTAGAGACAACATGATCTTTGTTTTTTAGATATTGTGGTCAAACAGCTTTGCAATATCTTTGAAGTTGAAGATCTTAATTTACATAATGTTAATCCAACTTGATTAACACAATCCAGAAGTATGAGACTTAATGTTTTATTATTCAGTTTGTACCAAACATATTGAAATATTCATTTTACAGCATAAGAATTAAATGTTTAGGCAGTGGAAAACAAAATTGTAGTGTACCCATACATTCCAAATGTGAACAACAGTTGATTTTATCTGATATTAAAATATTTATAAAGCAATATAGGATGATATTCATGATATTATGAGTAAAAAGAGATTTTGTTGCTACATCTATATCATGCAAAATGTTCTCATAATCTTAATCAAATTAAAACAATACAATACTGTTAATCAAGGATGTTCCTTGAAGCATCCACCACATACATTTTAATAAAGTGACTTTTATAATATTCTTGTACTCTTATACTTTAAAATTAAAATATATGTGTCTTTTAAATTTCTGACAGTATATATGATTATATAGGTATAAATTCAGAAATAATAATTAAATCAATATTTTATTAATACTATAAACATTACAAAGATAAATTATTAAAATTTTAATAACATCAGAATTATGTAATCATGACAAAATTTGAATAATGTTTTAACTATAAAAAATCAAAATAAATACAATATGATTTAGCCATGAATACAGAAAGCTGTCACGATTATTATTTAATCAAGCTTTCATTTCCACATGCCATAATATAAAATATATTAAATAATAGCAGCAAATAAGTCTTACCAGTAATATAAAAATGTTGATTTTGGACAAAAATATATAATTTTATAGCCACATAAAACTAATTATAGATTTAGGCATAAAACATATTATCAAGGTTTTTAAGCACATCAGATATACAAAGTAGGCTGATCAATAATATCAAAATTCTTAAACTACTCTTATTGCAAAATATAGTTATGGTTGTTATCATGCTGAATTTAAAAATGTTAAGATTTAAAATAAAAACATGTTTGATATTATGTATATGACAGTTAAATATTTTTACCAAGATAAACACCAATGAATATAAATGACACTAGGATGGAAGAATCTCAAAAATAAACACTGGTCCAAAAATGCATATAAAGAATTAGAAACCAGTGATTAATCTTAACAAATATACTAAAAACAAGCCATAACAGATGATTGTCTAAAATATGGCATTATTGGCTACCTACCATGTAAGACAGACTACGCCTGGAGATTATAATATTAAAATATTATCATTTCTACTATCTCACATAGTAATAACAAACTTATGATCTGAATAACTGATAAAATCTCATAATTAAAGTGAAGTAAAACTAGGCATATTAATTGTAATGTAGCAAATTTAATAAGAAACTATACATTGACACCATTAATTCCTTTATTTATTTATAAACACTTTAAACAATTTCATACAGGATGTATATGTAACTTTTGTTTATATTTCCAGACATCAATATTTTGAGAAAGTCTCATATACAATATAGTACAAATTCATATATTAAATAATAAAAAAAACAATAGTAATATGATACACATATAAATAAAAATTATAAATATTTATAACCGTTGTACCTTTTAATAATTCACAAATCCTTGAATCATTGATTTCAATGCCATTCTAATGTTTTACAACAGTTCAAATAACAATTCCTTGGATATGTTATAGATTTTATTAAATTATTCGGATGAGATTAATAATAAATATTGGGGAAAAAAAGTAATTCAAATGTGACTCACTTAAAATTTGTGAGCACTGATACCACTTGAAAAGCCATTTAAGATCAATAACAAAATATATGTTAAAATAATACAAAGATAATACAACATAATTTACTTGGAAGTAATTTAAATATAAAACATTGGGAAAAAATCCTGCATATAATTTATTTCAAGCAATATGAAGATAATAATATTATTTCTTTTTGAAAAACAATGTGTATAATTACAAAATGAAATTTGTAAAGAGCTAAATAAATTCTTCGTTACAATAATGCAAAGTTTTGTACAACAATAAATAATTTATCATGAGAACAGCATATGCATTATAAGACAATGAGTAGGTTGTAAAAACATGGAATATATTCTAGTGAACTGTTTTATATTTTATCAGCAACAAAATATTTAAAGTCAATCAAGTACATTTGAACATGTATACTTATTTTATATTCGTATAATATGGCAAAATATTTTATAAATACACTATGTTGTCATCACATATAACATAAATTCCATAATTTTATAAATGTTAAATAAATATTCCATTTATTTTAAATTAGCATTATGATAATTTTTATGACTATCATTTTAAATTATAAAGAAATATTAACAATAGAATTATGTATTTTCATGACAAAGCAAATGTATTCATACTTTCATGGTTATTATTCACTTTCTGTTGTTATCATTTATAATAAATATCCTGCAAGATTGACAAATGTTCTAATTAAACTATATAATCAAATTAAGCTATTCGGAAATATTTTGTAAATAATAATAAAAAAGTTTAGCATTGCAAATTTACAGAATATAATTCACTGTACAATAAAGTATAACAAACTTAGCTTAAAATTATGCAAAGTTCTGATATTCAATATTTTCCAAAGTACCAATTCCATATCAGTTTGATTTAAATAAACAAACCATTTATCAGTTTCATAAGAATTTAATATAAATTGGCAAGCAATTGAATTTAAATAAAAGTTTAAGCAATATAATTATTACTTCTGTAAAATTTCCTAATATCACAAAGTATTGCAATAGTATATAATTTCCATCAGTAATTATGCATTGATGAACATTTTCATATAGTGTATATAATAAGCATCAGTAGAATGACAGAAAAACCAAAGCTAGAGGCCAAAGCAGATAATTATTTTAGCAGTTCATGCTATTACTTTATAAAATAATAAGAAATTATAAACAATTAACACATGGTGAGACTATGAAGAAAAATTATGAAGTGAGTTAGATATATGTGGTTAAATATGGAAAATTGGGTAATATATGACTAAATTAATGATTAGCAATTAGGAAATTAATTACTAATTAATTTATGTGATCTAAATCTATTATCATATTGAATATGCAAATAATTTATTTTTTTTTAATTAGACTGCCTGGAATTTTAGACAAAGCAAATTTTAATTACATCATACATATATAAATAATTATTTAGAAATAAATTAAATATTATATTACCCCAACCAATACATTTATTTAAATATATGTTTTGTATATTCTCACAATATTAACTTTAATACAAAATTTTTAAAACAGATTTGTTATAGACAAATATTAATCAATAAAATGGTCTTAAATAAGTTCATCTTCCAGATAAGGAACATGAAATATAATAATTTTCTCTTCAATATTTTAACTTTAATTTAAATGGATTACATGTATTTCCACTTTATAATAATATTTAAAATATCACCTAAAACAATTAATTTAAAGCTATTTTTTATTTATTAATACTTACAAATGACTAGAGTGTTATTAAGGTATTAATTACAACTATATTTTAAAAATAAATTATAACAAAATTTGCATATTTAAGATGACTATGGATTTGATAAAAGGAATCTGAAATTAAAATGAAAATAAACTGACTTGTGCCAACATTTTATTTAAATTTTCTCAAATGCCCTGTAATCTATATTTACTTATAATAGTATTGTTTTCTGAATTTAATTCTTAAAGAAATTTAATAAAACACTTATAATTTGGAAGTTAATTACAAATACTCATGTTAATTATTATTTTTTAATTGAGTAAAACAATTTAAATTTTTATTTCTTACATTTAATTGTAATAAAATAAACTCTTTAATAAAATATATATTATTTAATTAATTAAGATGTACATAATTATTTTTAATTTTTCTCCAAATAATTATTATATTAGGTAAATCAAAAGAAGTGCAATCATTCTATCTAGCACTAGTTCTACAAAATAGAGCATATGTTCACATTTAGCAGCACAATTTAAATAATATATACACTTTGTTAATTTATGGTATATTTTCTAATATTTTTTAATTTCATTTTATCACATCATCAACTACATGATTTTCATAAAAATAAGTCATGAGTGTTACAGTCACCAAATAATACTTGAAATGACATAAATCTCTTTCAATCAATATTTTAATTAAAAAGACAGTGATTTTAGTAGTAAGGTAATAGTTATAATTAAAATATTCTCATGCTTTACATTATTTATTTTTATTAAGATATTAAATACACATTTCTAAACAAGTAAATATTGACATTTATATTTTAATGAATATATTAACTTGTTATACAGATAATTAGTCAATTGAAAATTACAGATATCAAAATAAAATTTCTTTTTCAGTAATGTCAATTATTTTGGATATTTCTTTGTACTTAAAAGCTGAATTGTAATATTTCAAATAATGTGTCTATTATTCAAAATTATAATTTAATAAAATACATTTTAAATATATCTTTTTTATATATCTCTACCACTAAATTAATATTTTAGCTTGAAATTTGCAACATTGTTTATCTTAATTTTCTAATAACTTACCTTTTTACACAGATTTATTTTTTATTTGCAAAGTTCATATTTAAAGTTTAAAACAATTTTGTTTATTGGGTTAATGATTTTAACAAAATGAGTAAAAAATAATAACAACACACAGACAAAAGTGGAAAACCAATTAATAATCAATTATAATATTTAGATAATCTACAGAAAAGAATATAAATTAGTTTAAACATGTGACTGGCATGATTAATCATAACACAAAATGTAATTAAAATCTTATCATTGAACAATTTTAATTTCTCTTTTTCTATCTTTCACTCTCAACTTATGTATAATTGAATTTAGAATATATTCATGGATTTGTAAAGATGTAAATAAAAACTGAGAGATTATCTCCATATAAATAATGAAAGTCAATGTTCCCGTTGATGTTGCAAAAAGGCTATAAAATAATAATTGATAAACGAGAAGCTAACTTTGATTTTCTAGAAAAGCAAATTTTCTTTTAATAATAATCTACTTTCTTATAAGAATCTAAATAGAGAAATATATATTTTAGATACTGAAGAATAAATAAGTTATGCATCTTCTTATCATAACTTTTTTTAGAAACAATAAAGAGTCAACTTTTGTTTCAATTTAATCTCAAGACTAAAGAGATATTATAGGTTACTAGTAAAAATTCATTAGACATAAGTCTCTCATTCCCTGTCAATATCACAAATATTTTTTATCCTTGGTTGTTTATATAGAGTGATTTTTTCATTATCAAATATTTGTTATCATATTGAATCTGTGATATATATATATATATATATGTGTGTGTATTGAATCTGTGATATATATATATATATATATGTGTGTGTGTGTGTATGTGTGTGTTGGAAGTATGTTTGTAAATTATAAAACATTTTAAATCAAATTTTATTTAAAACTATATACTTACTTTCATTTTTCTCATCTCAACTTTTGTTTTTTCAAATTCAAATAAGATTAATATTAGCATCAATAAAATTATTAACTTGAACTTCACTGGAAAAAAAAAATGTATTTTAATAAATTAGATTTGTGGTTAAACTGTGTATTATTTTTAATTACTTCCTAACACAGGGGTCCCCAACCTTTTTCCACTTAAGAGCACATTCTATAATACTGGCCAGGTAGCGGGCACCATTTATTTTTTCAACCAGGTGGCAGGCTCCATTTATTTTTTCAATGTAAATTTATAGTTGGATATTGTTAATAATACAAATAATGTACAAAAAAATATTTATTTCAAAAATAAAATTTTAATATATAATTAACGTTTATATTTTTATGCTGTAAAAGTATAGTATGCCCTACAATTTGATTACAATATAATACAATAATTTATAAGAAATTTTAAAAATTAAATTTATTTGTATCAGATAAATATTTTTTATTGTGTTCAGATAGCAGCAGGCACACATAAAATGATCTGCAGGCGCCATGGTGTCCATGGGCATAGGGTTGGGGACCCTGTCCTAATGTTTTGATGAAATTGCATTCCTCATTGATAAGGTTAAGTCTTTAAAAAAACTATTAGATATCAAATAGTAATGAGATTTAGTGTGAATTAAATACTAATATTGAGCCTGGAGTAGATGAGAATTCAGAATACATGGATTAGAAAAACGATTATTTTCTTCAGTTTTCCATTAATTGATTTCACGTTATATTATAATAAGAAGAAAATATCAGTAGTCACAACAAGGCTGGATTATGTCATGCTGCATGAGCTCTATTTAGATCAGTTGGTCTTTTTAATATTTCAGTTGACTCCATCATGCAACTCAAATCTTACTTTTTCAAATTAGACCAACTGATTTAAATATAAAGCTGATGAAGCACAATGTATTCCTTGTCTGACCATTTATTTTACATCTTTCTTGTAATATAAACTTGAAATCAATTAATAATAAAACTGAAGAAAACAAATTGTTAATCCACATATTTTGAATGTTCATCTACTTCATGCTCAATCTCATTCTCTCACTGAATCTCATTACCAATTTAGATCTAAGAATTTTTTGTAGAAACTTAACAGAAATTGCAGATGCTATTTCATCAAACCATTACTAAGTAATCCAAAAAGTGATAATAATACACAGTTTAACCAAAAAAGTAATCTATTTACATCACATAACTCTGTAACCATATATATATATAATAAAAACACAGAATCTATAACCATATATATATAATAATAAAAACACAGAATTACTTTTTTATAAAACTGCTTTAATATTTCAACCAGCAGACTGGTTTTCATCAGAAAGCAAAATGGCTATTTCCAGAATTTAAGCGCTATAATATTACAGACAGTTACATATCAGATAACAAAACTAATTCCTGTAGTTAAAAATCTTTAAAAACTTTGTGTGTATATATATGCAAAACTTTATATAAAAAATACTAAAAAAATTCTTTCACAAAAAACTTATTTTAAAAAACTGAAACACTACATACATTATTATTATATATTAAAATATATCAAAAAACAATAAAAATGTACTATTATATATGTACACACCAAATAAATTGTGTATATATATATATAATATTATAAATCGATGTCTGTATTTCTTCAAAATAATATACGCAAATTTATAAATAAATATTTAAAAATACAGTATTTAAAAGCTTATAAAAAATATATGTATAACCGTCACTTAGGAGCGCTTTCAACCAACTTGTGGCTTTGTCATCTATCACATTTAAAATGTCAGCTTTCCCATAATTCTATGATGTCAACTTTCCCATAATTCTGTGATTTTAATGTTTGCTGCTTGCCTATTAACCAAATGTTGCTTGTATTTACATACCAACATCGCCTCTTTAATTTTCCTTTTATTATTATTTCTTTCAATTTCCAATATTTTTACGTTGTTATAATTAAAATAGAAACCATATATACATGATTTATTATGGTCATAAAAGACAGAAGCTGATAAATTATCATTATTTTTAAAATTTTGTTTTGTATTTTGAACCCTTTTAAATAACAATAAGTGTTCCTTTGTTCTTTTTTCCAATGTGCACCTCGTTTTCCCTATATATCTGTGGCCACACCCACATGTCCATTTGTAAATGATACAATTTTTATTTGTAAATAAAGTTTTATCCTTTGAATTGTTTATTAATTTATTTAATGTAGGTGGTGCATAAAATGCAATATCACATATTCCTTTATAAATTTTCTTAATGAAACTTGCCTGTTGATGTGAAATATATGGTACTGATATCCACAACATTTTATCAGAAGAATTAACACTTTTATTATTTTTATATTTATAAGTAAAATTTTTAATAGTATAATAAACAGAATCATAATTGTATCCAACTTTTAACAATTCATTATAATAAGTTTCAATATTTTTAGTTTTATCTGATGCATATTTACAAAAAAAAAAAAATTATAAAGGAATATGTGATATTGCATTTTATGCACCACCTACATTAAATAAATTAATAAACAATTCAAAGGATAAAACTTTATTTACAAATAAAAATTGTATCATTTACAAATGGACATGTGGGTGTGGCCACAAATATATAGAGGAAATGGGTTGCACATTGGAAAAAAAGAACAAAGGAACACTTATTGTTATTTAAAAGGGTTCAAAATACAAAACAAAATTTTAAAAATAATGATAATTTATCAGCTTCTGTCTTTTATGACCATAATAAATCATGTATATATAGTTTCAATTTTAATTATAACAACGTAAAAATATTGGAAATTGAAAGAAATAATAATAAAAGGAAAATTAAAGAGGCGATGTTGATATGTAAATACAAGCAACATTTGGTTAATAGGCAAGCAGCAAACATTAAAATCACAGAATTATGGGAAAGTTGACATCATAGAATTATGGGAAAGCTGACATTTTAAACGTATTAATTGACAAAGCCATAAGTTGGTTGAAAGCGCTCCTAAGTGACGGTTATACATATATTTTTATAAACTTTTAAATACTGTATTTTTAAATATATATATATATGTGTGTGTGTGTGTGTATTTTACTATATATCTTATACATATATATTTTTATATTTATTCCACTACATGCTAGTCCACCTCTAAAATAATTATTTAGGAAATTAAAAAAAAAAACAAATCCCTAGGAAACCAGGTAATTCAAAGATGTGATAGGACCCATACTCATATTCATCCCATGAGGATGTAATGTCTTAAATTTAAAAATAAATAAAAAAACACCCCTGTTTTCTTTCTCTCATGGGAGAAAAATTATCTTCCAATATAACCACTCTTAAATCATCAATTGAGTGATCAGGTAGATCGAAATGTTTAGAAACTGGTCTATCATCTTTTTTATGTAAAATATCAAACCTATGATTGGTCATTCTAATATGTAGACTGTTTGCTGACTCATCTATGTAACGACCCAATCATCTATTACATTCTATTAAATATATCAAGTTTATACTTTTACAATTGACATAGTTGGGGATATACCATTTAAAACCATGAATGGTGTCTTCCTGAATCATCTTTGTAACAACAATATGTTTGCATGTAAGATATCTTTTATCCTCACATGAAAAAAACTCTTTTCCTGATGCAAAATTAGTGCCAAAAACTGGCGTTACAAGTGTATCCCTAAGTGTCCTATGTCTACAATATAAAAAATTAGGTGGATATGGAAAAAACAGATCTGAGATAATCTGTGGAATTTAATGTATTAAAATGTTTCCATAATTTTTGGTTTATATTAGGTAAATCATCATTGAAGATAAGAACCAGCGGTATATTTATCAACTGACACTTTCTGTTCTTAGATATAAGTTCCTACCTAGTCAACTCCTGAAGATTTTGCCACTGCCCTATATAACAGTCCTTTAGGATATTTCATATTGATAATTTTATTATACCAAACATTGTTATTTTGCTGAAGAAATCCCTGATCACTGCAAATTCTTTAATCCTTAAAAATTGACTGTGATATTAGTCTTTAAGTGCTTAGGGTAATTACTATAAAAATATAGGTAAGCATGATTATCAGTTGACTTCCTATCTATATTAGTACTAAGAATACCAACACTATAAGTAATCTCAACATTAAGAAAATGAACCACTGTTTTAGAAAAATTCATTTAAAATTGTATATTATTATTAAAATTATTTAGATAAAGAATGCAAACATATTATTGTTACAAAGGTGGTTCAGGGAGATACCCTTCATGGTTTTAAATGGTATAACCCTAACTATGTCAATTGTAAAAGTATAAACTTGGTATATTTAATAGAATGTAATAGATGCTTGAGTCATTACATATGTGAGTCAGCAAACAGTCTACACTTTAGAATGACCAACCATAGGTTTGACATTTTACATAAAAATAAAAATAGGCCAGTTTCTAAAGATTTCAGTTTATCTGATCACTCTATTGATGATTTAACGCTTTGACTGCCTGACTCGTCAAAAAATGAGAAGATTTGATGTCACTCTAAATCGGCTACTTTTTATCCCATGTATACATATTATACGTCATTCGAAAGAAAATCAAAAGTTCTGTAAGATGGTGCCCTCTTCAGAATTATTTTACAAGTAAAAAATCAATAAATATGACCATATATGTCAAACAAAACCAAAGCATCACCTCCTCACCACCTTTTCTTGAATCTTATTGGCTGTCCAACTTCTGTCAAAAAGGGAAATGGCTGCCAAAAAGTAAAAAGTTACGTTCGTTTTGATTTTTATTATGAAAATGATAAACAAATGTTTACAACATTTTAAACAATATTTGAATTTAATTACAAATTATTATTGATAAAATAATACTAAAAATTAAATTATTTTAGAAAAATAGTTAAGATATTACCAAGAATTATTTATTTATTGCTACATATTTATCATAACGTTAAAGTGAAAAAAAAAGATTGCTGATGCAATCTTTTTTGGTTGGTTGAATAGCGGTTACTTTTATTTCACCGCAATTGAATATTTTTTAAATTATAAATCAAATTTTATTTTTGAAAAGATTTTCATTTACTTTTGTAATCTGACAATTTAGTAATATACTTTTTACAAATGAAACTAACGTATTTATATTATTAAAAGTGAATCTATTTTAACAATAGATTTTGTTAAAGTTGTGAGTTGGCCAATTAAAATTTTTGATTTTTAACTCATTCGGCCAATTAAATAATAATCGTTGAAAGGGTTAAGAGTGGTTATATTGGAAGACAATTTTTTTTTCTATGAGAGAAAGAAAACAGGAGAGTTTTTTTATTTTTAAATTTAAGACATTACATCGTCATGGGATGAATATGAATATAGATACTATCACATCTTTGAATTACCTGGTTTCCTAGGGATTTGTTTCTTTATTTCCTAAATAATTATTTTGTAGGTGGACTAGGATGTAGTGAAATATATATATATATATATATATATAAGATATATAGTAAAATATATATGCACACACACACACATATATATATATATATATACTTTTTTTAGTCTGTACATATATAATAGTATATTTTTATTGTTTTTGATATATTTTAATATATAATAATAATGTATGTATGGTTTCAGTTTTTTAACTCTCATCCAATGCCCTTACTACTCCCACAGCACCCATATTCTTACCAAAATCCAGGCTTGTGAGATATTCCAAGCACCAGACCCTGCCATCCAGATGGCAAAGATGAGTGACCAGCAGCCCCAATTTTCAGTTTAAACCATAGTAGAATGATCTGTCCTGAATCACCCAAATATGAGACTCTTATCTTCACAGCCAAGACATGCAACCCTGCAGCACTAATCAAAATTCTAAATATTGCATGCTTACATCATAAGCCATCTACAGATTATCACATAGTCTAATAAGCAACCCTTGAATCACAGAGAACAGAGATCATAACCATAATGCATCACATCATCTCCACTGCCCTGAAGATGAGAAAGACAAAACACGTACTAATCCCCATAGTACCCACCTCTCAGCCCCTCATAAGATCCAAAATCCAGGCCCCAGGAGCCTTTCTAAGATCCAGATTTTCTCATCTAACACCCATACTAGAACCAAATACATCCACATCCCAACCCCACTCCAAGACCAGGATGCAAGGCCTGGGAGCTTTCCAAGCACCAGACCCTGTCCTCAAGATGACAAAGATGAATGACATAGTAGCCCTAATCCAATGTTCAAATCACAGTTGAACTCTTTGTGAACTTGAATTTTGTCCATCATGTTTCAGACTGCAGACAACTTATAAAAAAATAGAAACCTTAATCCATGATGTCCTTAAACTATTGGTAGAAATCAAATGATAAAAATTAGAAGCACAATCCATATGATGAGCAACAACTGTTAACAATCGAATGTCATAATAATTGCTAAATTCAAAATCACAGTGCAAAGCTCCAGGATTTCCAATGCCTTGCATAAGTTTTTTTCCTCTTTTTCCAAAATCAAAAACTTTAATATATATGTAGTAACCAGGTGCTTGCATTATATGTTATACCACAATCTAATTCTAGATATATAGAGTAATCAAAGATGTACATAGAGTAATGTATCCATTAAAATTGCATATTGCATAATATCTATCATATATCAGCACCCTGATAACCTATGAAAACCAGAAACACTAATCCATATAATCAAATGTTAAAAATTATCGATGATTTGTACAGTTCAGCATTCAAAATAGAAAAAAAGACGTTTAATTTAGAATGTATGATTGAATAATCAAGCAACACTTGAAATCAAATGTTCATATAGAGTCTAAAACAATTCACTATAGTAGAATAAAATTCTTTATAACAAGTCAAATTTCATGTCTAAAATGCAAGTACAAAATCGCAATGAATAACGTTATCATTTCTTAACAAATGAATGAGCCATCCAAATCCGGTAAAAACGTTTTAAGAGACATAGTCAGTGATACAACATCAAATGCATGGATAAAAGATAAAGCAACACTTAAAATAAATGATCAGATACTGTGAAAAACAATTTACTATTGTGGAAATTTTATTTTTTTAAAAGTAAACTCTCAGGTTTAAAAAGCAAGCATTAAAGTTTAAATGAATTATGCTACTATTGCTAACAAATAAACGAGATATCCAATTCTGGTAACAATTCCCATAGCACCTCCTTCCCAGCTTCAACCCATATAAAATTAGGATTCAGGCTCCAAGGGGTTCTCCCAACAATCAGACACTCTCACTCAGTCAGCAAAGCTGAGCTGAATCAAAATCTTCCTTGAAAATTAAGTCTTTCAATAGAAATCTCTAGAAATTTACATGGCTATCAGTTACTTTTAACAGCGCTCCGAAGAAAAGTTTTAATCTTTCTTACTTGTTGTCTATTGGTGCCATAATTCTTGCATGCAAAGGAACCTAAATGGTTACTCTGGTCGATTGGAAACACTTTTTAGAGAAATTTTTTTTTCTAAAATATAACTTAGATAATTAAAATGAGGAGCCAGTAACAAAGTGAACTGGAGTTTTGGGCTCCCTCTAGTGGATTCTACCACACATCTATTTGATTATTAAATTCACTCCATAGGTAAAAGCATAATATTCTGACGAAATATATATTTTATTTATTTTATGTGACATTCATAGAATATTATTTTCTTAATATAATTGCAACCTTAAATATATTAAAAAGTACATAGATAATTCTCATAAACACCATTAATTATATCTTCAGTAATAAGAATGATTATGATATTACACTTTTATTAATTAATCATATGCAATAATAATAATAATAATAATAATAATAATAATAATAATAATAATAATAATAATAATAATAATAATCATCATCATCATCATCATCATCCAAGTAATCTTTTCAATTTATGTGCAAAACAAGTAGTGTTTCAAACCATTAATCTTTATAAATTATGTGCGTGTGGATACGAAGAATCAAAGAAAACATACTTAGAAAAATCAAATTCTCAAAGCAATATAAATTTTAAAACCTTAACAATTTTATTATCATTTAGTAACATTATACTCATAATACAATAAATTTATAGAACTTGAAAATATTTAAAATCTAACATAATATAAAAATTATTTAAAATTAAAATATTTACACAATAAAATATAATAAATAAACGAACATAACATATTCTTCATTCCGACTATCTAATATGGAAAATAAAATCATCCAGTATTATAACAGTAATATTTTATTTTTATCAACAGGGCAACATTATTTTATCGTCTTTATGATAATACAATGACGATAAATAATATGATTTATTAAAATTAATAGTGTACTTCATAGTATTATAAAATATATATTTATAAATATGTAATACATATTACTATAGGTTTAAATTAAAAAGCACTTTCTTATCTAAACTTAGCATGTAATGTATATTTAACATTATTAAGCACTTCTTTTTCATTTCAGTAAAGCAATTATCTTAACTTTTTGATATGCTCTAATATTTCAATGTAATAAATTTTAAAATAAAGAAAAAAACATAGATATGCCTCCGTTGTAAAATTAATTACTTATAAAAACATTTAAAAATATAATCTCATAACTTTTCTCTATTTTTATAAATTCATAATTGTTATAGAAAATTTAAACTATATTATAAATTATATTGTTTGACATATTTAATATTTTATTTATTTTCATATTTTACATTCATCATAGTATTCAAAAGTCATGCTTTTATCACTCTCTCTTACAATCCAAACAAAATATGCATTTATAGTTGAGTTTTAATGATCTCTAACATTTAAAACATATTTACAGAAATATCAAATCATTCCTCTCCTATTTTATTAAAACAAACAATAAATAATTCACCATCATTTGTGATAGAATTTTTTATCTCATCTTGCCTTCACAAAATTTCCAACTTCCAGAAGTTTAACTATTATTCTAATCATCTTTAAAAAACTATTATTTACAATGTTATATCAGTGGTGAATGACAGTGATTATACTGGAGGATATGAATATAATAATAATAACTTAAATAAGTAAGAATAAACATCATCATGGTTACAGCGCTAAAGATCCATTTATATCAGGCACCTTAAATTCAGGTCATGGTTTCTATATCAGCTCTTACTGACTATAAAAGAATGCAACTGTCCATGGAAAAACTACTATACCACCCTTTGCAACCTGTATTTAAGATTCTCAAATTATGACAGTATAACTCACATATAATATTCTTTTAAAATATATTTAGCACCTAGGATTTTATTTAATGATTATTTTCCTGACCAACATCCTTTATCTTCCACATGCTGAATAATTCTGCTAACATAGCAAAAAAATCCAAGTCACACTATAAAAAATAAGCTCCAAACTATTTTTTCTAAAAACAACAAATATCCAATATTCATTTCAAGATGGTTCAAAGCATTTCAGGCACAAATGATTTTGATAAAATATTCATTAGTATCATATATTTATTCAATTATTATAGCATTATATAATTTAAAGGTCAATATTTTCATATTTCTGCATATTAACAGATATATTCATAACAATAATATAAGAACAATTCAATCATGTTGTAAAATATATGCAATATTCAAGCAGTTATGAGAAAAATACTTAAATTATGTTTAATTTATAAACCAATTAAGCGTATGTCACGCTTGAATGTGAAGCTATAATAATATACAGGAATTAATATACGCTAAGCGCTTTCGAGGTCCTTTACCTCATATTCATATCGGTGCTGTGAGCTGCAAAATGTAAAAATGGAGCGGGAGAAGTGGTATGCAAAGCATATGCAAATGGGCTAAATAGTCCAGCGTTTAGAGATGTCGAAGCAGGTGTCACGTCTATTGATAGAGTTGTTATTGTTATTGATGTAGTACGCTTCTCTGATCTTCCGCTTAATGTCGTTTTTCTCGATACAGACTATTTTAGGGTGGGAAGGTTCAAATAAATGTCCAGTCTTCTTGGAGTGTTCCAAAAATGTTGATGAGTTATCGTTGTTTTTCATAGCTCTATTGTATGTGTATCTGTGTTGTGCTGTCCGGGTGATTGTGCCTGCCTTGGTTTCTCCAAAATAAATGGCGCAGCAACCGGGTTGTGGGCAAGTTATGCTGTAAACAACATGGGGGGTCTGAGAAGGTTCTATTTTGTCCTTGGAGTTATTGATGAGACGATTAGTGCAAGGGGGTGTATGAAAGCTGATTTTAAATTTATTGTCTAAAACCTTGATTAGTTGGTGGGAGATTTTGGGTATGTGGGGAAGAGTGATATAAGGAAGTTTATTATTGTTTTTATTAAGGGTGATTTTTGTATGAAACTGTTTGATTTTGTTGTTGATAGTGTGAAGTTTATAGCCTGCTTGTAGTAGATCTTTGGTGTAGAGATGTATGTTGTTCTTACGATCTGCCTCAAACTTGCACAGCTGCATATTTCTGTGTAGGAATGCTTGTAGTCCTGCTAATTTGTGAGAGTTAGGAACGTTAGAATGAGGATGTATAAAGCCTCTGATTTCAAAAGGCTTTATAATCATTGAATAATTTATACATAGTTCATCGCGCGTTAACTTAAGATCCAGGTAATTTAGGCTTTGGGATGCATCCTCAGATGTGGAATTAATGGTTAGATTAGTGTTGTGCGTTAGCTCTTGTATAATATTGTTTGTGGTGTGCTGATTGGCTAGAATAAGTATGTCATCTACGTACCGCATGTATAAAGTGTGGGGGTTGTCAACTTGGTGTTTAGGCACTATTAGATTTTCGTAGTAATTAAGAAAAATGCTAGTTATGATTCCGCTGAGGGGGAGGCCCATCGGCCATCCACTTTTCATATTGTACCAAGCGTGCTCAAACGTTGTGTATATATGCTTATCCATCCAAGTTAAAAATGTAATGATGAAATCAATGCGTTCAGCTGACATTGTATTGGTGAGTTCTTGTTGGATAATGTGAATAGATTGCTCTGTTATATTTACTTTTCCTTTATAAAATAAATAATACTCTAATAATCATATAAAAATTCATTTAACTTTTAAATATTCAAGCAAAATGGCAAATAAAATATTAATTTAAAAAATCATTTAAAATATCAAAATGCAATACAAACAAATAATGTTACCTATAAATCTAACAATTATTAAATTATAAATGGCAATCCACATCTTTTCTTGATGATTCAACATTAAATAAGCTGTAAGCATTTTATTACCTGTCAAAAAATTAATTTCTGAAATCCAATTTACTTTATTTATTAAGAAATTAACTATCTTAATATTAAAAGAATAACATATTTATAATAAATATATTAATTAAACACTATATAAAATATAATCACTAAATTAATATAATGATAAAAAATCCAAGTTACTAAAGTCTCTATTTGCTTCCATTCTCCTAGTGCTTGTTTTTTTCTTCTGTTGTTAAGATACTAGAAAGTTTTAAAGGAAAACGTCTCTCTCCTCCTGTTTACATTAAAGAAACTCATAAATGACAAAATTAAATCCCAGAAAATCTTGGCAAAATATGGTGCATCCAAGTCCATTTTCTGAATATTTATTCAGATAACAACATTTTAATGTAAACATATTTGGGAATCCATTTTATATTTAACAATATATCCTTCATGTACGTAGATTTTTTATAATAATTCTAACTTTTTATAGCAAGATATATAACAATATTAATATTTCCATTGGTAAGCATTTTTAAAATATTTTATAACACAAGATTTGTTCAGTTATTAAATTTCTTTCAGTAGACATACATTCGCATCCATTAAAAATAGGTACTTTTTTACATACAAATAGGTAATACATCGTCTAATTCCCCATACCACTCTATGGCACTGTTGCTAGTGAAAAACAAATAGATATAATGTTACTGGGCTGTTTTGAAATTTTGTTGATTTGTGTTTTTAATTTTTGGATTTGCTTGATTTTGATTTTTGTGGTTGTTGTTGCTATTTTTTTTTGTAACAGGTTTGATGTATATTTCTTAAAAATAAAATAAGGGGGGGGTGTCTTTTAAAAATATTGTCTTTTTTTTTTTTAAAGAAACTTTTTTTTTTTGTTTCCAAGTCTTTTTTATTGTTTTTGAAGAAACTTATTTTATTTTTTATCGAGAAACAAGGCTTTCTCGACAGACCTCTCTAAGACCTGTCATCATATTCCTTACGGCATTTTGACACTTTTCCAACTCAGTTCTAATATGCTTCACTGAAAGCTGATCCTGGCTTCAAGAATATATTAGCTGTACTGCTTGTGAAAGAGTGATTCTGCAGCCTTCAAAGCCCATTCCATGAGAAAATGGAACACCTTCGTCAACATCGATGCGATTGACATTCCATTTCAGATGTTTGACAACGCCTTAATTTCATTAAACTATCACAAAGACAGTTTTTCTGGGTGGGTAAATATTTTTGGGGGGTTGAAGGAAGGCCACCATATCTGCTTCTGTAGCAGGTAAATCTCAAAACTACAATGCTGAATGGTTGTCTGCCATTGCATTGTTTTGATCTCGAAAAAGTCTTGGAAAGTGCGTGACTCGATCGTGAACTTTGCCGAATCATGATTTACATTCATCATTTAATGAATTATGACCCTGACAATGAAAGTAGGGGTCTTTGAGAATTCATTACAATTTCTACAAACTCACAATTACAATACCTTTAAGCAAAAAAAATCTGTTCTAATATACTTTTCATCATTACAACTACAGAAACCTTCATATCATACACTGTCCAATAGTCAAGAGTAATGTTTATAGAGAGTGTCTCATACTCATTGCTAATAATGTTCAACATGCTAGAGATGTTGGGGTAAGTATGCACTTCAACAACTTAGTGTTTGAACAGTTTACAGGCCATAAGATCTATGAGTGGCCTTGTAAACAGCTTATTTATGTGCTTTAGTTTAGAAACAGCACCATTGCATGGTGTGGATCAACAGACCATGTATTACCTAAAAATATTCAAAACTTTTTTTTCTTTTCTAAAATGTGCATACTTCAATCAGTCATTTTTATGTAAAAATTACAATGTTTACATCCAAGTACTAATAATATAATGTAATGCTAATTTTCAAAAAGAAGCACATTATAGTCTGCTTTATCTTAAATAAAGTGATTTTAAACATATAGGTCATTAATCAGTTTGTTTATAATAAATAAATCTTCTTCTAATCTATAAATTCAAAAGTCACTTTCTTTCATTTTTTTCAACATATCACTTTCAGATACTTAAACTATAAATAAAGCACTACATTTGCATTGTATAGTGATAAATTAAACTCACCCTTTCAAAAAAAATTCTCTCATCCAGGTTTTAATTCAGATGCATAATATTAATTTATCCTTTTCTCCCTCTTTTGTAATTCATAAAATTATTTGAGTAACTCCTAACAAATATCCTTTTTATACTTGTTAGCTTAAACTTTCTTCAAAGATTATATTTATTAGAATTAGTAAAGTTATAAAAGATAAATGTTCATTCATATTAAATTTATTAAACATATTAAATTCAAAGCCTTTCATAGCTTGTCCTATAATTCATATTCTCACAGCATTTGATACACATACTACTGACACTTTGATGATTACTATCAGCTTCCATAATATTATTATAATTCCTAATTAAATTTCAATGTAAATTTTTTATGGTAGGAAATGACTTGTTTCTATTCAAGCATTATTTTAAAACAATTGCTTAAAATTATACTTTTAAAACTTTTAGATAGAAAATAATATTTTTTATAAAAAAATTAAAACTTTAACAATTATACAATCATAACAATATATAGTAATAATAAATTTTACACTCACTGTCTAGACTGATTTAACTGTTCTTTTTATCCTGATTTGATCTAGTGGATCTCCTTGGTTAATCCTACTTCCAAACACATACTAATTTACATAAAAATTAAATTTCATCTCTACAAAATACTTTTTAAAAACTATGACTCATCATTTATAAATATTATATCAGAATTATTTAATACTCCTAATATTAAATACCCTTATTAAATCAAATTAAAATATTTTAAAAAACATTAGATATTAATTTTTAAAGCAAAAATATTATTCAAAATAATACAATAAATTCAATTATTACTTTTAAAAAATATTGTTTCTAGACTTCACTTTTGCAACATTTTAATGTTTCTAACTTTATTAACAAGACTATAAATCAAGGTTTTTGTCTACAATCCTGAAATCACACATACTAACACAAACACTTCTAAGACATGTGACACATTGAAAACATTTTAGAATAATATTTAATTATTTATTATTTAAATAATAATATAAAGAAATAATTATTTAAAAACACATTAAATACTTTATATATATATATTACTAACATTTAACTATTGTTTTATTATTATATTAGCTAAGTATAACAAATATAAATTCATTTTATCTTTTAAATGATATATTGTTTTTATTATTTAAACTGCACTAATATATATAAAAAACACGACTTTAAAATATTTAAAATATCTTTGTAAACTTCTAATATAGTGAGTTTAAACTTATACTACTTATAAAATTACTATAACATAGTATAAACTAACAAATTTAATTTTTTAAAAAATGGCTATGTTTTAAACTCTACTTAAAATGTCTGTACTAAACACATGGACGCTATATATATATGAAATACAAATTTTATATATGTAAAACCTGCTATCACTTGTATCAATGATCAATAGATGGAGCTTTACCAGGACCTCCAAAACAAGTGTATTCTGTTTACATAAATGTTAGAGTCAATATTCACTATCTCTTTCATTTTGCTCCACCCTCAGATCAGCTGATTTCAAGCAGATTTGCTCTCATCAGTGAAGGGATAGGAGTTAGAAACTAGACCAAAACACTAACTCCAAGCATTTATGCAAAACGTTTCTATCAGTTTGCAAGCATGAATTTTTTAAAGCAATTCAGCTTGAAATCAGCTGATCTGAGGGTGGAGCAAAATGAAAGAGACAGTGAATATTGACTGTAATGTTTATGTAAACAGAATACGCTTGTTTTGGAGGTCTTGGTAAAGCTCCATCTATTGATCATATATATATATAGTCTTATATTTTAATGTAAAATATAACGATTGATAGAATTGATATAAAAATTTATCTGTCTTCTTGGGGATTTGATTGCCTTGGTCTGCATTTTGAACAGTCTATCTACTTGCATTAAAGATAATTTATTGGTGAGAATAAGTGATATTTTGCCTTGCTTATAATCTGTATTATTTTAATGTATTTAAAATTGCTCCTTTTCTATTCACTGATTTGGGTTAAATATATTTAACTTGTAAGAAATTAACATCGCACATAAAGTTTAGTAAAATGTGATTAAAATAATAATAATTCTTATTTATTTAAAATAATCTTAGAATTTATTTTCATTTAAATTCAAAAATCATTTGTTTAACTAATTTTTAATTAATAGATAAAAATATAATAAATTCACTTCTGCGTTTCCAATAGCATCATAGTGAAAGTCAGCATTCATATTATTATTATTAAGAAAAAAAATGGTGTAAGAATAAAATGTATGCAAAATATGTTAAGCATATTTTTTAAAAAAAATAATTAATAAGCAAACGAGTTAACCAAGAATTTTCATATGGATTTAAAGATAAACTGATGCTATTTTATAATAATATGAGTTGCTAAATTTAAAAGTCTGTTCAAATCAGCCAATCAAGTGAATCAAATTGCTAATAATTTGTTCAATCTCTACATTTGAATTATGATGGAATGCTTAACTTTAAAAGTAGAATCAATAGCAGAATATCAGTATGTTTTGGAATATTTTATTACATTCAAACTGGCAACATTAAATAAATATTTTAATTGCAAAAGATTCTGGGATATGAAAACTTTATTTTTAAAAAGAAGGGTTTAGAATCAAATTTAAATATTAAATTTTATTGAAACGCTGGTTTAATATTTTTGTATCATTTAAATAATAAAGAATTGACTATCTTTTCTGAATGTATACTGCCAGTAATGTATTTACTATGTAATTTGTTTACTACTTGAATAATAATAACAGCCTTTAAAAACGATTAACTAAACTACTTTCTGATTTCTATTGCCAATGTTGATTTATTAAATTATTTTGCTCTGATTATTATTCCTAGATTTAAATGTGGATAAATAAATTAATATAGTCTGGATATCATAAACTTGGAACAATGCTATAAAAATGTAGAATTTAATAACTTATGAAGAATATTTTCATTTAAACTCTACATGACATATTTTTGAAATTATCTTATAGTCATGGAGCCACATAAAATTCATTAATTTAAAAGTGCTCATAATAACTAAAACAAATGGCTCTAATCACATGTATGTAATCAGCTATAATTTATAATTATTACTTTGTGTAATGTGTATTTATTATTCAAGATATTTTTACATTGATTTCACGGATAATATTTAGTATTCTAAAAATGTTGTACACTTTAATTTATGTATTTAAGGAAGAATGAATTAATTATTATTTTTATTGTTATATAAACTTATATGTGAGGCTCATGATTTATATTTTTACTATGTTTAAATTAAACTCATGGGATTGAATAAAATATTTATTCAAGGAAATAGCGCTTGCGAAAAAAGCTTGAGAACTATTAATAACTTTATGGTATGTGTCAACCTCTTATGAATTGTCTTATGAGTCTTTCCATATATCTGTTTCTATACTCCTGTCACTTGTATTACATTGTTATTATGTTTATATTTTAAGCAAGCAAATCAGTATATTAGTTGTCCTTATTATTGAAACACATTTCATTATGTATGAACCTACATCTGCTAAATTGCTGATGTTTTTCTGAATTGTCAGAATAACTGAGGAGGAGAATTTTTGCACTTTAAACATGAAGTAAATATTAATATTGCTTTACAATGTTAAATGGCATTAGTCTGTGCTGGTGGTTAATTCACAGATTAATTAGTTACCACTTTCTGTATTTTTACACTCATTCCTGCATTGGTGGTTAATATGTGGAATTGTTTAATTATATTTGTTGCTTCATGGTGGTGTATAAACCCACAGGACACTTAGTGTTGTATCATTCCTATGTGTAGATGAATGCATCCACAGGAATATCATTTTACTTCATAAATGTAAGTTTGGGCAAAGTATTTTGTATTATTATGGTAAATCATCTTTTTCCATTTATAAGTATAACTTATAATTTGAGTCATAAAGTATAGCAGGGCATCTTATCTAAATTATTTTCATGATGATTAACTGTTTGTTAATAAATATTTTATCTGAACTGATGTTTGAATTTTCACTTTGGTTTAGCAATGCATTTTAGCTAATTCCTGCAAATATAATATTATTTATTTTATTATTATAGGTTTATATTATAGGTTTATTGGTTCTGGAAATGACACATTAGGTATTTCATGATTTGATGTTGAATTTCAGTATAGTTTAATCAAGGCAGAAATTAGATCAAATTATAATAAAATGTATGATTAGGCTTTTATAAAACTGTGCCTATGATATATTTAGTGAAGTGAACAAATGGAATGATATTTTATTTATTTATTTTATTTATTTGTTTATGTATTTATTTATTATATTAAAACATCATATACCAATTATTTACTAATCATAAAATTGTGAATAAATATTAATATATAATTGAACTTACTGTGCCATTGCTATTTGTCATTCATAAAACCAGAAATCCTATATCTTGAATAGAGCATACATTGTAGTACATACTGTTATCAGCAAGATGTAAAAGTTTTAGTAATATTCTGAGAAAACACTTGAATGCTTTTTGTCCTTGGTCATTTATGATGTGTAAGGTACAATAAAATCCCATTTGCCTTTTCCATTATTTTAGCTTTGCATTGTTGATTCTAGTATATGATACAAAACTGATTGATTTTATAAACTTATAAACAGATTTCTCAGGTAATGATATGATTGAATTTATTTGCTTAATGTTAAAATTGTCATTCATCAATATAACAAGAGTCTCATTGCTATTTATTAAATTATAAATTTAAGTTTATAAGGAAAGATCCCACATTTTCCTTGCTTATTATTATTGCAAAGCTCATCCCTAGACTAGCATTTGTACCAAAATCATATATGTCATTTTAAAGGATAATTTTTAGTAGTTCCACATATTATACAATCTTTTCCATAATTGTACATAAGATCTCATGCAATGAAAAATTGCAGATTAAAGTTTTGAAGGATAATAAAATTACATACTTATAATTTCTCTAATGTACTTTCACATAATGCTAAGATGGGTCTTTGTGGTATACCCTGGCTGAGACCAGATTAGATCATAACAATTTCATGTTATATCATTAATTTTGTTTATTGTCATGTGATCAGACTTTTTGGTTACAATATATATATATATATATATATATATATATTGTAACGGGCACATACACCATTACATTATTTTTTTTTTAAATTAGACATAAAAAATACAAGTTCGCAAATAAAAAAAAATATTTTTTAAAAATTAAAAATTGAAAATTAAAAATCATTTAAACTCTAATATATAAAATCGCATAGATGAAAAATTATTAAAAAAAACTTTATTAAAAAAAAAAAGAAAAAGTTTTAAAACTAAATATTAAGATAAAGACTTAAAAGATTTAAAGATAAAAAACAATGTACAATAATTTAATTAATTCTATTGTATAAAATGAAAATGATTATTTTAATTAGTAAAAGTAAACTAGCTCTTGGGCATTCCAAAATGTAGAAGTAAAGGTCAGATAGGAGAGAAAAACAATAGAAACTAATAGCCAATAAAAGAAATCCCTTAGGAAACAGACCTCAACGAAAAGGTCATCATATTCATGATGTAATGCTCACTGGATCCAAAAGTTGATTATAAAAAAAAGAGATGTGATTGAGAGAGGTAATATGTGTTAAGTCAGAGAGAGTTGGAGGAGAAGGGATTGAAAGATGCACTTTCAATTCTTTCAGTTGTTCTAAAAAATGAAACACCGTTTTCCCATATTGCAGACTATAGGACATCTGGGCCCAGCAATAAAATACCAGCTACAATAAAGGACCAATGGCTAACTGCACACTGATCTCCTCATGACTTTGTGGAAATTAACATCTTCTAAATTACAAGCAATTAGAAACAACAGACCTTTTTTAAAAACAGTAAGAACTATATAGGTAATGAACATTTTCAAAACCGTAAGAACTTTAATTCCAAAAACTTCTCAATATTTAAATAGAAGTAGAATTTACTATCTGACTAAATTATTTATTAACTATTTTATTGAATGTATTTTTTTTAATCATTTCCATTTTTTTTTAAGTTTTATTATGTTTTTTTTTTTTTTTTGTTAAACAACTTTTAAAAAAATGCTAAATTTAAGTCGGGTATGAATGGCTGCATAAATTCATAAAGTTATGTTAGTTTAAGGGAGGGTAAATCTTAGGTTATTTGTTTCATGGTTAAATTGGGTCAATGGATTGGATATATTGGTGTAATTAGTAAATGTAGTATGAGGTTCGCTACATGCAGGATCGCATTATACACCACACACTCACTTTTTGCCTATTGGAATGGGATAGTAAGACAGAAAACACAGTCCCTTCCTATGGAGTTTTTTTATTGCTCTTCTCATCAGATAGATGTAGTATTCCTGTCTGGATGAGAGTCAATGTCTTCTATAACCATGCTGTATAGAAGTACATTCCTGGCAGTATGGTATTGGTGCTGTTGTATTCATGCTGCATTGAATACATTGATATACCAGATAGATTGGTGTTGGTTTCACTGTGAACTTTTGGTCTAAAGTTAAATCAGGAATAGAATATTTTCTTTTCAAATGCCATCTGTGTTGTGTATTTATACTGGACACTGTAATAAAATATTAAACTCATTTGTGCAAACTTATAAAAGTTAAAACGTAAATTAAATTCTAAAATCCAAGTTAAAATGTAAATTAAATTTTAAAGTAAAAATGATACTAAAATAATTTTAAATCTTATATATGTTTAAATAAATGTTTGTGTGAGTTATTACTGGCAGTGGCTTTTATTATTTTTTTAATATTGAAAATATTTTTAAATAAGAATTATTTTATAAATCTCTGCATCTCACTGAGCTAGTGGCATTGGGCTGATGGTCAAAATAAAATATATATAATTTTTTTTAACTTACGTATCTGCCTACTATAAAAATTTTCTGGGTTCAAATAACCTGGTGGCACCCTGTAGTGCAGATCCGGTAAGACTCTATTGATTATCCGACTGTTATAATATATATATATATGTATATAAATATAGAGAGAGAGGTGAGAAGATAATATCCATTGAATAGAGATTAACTTTAACTTTGATGTAAAGAAATTATCAATTATTACTAATTAACAAATCCTGAGGCTAAACATAATTTCCACATAAACTTATACTATCTCTTTTGTTAGGGATCTTTGAAATAAAAGGCATCCCACCAAAAACCCTTATCTAGGTTTATGAAAAAAAAAACTTGACTAACCTTATGAATCAGTACTAATTGATAATTTTTAGTAACAGCAACAGCTAATGTTTATATTTATTTAATTGATATTATGTTCTCATTTCTGTACACTATTATAATAACAATCCACATAAACATTTAATTCTCTCTCTCTCTCTCTCTCTCTCTCTCTCTCTCTCTATATATATATATATATATATATATATATATATATATATATATATATATATATATATAAAGGCCTTGAACACAAACTTTTATACTCCCTACAGCCATCCAATCTATCAGAGTCCACTGATACACATGACCAAATACATGCAAAAATATGTGTATCAGTTGTGTAAGCAGAGGTGGATGACTGAATGTAGTTTGAAAGTCTGAGTTCACATCCCTTGTAATTACATTAAGTTTAGTATAGAAAATATGTTTTTTAAATTTTATTCTAGACTTACATATTCTTATTGTTGTTGTTGTTGTTGTTATTATTATTATTATTATTATTATTATTATTATTATTATTATTATTATTATTGTTGTTGTTGTTGTTGTTGTTATTATTAAGAAATAAATGTATTTTTAATGATGACAGTATGCATATGAAGGCAGATTAATAATGTTTGACTTTGTAAATTATTTTCTGTTTAATTTTGGATAAATAAAATATATTTTAAAATAGATCAAATGTAAGAAAGATAATTCAAAAATATATTTAACACAATCTATTATATAATTCGACTATCATTCGTTTTAAATGGATTATAACATGTATATTTTCAAGCGTTCCTCAGACTCATAAACTTTGATGTATGGGAAAAGTATTATAAACTGTACTTGTAAAATTATTTATAAGGGTCCAAGGTGCAAGGATAATATACCCATCCATGAAATATATGGCATAAAACTTGAAATCGATATCAAATAAATATTTTTTATAAAGATATTGACAGCTGAACCATAGAGCATCTTTGTAACTATTCAAAAATGATCAATAAATAAATTTCTAGCTGTCATTACTAATAACCTAAAACAAGTAGGGAACTACATTCAAATTAAATTATAGAAATTGGCATAACTGTAATTAACTGTCCTCTTTCTATTATCTGATAATAAATGATTATAGTAGAAACAATTTTTTGCAAATGACTAGCTATTTGAAAATGTTTATTTTTAATTATTTAGTGAAGACAGTAAAGAAAAATATGAAAGGGTGATGTGTATTAAATAATAATAAAAAATAATGCGAAGACTACATAAATAATGACCATTTAATTACATTTTTGAAACCTTTGAAGAATCAAGGATGGTTAAAAAAAATATTTATATAATCCATGTGGGAGAGACGTAATTTTATCAGATTATATAATACCTTCAACAAAATATATTAAATGTGTTAATTCTGATATAAATAGAAAAAAAAAAACGTAAATAGATATGAGTACATAAAGCTAAACGTCAAAGAGAGTTTTTCGTATTAATTAAAATTATTAAATTATACAATAAAATGAGAACTTGTGAAAATAAAGCCAATAGTGCTTAAAATATATCCTAAACTTTTAATTAAAAGAAAATACACAAAAAATGTAAATGTATATATATATATTGCATTTACTTAGATTTAACATAAAATTACTAATGTAATCTTACTTTTAATGAGATTCTTACGCAGTGAAATAAAATTTAATGTAGACTATATCATTTACTAAAAAAAAACAATAGTTTCCGCGCGTAAAATAATGTAGCAAAGTTCTTTAAATTACAATCTAATTAAAATAAATTAAACGTGATGATATTTTAATGTTATTGAACCTGTGTATTACAAATAATCATGGTTAAAACATCATTATATTTTCAACATTGAAATAATATATATATATATTTCATATGATGGAACTAGAATCCATTATGTTGCCTTAATAAAATACTTTAATAAAAATATAAACAAATATTATAGACAACTACATTAATAAATATTTAATTTATTACATCGAATCGATTTTGATTTATTCTAACATCTTGAAAAGGTTCATTTTGAACGAAAATCGATTCGATGTAATAAATTAAATATTTATTAATGTAGTTGTCTATAATATTTGTTTATATTTTTATTAATATGTATATATGCGATGAAGAAAAGAAAAGGAAAGAAGGAAAGTAAAGGAAAAAGAATTGAGACTGAGGAAAAGAAAGAAAGACTGAATTAGAAATGAGAGAGTGCTGATTGTAACCTATATAAAAGAAATGAAGAGATAAGATGAAGATAGGATAGTTGGAAAAAAAGTTAAAGAAAGGAAAGAGTCTGAGAAATGAGAGAGAGAAAAGAAATGAAGAGATAAGACAGGATGGAAATACAGTAGAAGATAAAGATAAATAGAGAGATGATGATGAAGATTAAAATGAAATGATGAAGAGAGTAAACTAATGTAGAGATGGAAGAGAAGAAGACTATTAGAGATTATGAAGAGAGAAAAAAATGATAATGAAGATAAAAAGAAATTATTATTAGAGAGAGATGAAGATGAAAATGATAGAGACTCTTAACGACTTAACTCAGTGGTGTTACAATAAATTTAAGAAAAGAGATGATGATCCAGCGATGTATAATCAGATAGAGACCAAGTCCAATACAAATATAACTATTATGGCTTATTAATAAACTACCACTAAACAATACAAAAAATAATTTTAAAATCATTAGTTAATAGTTATTGGAATCGGCCTACCATCAAATCACACTCTCTGAATAAGAATAAATTATACTTTGATTGGAATGATAATCTTACTAAATTATATCTAACAAGGCAACAAGAGTAAACACTCTCAGGGTTTTAAAACTCAACTCTTGTGTAAAATAAAAGTTTATGTTGTCCACTAAATAATTGCTAAGATGAATAAACAAGTGAGTGATATCTTGGCTGACCAATTCAATTATGGAATAATAAATTAAACAAATATTAATTTAAAAATTTAATGAATCAATTTAAATTTAAACTAATAATGGTCTATTACCCAAGATATTACTCGAGCAAGGAAAAGACAAGGGTACTTTTAATGCCATACCCCATACTCACAGACAACCTACTAAAGGCCTCAAATGCAAATGGATTATAATTATTTAGAAATATAAGATGATGATAGACAATGTGCCATTAATATAAGATAATGTGCAGCTTTTAAAATAATAGTAAATAATGCATAATCTTCTGAAGCATTAATATTCTTTATCTCACATTGTATAATCTTCAGTCTGAGAAGGTATACTGATAACTTAAAAATCAATTTTTAAGTGAGCATTTAATTAAGTATCTGATATAATGTAATTATCTGTTACTGTGATTCAATCTGAGAATCACTTAGATTAGCATGGCTTTATAATTTTAAACCAGTATCAAAATATATTTGATATATTTTATAATATGTTTATGAACTTTTGAATTGAAAATTTTATGAACTGTGAAACTCAAGCTTTAATGAACTTTGGAACACAAGACAATAATATTTTTCATATAAAAGTAAAACAGAGACACAACTTTTTGAAATAATAATAATATGGTTTATTATTATGAACAATAAAAAGAAAATATTTACAAACAGAATTTATTACCAAAATTTTACTATACACATTGCTAATATAGCGCTGGAATCTATTACAAATATTTTGACTTTTTGGATTATATATTGGTTTATGAAATATGAACAATTTTTCTGGCTACCGTTACTAAGTATCCCTCTTAAACTCTTAAAATTATTTGTTTTGATAAACAAAATACTAAAATAATAAATACCTACAATAGCAAGCAGAGGCTATTTAATACCAAATTCTAATCTCTTTTAAACAATCAGAGATTTCCAAATCTTTAAACTTAAATTAAAATAGACTAAGTTTAATAAGCACAATTCTTTTGTTTTATTAGCATAATTAATAATATGGAAGTGTTATCTAACAATCAGAATAACACACTAGAAGCTTAAATTTATGAGCTTAACAAATGCTAAGCTGGAATAAGCATATTCAGCATATATTTTAAAAATATTATCACTAGTTACACTGACATTACTAATAATATAGCCAGTGATATATTTAAGCAAATTTCTAGCTAACATTAAATTAAATTAGATATATGGGCACTCACTCATCAGAAGTCATTTATACACTTTTTAAATAAAGTCTTTCTACATAAAATTATTGCCTTAAGTGTTTTAAAATTAAAGATTTAAAAGACTTACAAATCTAGCTGCAAAAATCTGGATGAACATATTAAAATGATATGTGTGAATTGCCACTTATACCATATGCATAATTTAACATACTTAAAACTAAATATAAATTACTGTTGTTTGGCTTGTGGATGATAAAACTATCATAGCAACACAATTCAAACATTGATATACCTATAAGCATTAAAATAGCTAACTATCTTAAGAAGCAAGGTTCCTCAAACAAACATATCTTGTCATCACATATCTAAAACAAATTCAATATCACCTACTGTGGTAGAACTAGCATTAATGCATCATAAATGATAGGCCAAAATATACAAAACATATATGCTCCACAGAGCTGAATAATAATGTGGTGGCTTTCAAAATACCTAACTTTGAGGCAGAAAATAGAATGCCTGGACCTTGTCTACAGTGCATCAGGAACATGAATGATGCACCAGGAAAACACGATCCTCTCTCATGAGATTCCAATGCTTCAAAAATATATGATAATCATCACTGAAAAATACAACTATAGGATATACAATAACCCTCTATGGGAACAAGCACGACCAAATCATGGTAAAACAATACAATAAAGATGGAGGCCTTGTCTACTCCATTAAGAATACTCAAAATAATTAACAAAGCCTAACTCTATGAGGCTAACAAATACTAACTAATGACAAAATATAGACTTCACATGAATTAACTAAGTTATGACTAAGAAGTTTAAAAATATGACACATATAGATTCAATGTAAGAACCAACAAAGCAAAACTGTATCAAACAACTACTATAAGTAATACCTAAATTAAATGCATATAAAATTTTTAGGAAAAGGCACAATGCACACACAATAAAATATTAAATACTAAAAATATAGTGACTAATGGACTTTTAAAATATTGCAAATTAAATGTGAGAATATTAATTCTCAATGCATATGAAAAAATATTTGCAATTATTATTAATGTAGCATTTATAAAACAAATGAATGGAAACACTATGATAAACTTCTTTGGCTGATTTAAAATAAGTCTGAGTGAAACATCCCACATATAAATAAGCTAAGATTGAGATATTTAAATCTCTGTAAATGAAATTATCAAAGATAAATTAACTTGTGAAATGCTTAATTAATATAATAGTATATAATTTACCTGAGAATGGCAAAAATATTTACTCATTCTAATAAAATCCATTAAGATATAAATTGTAACAATAGTTTTCCTGATATATTTATGCCAATAATGTTACACATAATTTAAAACAAAATATATAGCATAAATATTTTTCTGGTTTCTTTTTTTTAAAACCAATAAAACAGATAATAATAAATAATAATACAGTAACTTTAAGTTCATAGTTTCAGCTGTTCTGGTTTTTCCATTCTAGACAGGTAGATAATTATTTGCAGATAATTTATCTAACAGTATTTGAAGATTCTAGTCAAAACATCCATAAGCATGGCAATGATTTCTTAAAAATGAAACATATTTAATAATTCTTTAAAGATATTTTATTTTATTCCTTTAAAGATATTCTAAATACTAAAACATTGAAATAATAAGAATAGGCTGGCATTGGAAAAATAAATTCTTCAGCTGATTACAATTTTGTAGAATCATCGGTTTCCATGATCAATAATATAGCTTTATTTTAATTCCATTATTCTCTTTTAAAAGCATGCATTTAAAAAAAAAAAAAAACAGGTTTTTTTAAAAAAAAAATTTTTATACAGTATTTTGAAATTCTATTTTCGAATAACTTTCTCTTCCCACTGCTTAGCATAAGACTGGAATTATTTTTTTAAAGTACATATTTTCACCTGTTTTCAATTAGCTAAAATAAGCTACTTCCATTTTTGGTCAAGGTATAAGCAATAAACTTTTTTTTAGTTCATTATCATTAGAAAATTCATCTTTAACTAATTGTAGTTTGCAATATTTTATCCAAAAGTTTCTGGAGTATATAATCAGTCTCTCATATTCAATATATTTTTAAATTGGACATTAGGCAAGGTTAATATTAAATCATACTAAATGCTTGGCAGATAAAATTTATTCTTTCTTATTTTAATGTATATTTTTCTCTTCTAAAACCATTATAGAAATAAGCATTATTATAATAAGAGCATATTTTAATGTCAATATCAGATATCAGTAATAAATTTCAGACTAAACATCAGCTTTAAATAAATTTTATAACAAGGAGATTGACACATTTTTAACTATAATGGAGTGAAAATATGAATGTCTTTCAATTTTTCTCGTTTATGTTTTTGCTTAATTAAATAACTACTACGTATTCTCCAACTACAATAGTTCAGTACAATATAGATATTTAGCCATTTAAATAACAGCAGAAAGCATTTTAATTTTATTTTCCAATAGATAAAAGTCATGCAATACGGAAGTAAGATAAAATATGTAAAACTTCCTTAAAACATTTTGTCACTATAGTCATAAATTTTAACTGAGAGTTGATATCAGAAAAATAGTTACCTTCTAGTTCAGCTGATCATAATTTTAGGGCAATTAATTATACTTTTTAGACATACTTTTTCTTTTCATAAAAATGAAAATAAACTTTTTAAAAAAATTACAACTTTTTTATATATAAGAAAGGTCAGGATTCAAACACATGACAACTCTATAATCACTGAACCACCTCTATTTATATCTGATAATTTCTACTTCTCCCAATTGTCAATTTAGTTTAAAAACCAATCAAGTTATTTTATATTTAACTTTAATACCTTTGACATATCAGCTGTGAAATTGATTACTGATGCAATTGATCTAATTATTCGAAATTCTAATGATTTAAGGGTTTTTAAATGAAAAGTTAATTATTAACTATTTTATGTAACATTTTAAGCAATATTATATTACATAAAATAAAATAAAACAAATATAAAAAATGAAAACTCGTTTTATTTATTGAAAACCCTTTTTAAATATTTAATTATTACACTTTTTATTCATTCATTTGTTTTAAATCTATATTGTTATCAAATTATTATTTGTTCACAGATTTCATGGATCTCCCTGCATGCACACATATCTGTACACAAAGATGACCTATTAACCTGAACTCTACTAGTTAATTATAACTTATTTAAAACTACAAAAATAAAAATACCAATGAATATTATATTTAAAAATGACTTTATAGGTTAAATGTTAATTTAAATTAGACATTTAAATATTATTATACTGCTTTAATAAAACTTAAAGATTACTTTTAAACAAATCCAATACTATTTATTCTATTTTATAATATTAATTTATTTATAGGTTGTAAACTAAAAAGTGAATACAATAATATGTACTTGATAATACATTTAATACTATTTACTATTTTAAATAGAACTACCCTGATGTTTCCTTGAAGTAAACTTATTATCTTACATCTCTTATCGACTAATTATCATATATCTATTGACTTTTCACACATAACCATATAAAATTTAATAAATATTACAATACTATCATTATTATCCTATATTATCTACTAATTAACTAATATCATCTATTTTCATCATAATTTTTTTTTAAAAATAAAAAATTACAAATAAAAAGTTAAGCTGAGAGAAACTCTGGCAACTGTTGGAGCCAAGTGAAGTTTCACCTATATATATATATATATATATATATATCATCAACCATTATCAATGCACTGCAGGATAAAGGTCTCTCCAAATTCAATCCATCTTTTCCTATCATTAGCTTCTCTTCTCCACATCACCCCTGCACACATTCTTATTTCATCTATCCATCTCACAGGTGATCTCTTTCTGGGTCTTTTACAATCTCTTAGAATCCAGATTAAAATTTTAATTATCCATCTATTATCATCTCTTCTAGCAATATGTACAGCCCAACTCCACTTCAGTCTTTTAATTTTTTCAATGATGTCAGTAACACCTGTTTGTTCTCTTACCCATACATTGCATTTTTGAACTATTCTTGTTACTCCAAACATGCATCTCTCTATATCTCTTTGAGTGAATTGAAGTCTCCGTATTGCTCTTCTATTAAGTGTCCAAGTCTCAGATCCATAAGTAAGAACTGGCAAAACACATTTATTACAAACCTTCCTTTTCAAACACATAGATATATTTCCTTTTACTATCAAATTATTTCTACCAAAAGCATTCCAACCAAGTTTAATTCTATGATTAATTTCATCCATTATGTTTTCATCTGTATTAATAATCTGACCAAGGTATTTGTAACTGTAACTTCTTCTAAATCATCATAATCAATTTTTATTTTCATATTTTGAGAAAATCTATTAAACATTACTTTAGTCTTTTTAACATTTATCTTTAGTCCTACTTTCCTATTTTTATCTGATAACTCCTGCAACATTTCCTGTAACTCTAAAGCATTATTTGCAAAAACAACTACATCATCTGCAAAATCTAAATGACTTAAATAATATCCATTTACTTTACTCCTTTAGCTTCCCATTTTAGTCCACAAATTACTTCTTGCAGCACTGCTGTAAAAAGTTTTGGATATATGGAGTCACCATGTCTTGCACCCTTCTCAATGTTGACTTTCCTACTATCATTATGTAATCTAATTGTTGCTATTGCATTTTTAAATATTTTTTTAAAATATGACAATATTCTGGATCTATATATTGATGATCCAATGCTTTAATCACTGAAGAAATGTTTATAGAATCAAATGCCTTTTCATAATCTACAAATCATAGGCATAATGGCAACGTGTATTCATTTGTCCTTTTTATAACTTTTCTCAATAACTGGATATAATCTACTGTACTAAAACCACTTTTAAATCCAGCTTGTTCTCTTGGTTTGTGGAAGTTCAGTGTTCTCTGTAGACGAGTTGTAATTATCTTAGTAAAAATTTTGGATAAAACTGATAAAATACTAATAGGTCTGTAATTTCTAATATCTTCCTTATCACCTTTTTTAAAATATTAATATTAATACTGCATTCTTCCAATCATGTGGTACATCTTTATCAATTAGACATTTGGAATATAACTTTGCTAATTTTTTTTCTATTTCTTTAGCTGATTCTTTTAATATATCAATTATAATTCCATCATTACCTGCATCTTTCTCTTTCTTCATAAATTTAATTATATGTATCACTTTCTCATTCAAAATTCTGGGCAATTCAGAAGATATAATAGATATAGGAGGTACTTGTTCTTTATTACTATATAATTCTTGATAGAAGTCTTCTACACATTCCATGATGTCATCTTTCTTTTTAGTAATAATGCCATCTTTTTTTTCTTATTAGAAGATATAAATTTCCTATCAATACCAAAATGTTGTTTTACACTTTTTAGACTTTTATTCTCTTCTACAGATTTCCTTGCTAGTTCACAATTATACTTTTCTTTATCATTTTCAACTCTTTTCCACAACATTTTACAAAATTTCGAGATATTCAATCGTTTTAATGCATCATTGTTGTATATCATCATATTCCTTCCTTTCTTCATAAATTCTATAGTCTCAGTAGACATTTATTGGTCAATTGCTGCTTTTTTCTACCAGCTATCTTTGTTGAGTTTTTAAAAGTGTATCAGTTATTTTTCTATTAATTTCATTCAAATCTGAATCATGTTCAAAATCTACTATATACTTGTAACCGATATGTAAGTTCTAATTTAATTTCATTAGAATGTTTCGTAAGATTAGGAATATCAACTGTAAATATTGTTTTTCTTAATAATTTTTGTCTCTCTATTTTGGCATTAACATATATCTTATATCTTACTAATCGATGATCACTTCCTGTGTTAAATTTACTAAGAACATCACAATCTTGAAATATGTATTTTCTGTTAGTCAAAATATAATACAATTCTGCTGTACCTTCATTTGGATGCTCCCATGTCCATTTTTTTAATCATTTTTCTCAAAAAAAGAATTCATAACATAAAGTTTTTCTTTTTCTGCAAATTCCACAAGTCTATGTCCTCTCTCATTTCTATTACCACAACCAAAATTACCTACAGCATTTTCGTTTTTCATTTGTTTACCAATTTTAGCATTAAAGTCTCCCTTAACAATTTTAAAATGTTGTTTACTTTTATCAAAAACCATTTTGTACATGCATATAAAAATCATCTACTACTTCATCACTATGAGAACTTGTTGGGTCATAAACCTGAATTATCTGCATTTGGTATCTACTATTAAGTTGTAAAATTAATCTTGTCACTCTGTCCAATACACCATCAATATCAGCATTGTTATTCTTCCATTTTTTATTTATAATGAATCCTACTTGACTTGTATTTCCAATATTTGTGCCTTTATAGTAGAGTACATGTCCACTTTTTAAATCAATTGTTTCTTCACATTTTTTTCTAACTTTACAAAGTCCAATAATGTCCCATTTAATATAATATAGTTCTTCTTCTACCTCTTGCAATCTTCCTTCACTTGAAAGTGATCTCCAGTTGTAAGTACCTAAATAAAAATTCATCATCAAATAGCAGCCTGAGTCTGCAGTCAGAGCATTCTTAACACCCTTCACCTTTGGCCCACAACCGCTGCCTTGGTTGGTGACTTTACAGTTTCCTGAGAATAAGTGCCATGATTTATTTTTGTATGTCATGATTGCATATATTGGAAACATATTCTAAACTCGAAGGTAAAAAGCCAATAAACTCAACACACTGGCTAATGCAACGTATGGATTGGACATTAGGAATTTGTCCTGCTTGGTTCCTTTAGGTCTCCTTTCAATTAATAGCAAACTCCTTTCTGCAGCCATATATATCCTTTCAATTAATAGCAAACTCCTTTCTGCAGCCATGTGTATGTATATATATATATATATATATATATTGAAACAGACAGATCGAAGAACTGATCTTAGTTTCATGTGTTGAAGTACGGTAATTCGAACTACTATTCGCCCGCAATGGGATTTTTCCATTTCAAGTCACAAAAATTGAGCTATATATATATTATGTTTTGTAAATAAATATGTAAAGATTCCGTGCATAAATGTCACAAATCATGAAATAATATTTGTGTGTGCGTGGTTTGTGAATTTATAGCAGCTTAATTTAAAAGTTTCATTGCGGGTGTATTTGCTTAAATTTTAGCCTTTTAGAATTATACAAAGTCATTTAAAAATGCTGATCAAAAGTCACATTCCTTTGATCAGTGTTTTTAATTAAAATCTGTATTGTACAAATGTATAGAGTAATTAAGTTGTATTCGAAATTAGATAAGGAATTTATATTTGTAATTACTGTGTCAATTTAAAATTGCATATTAAAGTTAGAGATAGCTGAAAACGGAACAATGGAAATGGATAATTGATATTGTATGGTCAAGCTGGATTGCTGGAGGCTGGAGAAAAGTAGGGGGAGCCTAAAACAAAAACCAGACAGAAAGGTCAACCGTGGCCATCTTAAAAAAAAAAAAACTAACATTCTAACTTTTGACGTGGCTGAGAGTAGATAGGTCTCAAAAACAGCAAAGCAGTTGCTAGAGAAATCTCTCCAACTTTTGTTAAGAAGTCCCCCAGTAAACCGTAATGTCGATGGGCTAAGTGCCAGGAGCTGATCTCTGTCCTGCCAATTTGAATCTTCGTGCCGCTGACTGATCATGTTTTATGTGCTTCACGATTTCCAGCTTCCAATCTCCAAATTGACTATGCCTTCCAAGTAAATTTCAAATGCGCGCCTACGTTCGTCAGAAATACCGTCGTGAGAAGCCAAGCCGGATGAAGAAAGAAGGGTAACTGTGTTACATGAACTTTTAACTTCCTCCCGAGCTTAATGTTATAAGTTAATCTGTCAATCAAATGAATCACATGTAAGTTTTTGTTTTCGTTTATAATGCTACTGTTTCAAACCTGTCAGTAAATTTTCTTTTCTCCTTTTCCTCTGCTCTAGTCTTTAGAAAATAGTTTATAAATATTGTATCTACTAATAATAGTTCAAATGAAGACATTTATATATTTTTTTCCTCCTTTTATTACTTAGGCTATAAACAAACGATGCCAATAGAAATATTTCCCAACTCTGTTTAAAGCTAGTTTATAATATTGATTATAGTTATTTTAAAAAATAATTTCGTTATTAAATTAAAGATTATTTCATATATTGAGTTGGCAGATATTAAATCACTTTATAATGTTTTTTTTTGTTTTGTCATACTATTGTAACTGATACTTCAATCTTAAATATGTAAACGGTTTTAAGTTATTATCTTAGTTTCATACATGAAATGAGAAATAGTTTTCAGTGTATAATTTGTTATAATCGCTACCGCCTGAACAACCTGGGGGTTTAGGGGTTTCAGAGTAAAATTAATTAATTATTGCTTTCGCGGTCAGTTTGATTCCACCATGTTTTATTGGAATAGTTATATCAGCCTGTTGCGTAGAAATAGACGAATTGATTATCCGGTTTTGTGTAATTCCTTTTCAAATTCACTTCAAGCACTCGTCCTCGATGACTGTGGCAATACCATTCATTCGCCGAAGTTAGCATCTCACCATACTACCATATGGGGAAGAAAGCAATTCTTTCCCAGGTTATCACTTGGACCACTGGGTTTCGAAATGATCCCGGCTGGTTGTAGTGTCCCGGATCTACTTGGGGGCATTAAGCCTTGTCAAAGTACAAGCCGCCTGGTATTCCGTTGGTGCACCGCAAGTGATTACTGTAGGGCTCTTCAATCTAGGCAACCACTAGTACATCAATCTTAGATATCATATTTATACGAAACCACCCTCCAACTATTCGTACACGCAACGGCTCGAATCTATTCGAATAAAATAACTTAATAAAAACCGTAGATAAATATTTTCAATGCCCAAATGCTCTGATTCCCTTAGCCACCCGTCAATCATTGCACTACACAAATATTGGTATGAGTTTGTTACCAGGTAAAATGATTACTAAAGACTAGTAGCTAATTATAATAGAATATTTATGGAAGTCTTACCGTACTTTTGAATACTATATTTTTATGCTTTCTATTTATTATTAAACAATTGATATAATCTAATTTTGTGTCTTCCAACTCATTACTCTCGAAGTCTATTCAGTCACCTACTGTCTGTATTGGCAACTTAAATATATACATTACATTAATGACCGTACCAATATCCAGAGTATAATAGATCGATATATAAAACTGTAAGTAATCCTGTCTGTGTTCTGAGTTGAGCTAGTAAAGGGATAACCCCATGCTGTTATAAAGTCATCATCGGTTGGTCATACCAGGGTTTGGGTTTGAATTTAGTTGGCGTTTTGGAATTTATTCTTAAACGGGGACTGGGTTTGAACTCGGGTACTGTGTATGAGTAAGCGTGGTGGATTTATACCGGTACAGTTAATAAATTTTTTGGACGCCCTCTGTGGTGCTCCGATGAAGAAATCTCCCACACCCTGAAGAGTGAACAAGAGTAAATAGTTAAATTATAAAAATATTCGATTTTTTTTGTTTGTCATAATATTGATATGTATTTGGCGTATTAAAATGCACAAGTTAAAACGATAGTTGAGTAAAGCAAGGATATAAAATTTGTTTTTTTTTCCCTTACACCAAGTTTCAGTAAATAGTCTACTTCCAAATATCGTTAAGAACAGAGTGAGATTTTTCGAAAAGAGAGCGGAAGCGATTTTGTGCGTTTATTTAATTAAAAGAAACGAGTGTTATTCCATAATTTTTTTTTGCGAGTTCATTCTTGTTGTTTGAAATTTTTCAAGAGAAAAGTAAAGAAGTAGAATTAATTCCAGGTCTTAAAAATAAAAACATGTACGTATATATATATATTGTAATATAAAAGTCTTATCAGAGTCAGAGTTAATATTAATCGTCCCCTATATAAAGCATTAATCTTGAATCAAATGATTATTAGGTCATGTAAAAAGTATATATTTGGGGATCAGTGGAGTAAATTATCTATTGGTCACATGTTGCTGGCTGGCACCTTTCAAATAAATTTGTCAGCAAATATGTTTGCCCACACAGCGGTGGTGAGTTTGTTGGGTTCAAAAGAGAGAAGGGTGGCATATATATATAGAGAGAATTACTGACAGTAGTACAAAATTAATATTGTGTTATATACCCATTTATAATATGTTTATATTATAGGACTGAGGAGAACAGTGCGAACTGGGTGAATAAAGTTTTTTTGTCCCTTTATTCTTTTAGTAATGATTTAAGCATGTCATATTGTGTATACCTAAATAAAAAAAAATATTAACAGTGAAAAGTTTAGATAACAGAAACCAGTCGGAATGTAGGCGAAAAAAAGAGAAAGGAAGGAAGCCACACAAACAGTATCAGCAGCGGGGAAGGATTTGGCAATAGGATCAGGGATCAGTATCTTTATGTTATATATACAAATCAAATTATTTTACAAAACTAACTCTTATGCTGAAGACACTTATAATTAAAAACAAAGAGAAAATGGCAGAAATAGAAGGAAACAATAATTCATCCGCAACTGGCGCAGAGACATCTGACACATCCAGTGATCACGAAATTGTGTTCAAGAAATTTCCCGATAAAAAAAAAAGTTTTGGTCGATTAGATAGGAACACCAAACAGAGGGAGCACGATCGTGATGCGAAGTTTGACGCGATCCTCGAGGAGATGAGAGAGGACAGGAAGATTATGATGGCGATGATGGAGCGTATGTTAAGGATTGAAGAATGGCGTATGGGGACGGACGGTAAAACAGGTAGGGAAGATAAAGCTAATACCAGTGCAAGGAAGGGAGAAGAGGACCAAACCATCCCGATGGAATTAGAAACTCAGAGCGAAGTAGCCATTGAAGAGAAGACAGGCCAGGACCTAGATGTTGAAAATGTTGAGTTGGAAAGGCAAACTGATGCGCAGGGCCAAAGTGAAAACCTAATAGCAGCAATGGGAACTAGTAACAAAGGAAAAGGGATAAAAAGAGAGCAGGCAGTGCACCCACCAATAAGGATGATTAACATCCCTCACTTCGGATCATCTATCCAGATTCAGACATTCAGAGGTGACCCCGGGGAAAATCCAGCCGTGCATCTGGACAGCATCAAAGAATTTCTGTGCTTCCACCCGATGACCGAAAGGGAGAGAATAACGGTAGCCAGCCATTATCTGAGGGAATCTGCGAAGGCGTGGTGGAAATTATTAAAACAACCACCGAGTACTATGCGAGGCTATGAAGAAGCTATTTTGAAAAGGTATTGGAGTGTGGAGAAGCAGGAGGGACTTTTACACAAGTTCTCAAATTTGAAATACGATGAGAGTAGCAGACAGAGTTTTGCAGCCTTCTTCACGCACCAAGCGATGATACTTAAATCTCTCACCGCTTTTAGCTACACGGAGCAGCACATTACCCATATCGTCGTGCATAACCTACCACCGTGGGTGCAAAGGATAATGCTGGGGATCTGCCCTATGTCGTTCGAAAAAACTGTGGAACTGCTAAACCAGATCGACTACGGGGACTTGTATCCAACAAAAAGGGAATGGGAGCAGTGTAGTTACAATACCAGGCCGTTAAAACCTTATATACCTCCCGACCCAGGGAGAAAGTAGAAACTACATAAATGATAACCCGGTAAACGACCACTGTGAAATGTCTATGATGATGAGTAAAAGAACAACGGATTAATACACCCAAATTTGATAAATGTTAGGTTCGAACCCTCACCCAGACTGTTCTCCGAAGTCGATCAATTTTGTAAGAAAATGTTAACCAGTGAATTATGTATAAACATTTTTTTTTGTTATTTTTTTTTAAGTGAGAAGAAATGAAACAGACAGATCGAAGAACCGATCTTAGTTTCATGTGTTGAAGTACGGTAATTCGAACTACTATTCGCCCGCAATGGGATTTTTCCATTTCAAGTCACAAAAATTGAGCTATATATATTTTATGTTTTGTAAATAAATATGTAAAGATTCCGTGCATAAATGTCACAAATCATGAAATAATATTCGTGTGTGCGTGGTTTGTGAATTTATAGCAGCTTAATTTAAAAGTTTCATTGCGGGTGTATTTGCTTAAATTTTAGCCTTTTTAGAATTATACAAAGTCGTTTAAAAATGCTGATCAAAAGTCACATTCCTTTGATCAGTGTTTTTAATTAAAATCTGTATTGTACAAATGTATAGAGTAATTAAGTTGTATTCGAAATTAGATAAGGAATTTATATTTGTAATTACTGTGTCAATTTAAAATTGCGTATTAAAGTTAGAGATAGCTGAAAACGGAACAATGGAAATGGATAATTGATATTGTATGGTCAAGCTGGATTGCTGGAGGCTGGAGAAAAGTAGGCGGAGCCTAAAACAAAAACCAGACAGAAAGGTCAACCGTGGCCATCTTAAAAAAAAAAAAACTAACATTCTAACTTTTGACGTGGCTGAGAGTAGATAGGTCTCAAAAACAGCAAAGCAGTTGCTAGAGAAATCTCTCCAACTTTTGTTAAGAAGTCCCCCAGTAAACCGTAATGTCGATGGGCTAAGTGCCAGGAGCTGATCTCTGTCCCGCCAATTTGAATCTTCGTGCCGCTGACTGATCATGTTTTATGTGCTTCACGATTTCCAGCTTCCAATCTCCAAATTGACTATGCCTTCCAAGTAAATTTCAAATGCGCGCCTACGTTCGTCAGAAATACCATCGTGAGAAGCCAAGCCGGATGAAGAAAGAAGGGTAACTGTGTTACATGAACTTTTAACTTCCTCCCGAGCTTAATGTTATAAGTTAATCTGTCAATCAAATGAATCACATGTAAGTTTTTGTTTTCGTTTATAATGCTACTGTTTCAAACCTGTCAGTAAATTTTCTTTTCTCCTTTTCCTCTGCTCTAGTCTTTAGAAAATAGTTTATAAATATTGTATCTACTAATAATAGTTCAAATGAAGACATTTATATTTTTTTTCCTCCTTTTATTACTTAGGCTATAAACAAACGATGCCAATAGAAATATTTCCCAACTCTGTTTAAAGCTAGTTTATAATATTGATTATAGTTATTTTAAAAAAGAATTTCGTTATTAAATTAAAGATTATTTCATATATTGAGTTGGCAGATATTAAATCACTTTATTATGTTTTTTTTTTTGTTTTGTCATACTATTGTAACTGATACTTCAATCTTAAATATGTAAAGGGTTTTAAGTTATTATCTTAGTTTCATACATGAAATGAGAAATAGTTTTCAGTGTATAATTTGTTATAATCGCTACCGCCTGAACAACCTGGGGGTTTAGGGGTTTCAGAGTAAAATTAATTAATTATTGCTTTCGCGGTCAGTTTGATTCCGCCATGTTTTATTGGAATAGTTATATCAGCCTGTTGCGTAGAAATAGACGAATTGATTATCCGGTTTTGTGTAATTCCTTTTCAAATTCACTTCAAGCACTCGTCCTCGATGACTGTGGCAATACCATTCATTCGCTGAAGTTAGCGTCTCGCCATACTACCATATGGGGAAGAAAGCAATTCTTTCCCAGGTTATCGCTTGGACCACCGGGTTTCGAAATGATCCCGGCTGGTTGTAGTGTCCCGGATCTACTTGGGGGCATTAAGCCTTGTCAAAGTACAAGCCGCCCGGTATTCCGTTGGTGCACCGCAAGTGATTACTGTAGGGCTCTTCAATCTAGGCAACCACTAGTACATCAATCTTAGATATCATATTTATACGAAACCACCCTCCAACTATTCGTACACGCAACGGCTCGAATCTATTCGGATAAAATAACTAAATAAAAATCGTAGATAAATATTTTCAATGCCCAAATGCTCTGATTCCCTTAGCCACCCGTCAATCATTTCACTACACAAATATTGGTATGAGTTTGTTTACCAGGTAAAATGATTACTAAAGACTAGTAGCTAATTATAATAGAATATTTATGGAAGTCTTACCGTACTTTTGAATACTATATTTTTATGCTTTCTATTTATGATTAAACAATTTATATAATCTAATTTTGTGTCTTCCAACTCATTACTCTCGAAGTCTATTCAGTCACCTACTGTCTGTATTGGCAACTTAAATATATACATTACATTAATGACCGTACCAATATCCAGAGTATAATAGATCGATATATAAAACTGTAAGTAATCCTGTCTGTGTTCTGAGTTGAGCTAGTAAAGGGATAACCCCATGCTGTTATAAAGTCATCATCGGTTGGTCATACCGGGGTTTGGGTTTGAATTTAGTTGGCATTTTGGAATTTATTCTTAAACGTGGACTGGGTTTGAACTCGGGTACTGTGTATGAGTAAGCGTGGTGGATTTATACCGGTACAATATATATATATATATATATATATATATATGGCTGCAGAAAGGAGTTTGCTATTAATTGAAAGGAGACCCTTTGATTCCTCTTGCATGCCTTAAAGGAACCAAGCAGGGCAAATTCCTACTGGTACAGTCAAAGCAGAGGTATCATAGGGAGAATGTAAAACAGAGAATGTAAAACAGCATCATTCTCAATGAATAAATATAAAAGATATAAATATCAAATAATAAATATATAGGAAACATGAGACTCAGCACTGAATAAAAATATAAGTAGTTAAAACTATTATAAGTTACAAACATAATAATATCCCCAGGGGGCATTTGTAATAGTATGCAGTATAAGTTGTGATAAGGAAGTGAAGTGAGGTAAATATGAAAATATGAGAAAACATCATCATGCCACGGAATAATCAAAAACAATAATCAAATAAAAATTAATAAATATAAAAAAATGAATATGAGAACAATCAGCGATGCAATAACAATATATATATTACTAATAACTTATATATATATTACTAATAACTTATAAGACATTTATAGGTTGCATTACCATGAATATCAAGAGTTATCATTAGTATTGAATTTAAAAAAAAGATTCAATAATCAATGCCACAAATAGGGCATAATACACAATACATACATGGATGAGAATATTTATGTTCTGAAATATCTGTTATAAAAATAATGCTGTGGATCATGATATTTGCTGTTCTTCATCAATTACCTTACTGTAGTATACTATTTGTGTATAATCCAACTATAAAGTATTTTTTTCTAACAAAAAGTATACAGTGAATGGACATTAATGTAATATCATTACACTATCCAGAAAACTGTCTGGATAACCAAACGCACATATAAATCTTTACATCTATAATAAATAACCATTATTACTCATGACTAGTATTGGAAACAAGGATTCTAGGGAATAGGATTGTAAAAAAGAAAATGTATAAATGTAGTGTTTATTCTAATTTAAAGGTTTACTCGATAATTTACAAATCCCCAAACATTATGCTACAATAAAATTCAATCACATACACTACCTAACTGACAGAATAAAGAAATTGACATGATTGTTTTTATATATTAGTTAATAAATTAACTAATAATTAATAAAAAAAATTGAGAAAAATATACAATAATATGACAATTCAAACTTAAATACCTTTTTATCAAGAAAATATAATTTCATATTCTTAGTATTATCAATTTATTTTTGGTTTATACTAATTTAATTAAGCAACATTAACTTTAAACCATATTGTTTTTCTCTTCAATGATTTAAATTGCAAAACATTGCCAAAAAATTAGCTTAAATCCTCTTTCTTATTTTTTTAAAAAATGAAAATGTACTATAGAATTGCATTTCAGAGGAAAAATAAGAATAAAAAACGTTTCAGTTAAAAATTATTAATAAAATTATTTATTACCATTAATTATTACTTATGTAAAAAAGTTCTATAAATATAAACGTAATGTGTACACTTTTAACAATATTTTTGTTATTTTTGATGCCTTGTTTATGGGTTTTACTTTTTATTTTTATTTTTTTTTCAAATTTGGTATTTTCTTTTGCAAGCTTCTCCATTTATACATATTTTCAGGATAATGTCAATACTTAAAAATATCCATTTTTACATAACACATTTTCAGATTTCTCCAGGCTCAATTTATCAATTTTTTTCAATACAATAATGTGCAAGTTAAGCTAACACACATAATAAATATAATATTTTTTTCCACTCTAATAATTTTTAGATCAGTCTAATAAACATAATGAATCCATGCATTTTTTGAATTTACTATTTTCCAGATCAGGTAAATGTATAGAAAGAGACATTTATGTTCTTGAATGGAAACAAGACTTGTTGCAGATTATTTATTGGCTGTTTCTTTCTCAAAATTTTATTTAGTGAATATGATACTTTAGTAGATTTGGTGATGGTGAACTTCTAGCTTAAGATAGTGCATAAGACATTCTTATAATCCTTGCTAAAAATATTTTTAACTTGTGATAAGTTTTATTTTAGATTTCCAAATTATTTCTCATTGATCCCTTTATAGTTGAATTTCTGCTTCTGTTTTCTTCAACAGGTTAATGAAGACTAACGATTCATATTGTTTACTTCAATGGCTTGATCAACAATAACTGTTGCTCACAACACCCTCATTTCTAATGCCTTATCTTACTCCATATTATCTTTTAGGAGTTATCCTGTATCCATCCAAATGTATCTAGTTCAAACCAGACAAAATTAAAAACCATGGCCAATAAGGTCAATTTTTACAAAAGGTTACTTTTTGTTTATTTTCCTCCTTAGTTTAATTTTAAAAAATCCAACCATAAGAAAAAAAGAACATCACCTGTAGTTATTTTTTCTTACACCAAAAACAAATTATTTTTAATTACTCACTGATTAGAACTACATTACTTTCTTGTTCTAGAGAGTTAAAGAAGATCCAAAAAATATCAGATACTTATATTGCATTTGTACAAATAGAAGTGTGTTGCAGCTGGCCAGATGTCCATGCAGCAATATGTGATATCATTAAAGCAGCACATATATATTCAGGGAGAAAGACTATTTTTCTAAGTGATAAGTTTTCAATGGTATTGCTCTTTGGAACCAACATGCTATTATTTTATGTGTTTTGAGAGATTCTACAGTAGAATGGAAGGCTAGAAATGATAATTGTTGAGGATGCCTTTTGTCTATCCAAAGAGCTGTAACACATCTGAAAAGCATTTAAAATATCATATAGATGATCCTCGCTATTGCTTCTTCTATACCATTGCTGAATTCAAATCTGACACTAAGACAAATCCAAGAAGTATATGGAGAAAATAAAATATCAATTTATCTATTAACATATCCATACACAATGCAGAAAGAAAAAAGAGAAAAGGAAGAAAATGAGGAACCCATTATAATACAACAGGAAAGCATCCTTAAAGAAATGTCATCCATGTAATATCATCATCATTATCATAGTAAAACAGAAAAAAGAAACACAATCCTAAGCTTAAAATAAAACTTTTTCAGTAAAACTATTGAAATTCATATATCTATGCATGTCAAACAATGGTATGTGGTTGAATCCAAATACCTAGCCTTGAACAATCTTACTGTAAAATAAAATTTATTAAACTCACTGAAACAGTCTCTACATTGAAAATAGACGAGGATCCTGGTAATGTCAATTTTATTTTCTCAATGATTCTTAACAATTTTCTTATAAATCCATTTGTTTCTCTCTCTCCAAAATATTAAAATAGGAATCAATTATTAGAAAAGATTTTCAATAATGATGAATATTGACTTTATCAATATATTATGTGTTATTTGATTATCATTACATGTAACCTTTTACCTATGTAATTTTTTTAAATGATTTTTTTCTTGTTTATTACTTCTGATAATATGATAAAAATATTGTTCTTATTATATGTAAGCTAACGGTTGAATACAAGATTTATTAATAATGGGAAGTAACATACACACACATTTAGTGTTATATATATATATATGCTTACATGAGTATGTGTTGAATATGAATGTACAAATCGAGAGAGAGGATGAGGGTAGAAATTTAGTATAGTAAGAAATAGATTTTAAAATATTTAGCAAACTAGTTTAATAGGAATTGAGGTAATGAGGATTCTAATTTGAAACAGATTTCTTTTAGATATTCTCATCTTTATGATTTAACTAATACCAACTAAACTTATCTCTACCTATTTCTCGATTGCTGTTTTTATGATTATAGACATACAATTTATGCTATATATGCGAGTATGTGCATGCTTCGGTGTTTATTTATGAAATCAAAATTTTCCGTAATATGAGACTTCTATTCGCTACTAGAGATATGAAAACACACATATCACACTGTATGATATTAACGATTGAGTTTAAATTATATTAGGGGGGAGGGGGAAGAATTTTTAGTTATTATTGTTATTAATAATTATTAAATGTAACTAATATTTTTATTAATTATATAAAATGTTGTTTGTATATGGATGACTAACTCATAATAAAATTTGATTTTTCTGATTAAAAGAAGTTTCTTAAAGTTGATGCTTTTTCTTGTGAAAATACTTTACTAATCATCACCACTGTTGGATTTCAATGATAAAACATAGATTAAATATGTAATAATATTTGAGTAAATTAATAAAAGACATGATTTGTGTTGTGAGTTGGGCATGAAGATGTGGCTGGGAATATCATTGCTATCATTATCATCATCTTTATTATTTATTAATTGATAAATAATCTAGGTAAATTATATTAAATGGCCGTACAAATAACAGTTTTCATTTGGTTTGTTTGTTGCTTGTGAGCCAGCATAAGAGATATTACTATCATTAATGATCTATAAAGTTTTATTAAATTATAGATCTGTGATGTTATAAAATACGAGATAGTAAAGCTTATGATATTATAGTGTTAAATATGGGCTCTTAAAAGATTGATAATGTTTAACGAATAAAATGATCTATATGGGAATTTGTATAATAATTTGTTTGCATAATTATGAAATAACGAGGATGAGTCACCATTAACACAGGTGGAAATGATATACCATTATCAAAAGGAAATCCTACATATCATTATAGATAATGTACCAACTGAGGTATGATTATAAGTAGGTATCCATTGTGATTATTTCTAGGTTCAGATAATCTAGTGGCAACCAAATATATATAAGAAAGAATGGAAAGCAGAGTAAAATGGTTAGTTACAAAATAGTTTTTCCAATTGGGGTATACAATTACTTATGTTATTATCAGTAATTGATCTAAAACAATTGATTCGTTACAAATAACTGCACCCATGAGGAGTGGTATAGAAATAGATTTTTATGGATTTTTCTTTCCGTTATGATCTAGATTATTCATTCTGCTGCAATATATATCCTTTTTATCATATTTTAGAAAGTAATATAAATATTATCAATAACTTATTGAAGATAAAAAATATCTTGGTATTTTTCATTCAATTAAAACTAATAAATAGAATTACTTAAGAGAGAGAATAAAAGAAATAATTTATTTTATCTTATATGTTCTTTGTCTTTGACAAATACTTCTTAACAAATTATAAATAAGTGAAATTATTATTTAAAAAACATTGTTTATAAATTTTTATGTTATCAGTTAATAAATAAAAATATTTAAATAAATCAAAAATTATTATAAAAACTTGAAAGATTAAATATTATTCCTCTTTCTAAATTTGATTAATTTGTTTAAGTTTATATTATTTGACATGTCCAGAGTTGGTCTTTGTTTACAATATTATAATACAAATCCTTTAAAAAGATGTGATGATGAATGAAATATATGTGTACATTTTATTTCTTATTATTTTTAAGTTCATATTCATCACTATATTGCTAGAACAATATCATCCAACTACACTTTGCTTTTTTTATACTTCACTATAAAATGGCTTAGGCATTCATGAATTTACGTTTCTTTTACATCATTTCTGTCTTATTCATGCATGTGTGACTGATTTCATTATATATTATTATTATTATTATTATTATTATTATTATTATTATTATTATTATTATTATTATTATTATTATTATTATTATTATTATTATTATTATTATTATTATTATTATTATTATTGTTGTTGTTGTTGTTGTTCATTTTTAACTTTATGTGTATACATAAAATGAACTTCACATAAAAAAGCAATTTGCGCCAAACATTTTCTGGAGATTCAACCAGCATCTGATAGCTAAAAATAAATAGTGATCTATAATTCTAGAATATATTTATAATCCAGCCACAGAACTATAAATACAGAATGCAACATAAACATCAGAATATCTATTTCAATTTAGACACTCTTAGGTATTTTCAATCCTAAATAGAAAAGAAATAAATCAAAAAAGTTTTGCAAAATTTTGCTCCATTGAGACATAAAGAATGGTTAATACAAAACTTATGTCTTGCTCATTTTACCTAAGATTTAAAATCTGGTGTTGATGGCATAAGACTAGTTTAACTCTTTATGATATACAACTGGAAATATCAAAACATGAACATGATTTATCATAGTGTTGAGATAAACACTCCATAGAGTTCCATAAAGATATTGCAGCCTCAAGACCATGAAAATACATCACATCCATAATCAGTACCAGAAGGACAGGTAAACAAACTCCAACTGTTATAAACTCAATCAAATCTAAAAAGCATACTTTGATTTTCTGTTGTATTTTAATTATGAACTCTCTTCATTTTACATACATACATTTTACTAATTTTAGAATATATAATTATTTATAGTAATTATTATCTAACTTATTGTCACATATTTAATAATAATACATTTTATTACTAATTATGCATCAAGCTATAGAGTTTTTTCTCAGGTATAATTATAATTGAACTTCAAGATATGTGGCAATTTTTTAAAGTGACCAAAAGAATTTGATTATGATTAGGTCCATGGTTAGGTCACCATTGGTAATTCTATGAATGAAAAGGAGTCTCATAGGCCTATAAAACACTATGATTTCCAATGGATAAATATATACCATGTGCAGATTAAAATACCATTTTACTAGTGTTTTTTTTTTTTTTTATTCCTTCCTCGGGAGTTATACTTTTCAGTTTTTTTTTCAAATTTAACTTTTCTTTTTTAAGATTCTCCATTAACAAAACTTTCCTTGGTAATGTATACAAATAAATATCCATTTTTACAATAGAGCATTTATAAATATCATGCAGGCTGAAATTATTCATTTTTTCAATGTAATAACATGCAAGTTGTGCTGACACACATCACAAATTTAACATTTTTTTCCAATCTAAAAAAATTTAAGTCATGCTAAAATACATAATGAATTTTTTTTGGTAATGTACTCTTTTTCAAATCAGGTAAGCAAGCTTTTGAATGAGAACAAGACTTACTATCAATTATTTAATAGTTATTCTTCTTTTACATTTTCTTTAATAAAAATTTTGCATGGGTGAAATTTGATGATGGTCAGCTTCTGGATAAACATAACACATGATCTTTCTCAAATACATATTAATATTGCTTTTTTAACTTGTAGCAAGATGTTTCTTATTTTGTACTTCCAAACTATTTCTCACTGTTCCTTTTAGAGCTGAATTGCTGCTCAAAAGACACTCAAGTCTGCTGCTTTAACTCACCTCCATTATTTTTATTTGACAGTCTGTATTAATGTAATCACATCTAATACCACGTGATAAAATAAACCCTAATTAAGAGGGTCAATATTTACCAAATAATATATGGTTATTTTCCTCTTTTGACTAATTAGAAAAAATCTAATCATAGAAAAAAATTCCCCTGTAGTTTTCTTTCTCTTATACCAAATACAAGATGACAATTTAAGTATGTTGTGATTAGGTATTGTTTTAAATAAAAAAGAGAAAAGAAAAAAAACTTTAATCAATTAAAACAAATTTTTTTAACAAGAATGTTAAAATCTTTTTTAAATTTTCTTTTAAAATATGATAAAAATAAAACGTTGCATATTTACCCCTCTTATCACCATTTAAAAGTGAAAATTAAAAACTATCAATAAATTACTAAAGGGAAAATAATTAGTTTGGTATCTTTTTCAAAAATTAGAAATACTATATACAATTAGAGAAAAAATAATAATAGAAATTATATTTTTCTTTCTATTTTACAATGACTTTTTAAAAGGAAATACATATTCATATTATCATTTTATAATTAAAAATATTTAAAGTAATCAATACCTATTATTATTATTATTATTATTATTATTATTATTATTATTATTATTATTATTATTATTATTATTATTATTATTATTATTATTATTATTATTATTATTATTATTATTATTATTATTATTATTATTATTATTATTATTATTATTATTATTATTATTATTATTATTATTATTATTATTATTATTATTATTATTTTATTACAAAGTTTTAAAAAATAAATACTATTTCCCTATTCTATCTTTTTTTTATTTTTATAGACTAGTATTACTAGACATGCCCAGATTATGTCACTATTTACAATATTACAATAACACTTTAAAATGATGAGGCAATAAAATGGGAGTATACATTTCATTTCTCATTATTTTAAATCTATAATCTTAATACTCACTTTACTACTAGAGTTACATTATCTACCTACCTTTTGCACTTTTTACATATCACTATAAAATGGATTAAATATCTTAATATTATATGTTCCAACTCATACTATTTCTCTTCTGCTCCTTCATGTTATTATTTTACTTTTAAGTATATGTGTATATATAAAATAAACTTAACATAAACCAATTTGCTTAAATTTTTTTTGAGAAATCTAATCAATATCTGACAGCAAAGAAATGAATAGTGATGTGAAATCCATGAATAGATGCAGAATTCAGCCACTAGAGCTATAATCACAAAATACAATATGGTCATCAGAAAATCTATATTCTTTTAAACACTATAAGGTACCCACCAACCTAAATAGAAAAAAGTAATGCAAAATATTTTAAAAGCTTTGCTTTTTTTTGAGACTTAGTGATTAAATACAAAACTATAAAACTTTTGCTTTGTTCATTTTTTCTAAGAGTTAGAGGATGATATTTATGACACAGGACTACTGTAACTGTGCATGATAAAAAACTGACAATATCAAAACTTGAATATGAGTTTCTATCATGTTGAAATAAAACTCCATTGAGTTGCACAAAAATATTGTAGCCTCAAGCCTAAAACAAAGTCTCCAATAATCTAAGTAAAACAGTTTTCTCATTAAGCTCTAATATCTTTTTTTTGAGTTTTGTGTTACAGTCAAATGGATCCAGTTTTACTTTAAAACTAAATTGTTATAAAAATTTGAAGCCATAAATCTAATTTTATAGGTATAAGAGTGTGAAAGAGTCATATTTCTTGATATTCTGAAAATATTAGTTTAAACATCTTCAGAAAGTTATATATGTTAAATTAAATATTTCCATGCTTTGTTATTATAATAAAGAATAGAAAAGAGAATATTTTATCTTTGATATGGCCAATAACTTATCAACTACTACTAACTGACAATCCCTGAATCTAATCAATTTATTTCATTAAACTCTGATGCCTCTTTTGTTTGGGATTTTTGTTAAAGTAAAATAGAAAAGGAAAATAAATTTAATTAATTAAAACAATTTCTTAACAAAAATGTCCAATTTTTTTCTTTTCTTTTGTAAATCTGATTAAATATAAAATATTACCTATTTATCTTCCTAGCACCTTTAAAAAGTTAAATTAAAAGTAATCAATTACTAACTGAAGAGGAAAAATAAATATGTTGGTACCTTTTTAAAAATTAAATTTAGTAAATAAAATTACTGAAGAAATAGAGAATAAAATGAATTATTTATTTAGTCTATACTCTTCTCTATTTTTTTACTTCTTCATATCAGATTATAAATATCCACATTATTGTTTTAAAAAAAAAACTCTTTATGGTTTTAATATTGTCATTTAATAAAAAAAATATTTAAATAAATTAATACTTATTATTATTATAAAAATCATGAGAAAATAAAATATTTCTTTTCCATTTAACTTTACATTATTTCTAAAATCTTGTAATATTTGACAGGTGGAATTAGCCACTGTCTACATGCACACACACAGTGATATATTATATCCCTCCAAACTACTCAGTTATCTATCTACTTATCAATATATATATATAATGCAAATGTAGCAAGAATATTGGTGAGACCATTCACCATGTGTCTAAGGTAGTAGACAAAATATGTTGTCTATAGTGTTATTTCAAGATTCAATATTCAATAATGTTAGAGTCCAGGTTCAATTCCCATGTGGATATGATCACTGGTCACCTGAAAAAGAAAAAAAAAGAACAATATATCTCTATGCATTGTGCATATATTACACTGTGTAATATTACTAACAGTTGAATGTAGTCAAAAAAATAAATAAATTGTATTTTTCTGAAGACATTAAATACATAATATTACATGATGAAAATAGTTACATAATATATATATATATATATATATATATATATATATATATATATATATATATATATATATATATATATATATATATATATATATATAACAAGTCATAAATTTTGTAACAGGCTTTTAAGTTTGCAGTTAATGATCACTAGATGGAGCTTACCAATAGCTCTAATCAAGCTTTATTTTATAAGTGCCAAAAGAGAAAAAATTCAAAGTCTCTATCCGAAAGTCCCTATCTCTAGACCAATTGGTTTCAAGCTTGTGGTTCAACACAGTGGAGTGCTGAGACTCTAGAAACTACATCCAAAATACTAACTCAAAAGTCAGCACTTATAAAACATGTTACTATCAATTTGAAAGCCTACATTTTTCAGACATGTTGAAGGTTTTTTATGCTATATTGCAGATACTATTACTATATGGTAAAACTGATCTGAATTCAGACCCATATAGCTATCTGGTTTGTAAGGCTGGATTTGAAGACATTTACATGTCTGAAAAATTCAGGCTTTCAAATTGATAGTAAGGTGTTTTATAAGTGCTGACTTTTGAGTTAGTATATTGGATCTAGTTTCTAGAGTCCCAGTGCTCCCCTGAGATGAGCCACAATCTCAAAAGCAATTGGTCTGGAGATAGAGATTTTGAATTCTTTCTCTTTTGGCAGTTATAAAATAAAGCTTGATTAGAGCTATTGGTAAACTCCATCTAGTAATCATATATATATATATAGTAACTGGTTTGGTTACATGGTACACCCATAATATATATATATATATATATATATATATATATATATATATATATATATATATATATATATATATATATATATATATATATATATATATATATATAAAGTAAAGGAAAAGTAGAAATAAACACAGACATAAATTGCTGTAGATATTTTTCTACATTTCCTAAAATAGTAATAAGTAAAGGGTAAATAATAACTCTGATTTAAAATAAAAATTGTTTTATAAATTAAACTTTTAACAGGTCTGATAAATATTATTTGTAATTCTAATTTTTAAATGTAAAAACAACATACATATTTTTGAAATTTTTTAATTAATTAAACAAAATTTTTATCTATTAGAAATCCCTTAAATTAAAATATTTATGTGTTCAGAGGGGTTAGAGAGATAAAAATACAAACTCTGTTTTCAATCAAGGTGTTATTATCACCTTAGATGATTCTATAAAAGGGCTGATAACAAAATTGGCTCCAGTCTGGATAATATTTTTTGTAAGAATGATCAGCTGAAAATTGGTTTCAATATTTTGCTGCAACTTGATGAAATGCAGCAGTTGGTTTTAGCTGATCATAGAATTTGCAGAATAACTACCAAAAACTGATGTAGCCAAAGGCAAGATAATAGATTGTTTTTCTTAGCAGGAGTTTGAATTCACATGGAGAAAATGACCCACTTCTTTGTGCTGAAATTCATAGCCTTAAACGTGGAGAAGACATCTGGTTGCCTGAAACTGTTCTACACAGATGGGAGACCAATTATGGACCAACATTATACATGGATTATACTTTTTCCTGATGATGATGATCCCTAAAACCAAGCTTGCCAAGATAAAGCTTGAAGAAATTGGTATACCTATGTAGCTGTTTATCTATACATGCAGGGAACTACAGATAATCACATCACATGTATATACACTGAATTATTTTATTTTAATATTCCTTAAAATGACTTATAAAATTATAAGTTAATAACTTAAAACAAAATATGTAAATAATTTGCTTGAATCAAATGTCTAAAAGAAAGATGATTTGATATATATTTTTGAAGAAATAGTTTTGGTAATTCCTTAAAAAAATGACATTAAAAGAAGAATATACAAATGCAAGTATAATTTTGTTTGAATTAAAATTGAAAAAGCAAATCATTTAAATTAATCTAAAATGCTGATAATTAATCAACAAGTACTTGTCAAAAATTGACTATTATTTTTTTAAGAAAAAAAAAGAGAACTTATAAACTGAAACTAATTTTAAATTATATCTATATTTTGTTTATACACACATATAGGTAAGAAATTTATGTGTTTTCCAAATGAATTAATTATGAAAAATACATTATTGTAACAAGTTTAAATAGGTAAAAGTCAGTGTGAGTATATACAGCACAGTCATATATGTAAAATTATAATCATTTTTTGTTAGTGAATATTTGAAATTTAGTATTGTAATCAAAATCAGAAAATTTATGTGTCTAATTTTATTTCTATAAGACCTTAATCTTTTATTGTTATTAATAAACTTATTTAATTGTTAAAAACTGTTTCCATTATCTCTTGGTCACATACAGTAATAGAGCATATGTTCTCTGAGCTAGATTTCTGCACAGGATGAATATATAAATGGGGATGTGTATTTAGTGCTTTGGGACATCCAGAGATGATCAATCATCATCCTGGTTGGTGAAAAGGAGGAAAAACTTTAAAGCCCATGCATTATGTTCTATTTTATTTGTCTTATTTAAAAGTTAAGTTTATAGTTGGCCAGTACAAGTGTCTAGTGCATTGATGATAATCAGCATGTTTTCCAGCATTATTATTTTGATTTTTGATTATTGTGTATTTTAATGGATGGGCACTAAGCTGGTGCATCCAAGTTATGTTTAAATAATTGCCCAAGCTGGCAAATGCTCAATAGTTAGTCTGGTCTAAAGAAGACCCATTTCCAATTCAGTCACAAGGTTGTCTGTTGATTTATATTTTTTATGGTTCAAATCCAGCCACAAGATGGTCTGTTGATTTTATTCTAATTTATTGTACTGATTTATTATATTGTGAATCATTCATAATGATGAGTGGTTAATTTTGAGTAGTACTCATACTTTATAATGCTGGTTGATATTTGATGATTAATTAAGCTTTTAGTTGTTTTTCTGAATTAGCTGGCTGATCTCTCAATGTTCACAGAGATCTTTTGATCTCATGCTCCTCTTATAAAATGCTATATTACTTATATATAGTTTGTAAATTATTGTTATTCCATTTTTGGATTAACTGGGGGTGATGCTGATTTTGCCATCATCCAGTTCAAACCTTTACTTTGTTATCACTATATATATATATATATATATATATATATATATATATATATATATATATATATATATATATATATATATATATAAATTTAACAGTAATAGACTATTATAAACAGTCTTTAAATCTCCTCACCTGCCATTAAATGAAAAAAAAAACAAAGCAGATGCAAACATCATCAATTCAAATCCCATGAATTTCGTAATTTAATGTTAATAGCTTGTCTATTTGTTAAATGCATTTTATGCCTATATATATATATATATATATATATATATATATATATATATATATATATATATATATATATATATATATATATATATATATATATATATATTATATATAAATCACCTCCTTATTTCTTCTTTTATTATGGTTTCTCTCTTCATGAAGAATTTTCACACTTTCAAAATCAAATTTAACTTTATATTTACATGTTTTTTCATGACCACAGAAAAATGATAGTCATTAAATCAGCATTATTCTTAACTTTTTACATGCTTTTATAACAATTCATGCTTTTTTAATCTTTTCTTAATACTGTACCTCAATTCACCTATATATAATAATATACAGTCACAAAAAATTGATATATGATATTACTTTTCTGCTTGACAGGTGTGACATCCTTAGAATTATTGAGTAATTTATTAACATTGCTTGGAACATAGAATGAAACATTAACCACATTCTTATATATATTCTTAAAAATTCCATTTGTGGGTATGCCCATATAAAATAGAGCATATGTATTTAGGGTACTTAAACAGAAAAAGTAAAGCAAAAATTGAAAAAAAAATTAATTAAAAAGACACATGTTCAATAAAAGTAAAATTGATAGAATTCAAAATGGTGGTGACCACACTCTAAATATTAAATATTTATAGCATCTAATTATGAATGTTATTAAAAGTCTGGATTTCCAAATGCTGAAATATTATAACTTCTAATTATCAGAAATTCTTACTTTGTCCCATATAGATACTGTTCAAAATTCATCCCCTAATGTCATAATGGAATCTACTCTTGATTGTGTGAGATCCACATGGGCTCTAGAAATAGATAATTTGTATTCGTATATTGAACTATTGAAATCAATACAAATCTCTAGTTATTTACACATCAGTAACATTTACCATCAACAAGAGAACACAGAAACATGTTTAAAAAAATAAATATATGTTATTTTTTCTGATACAACTATTGTCTAAAGTTAAGAATATTAATATTACACTAAATAAAAAAATAATAAATTTGATTCCATCATTTTGTTAATATTTTTTAAGTTTTTAAAAACTGCTTTTTTATTTCCAATTTTAAATAACACTTAAAAATGATAATTATGAAGGAGAAGATCCACATTGAAATATGCTAGAAAATAAAAAGAATAGTAACATAAATAAATAAAAATTTGTTTGATTATTTCAAATGTAAAATGCATTTAATTATAAATAAGATAAACACTAACTAACCCTGTTTCCATCAGTAGATATCTTTAGCATCGTTGAGAAATTTAATAAATGAGTCTTTCTCATTTAGATTCTTTTGTTCCTCCACCAACAAATTGAATCTAAATGTGATTGTAAAAGATCGGGCATCCTCCCTTTTATTTTTTTTAATATCCTAACTTTGGCTTCCAGCCATGATTGTTCAATAAATCAAAATTTGTCTCTTATAGAGATTTTCAAATCATATGATCACATGTCAACGATACTGAGTTTTTAATCTATATTTATTTAAATATGGAAAGATTTAGATATTTTAAAATAATTAACAAAAGAATAAAGATTGGAGAAACTGATTGCAGGTGAAAGGCAATTTTTAAAAACCTAAACAATATTAATGTAAATAATTTTAAGTAGCTTTTGTATTAGCAATAATAAAATCTATTTATTTTCTTTAATTAGTCAAATGGAAGTCAATCTCCAATAATGTGCTATTTCTTAAATATTAAATATTATAAATCTACATGCACTCACTTGCCAGTAAGTGTTTAAAAAACTTAAGTGAATCACTTATATTTAGAGAGTACATTCTATGTACACCAATTCTTATAGACCGTGCTTAAATCAGAGCTTGAGTCTATTGTGCGCCTTATGTTATAATCAAATATTCAATTGTACAAATCTATTTAAACTATTGCAGGAGAAAAATAGTATCTCATTTTTAACCACGTATGACTAAATAAATATGACTTATAGATGCAAATCTATTACTATATAGCACTGAAAAATCTGAAATTATTCTCCTGTGATAGTTTATATAGATTTGTACAATTGAATATTTGATTATAACATCAGGCACACAATAGACTCAAGCCCTTATTTAAGCAGGGTCTGTAAGAGTTGGTGTATATAGAATGTATGCTGTAAACTTAAGTGATTCATTTAAGTTTTTAAACTCTTACTAGTGAGTAAGTATGCATAGATTTATAATATCTAAGAAAGAGCACATTATTGGAGATTGACTTCCATTTGAATAATTTCAGATTTTTCAAGGCTTTATAATAATAGATTTATTTTCTTTAAACATGTTTCTGTGCTCATTTGTTGATAGTAAAAGTCACTTGCATGTAAATAACTAGAGATTTGTATCGATTTCAAGAATTTGAAGTATTGATGCAAATTATCAATTTTTAGAGCCCATGTGGATCTCATGTGATCAAGAATAGGTTCCATTATGGTATTATGAGATGAATTTTGAACAGTATCTATGTGGGACAAACCAAGAATTTCTGGTAATTAGAAGTTATAAAGTTTCAGTATTTGGAAAATCAGCCTTTTAATAACATTCGTAGTTTAGAAGTTATAAACATTTAATATTTTGAGTGCGGTCACTGCCATTTTGAATTCTATCAATATTACATTTATTGAACATTTGGATTTTTAATTATTTTTTTTTTCCAATTTTTTTTTTTACTTTTTCTGTTTAAGTACTCAAATTACTTATGCTTTATTTTATATGGGCATATTATTTTGATTGTCATAATTAGATGGTTTGATAAACTAGTAAACTTAAATTTGATTTTTTTAAAGGTTGATGTAAATTTAGATAACATATTTGAATATAAGATGTTTGTGCACCTTCATTTGTCACATGATTCCATAAGTAAAACTGTATGAAAATATAATTATTGCTTAAAATTAATTTCAAATATTTGAGAAATTACATTTTAGTTTTTTAATCACATGATTACATTTTTTCTAACTATTAAAATTGTTTTTTTTTATTACCAAAATGCTTGATAAACTAGCAAACTTAAATTTAAACTAGCAATCGGCCTTTCCAATATAATTATTTTTTAACCTTCATGTTTAAAAGTTATAATCTTTTGGCATATAGTATAATTTGTATTTTAAATCTACCAATTTTACATTTATTGATGACGTGGGCTTTTAATTAATGTTTTTTTTTCAATTGTTTTCTTTCTTTTTTTGTTTAATTACTCTAAATACATATGCTTTATTTCATATGGGCATATCCTTTTGATTGTCATGTGTAGATCATTTAATAAACTAGTAAACCCAAATTTGATTTTTTTAAAGGTTGATGCAAATTTAAATAACGAATCTGAATGTAAAATATTTGCATGCCTTTTTAGTCATGTGATTCCATAAATATAACTGTATGAAAATGTAATTAGTGCTTAAAATTCTTTTTTTTTTATTGTCATGACTAGATGGTTAAATAAACTAGCAAACTTAAATTTGATTTTTTAAAATTGCGAATTTTTTTTAATTTTTTAATCATATGATTAGATTTCTTATAACTACGAAAATTGGTTTATTTTTTTTTTTTTCATGAAAATGGCGATTTTGAAAAAGTCTGATCAAACTAAGTTTTTATTTTTTAATTTTCAATGAAAATTGCAAATTTTGCATTTCAATAAATTAATCACATGATTGTTTTTTTTTTATTTTTGATGAAAATGGCAATTTTGTAATGAATGGTCAGATTGCAATGTATAGACTGATTGATGTGATTTATTGCTTGGATGTGTCAGACTGGATTTTGGGTGGTTCTTATAATTCAAAATTGTCATGAGCACATACTAAATCAGCACTAAAAACAGTTTTTAATTTATAACATAAAAATTAAGCATTGGTTTTCAAAATTATATTACATTCATTATCTTTTATAATAAAGACTTGAGATTCAAATAAAATTTTATTATTTTGGCTTATCCTTTATGGAATGAGCATGCAATGTAAAAGATGTATTCCTAAAATTCTAACAATCATACTGATCATTATATATTTTTTGCTAATAATAATATTACCAGTTTTATTTTTGCAATTATAATTGTGAGATGAAATTCACAAAGGAAGATTAGCATTAATGAAACATATCTTAAGGTATCTTCCACATTAGATGGTTTTTATTGTGAACCCTTTCTTAGAAAATTATGTTCTGTGAAATTAATTATTACAGCCCTCATTATAGATATTCCTTCATGTTTATTGAAAACTATTTATCAACAAATATGTTATTCACACAGCCATTTCTTTTTTTACATCTTATCTCATTCAATCTCTCTTGCATATTTATTAATAAGCAAGGATAATAATAAAAAATAAAGAAAGAATGTAAGGAAAATGATAATATTATATTATTTCTTGTAAATATGAATTTGTTTTAAACACACACACATATATATATATATATATATTGACAAATTTTCTTATTTGATAAATAATATTAATATTTTTGGTCTGATTTAAATATACTTATTTTTGTTTCCAATTTTTATTATCATGTGATTATTTTTTATTATTATTAAACAGCCTATCTTTTTTTCAACATATTTCTGGCTATAAAATATGGCAATATATTGTAAATACTACTACTATTACTACTACTACTACTACTACTACTACTACTACTACTACTACTACTACTACTACTACTACTACTACTACTACTACTACTACTACTACTACTACTACTATTATTACTAATAATAATAATAATAATAATAATAATAACAATAATTTATTTATTTATTCATTATGAAGCAAACAATAAATGTATAATACAGTGAGATAAATTCCATACAAGAAAAATCTTGTGTGAGGAATTTAAATGTAACAACAAAAAACACTAATAATATACAAAAAAAAAGTATAAATATAACATAAAATATTAAAATCACACAGATATTGCATTTGGCAATTCAATCACAGTAGTAAATAATTACAACATAACATACAATATAAACAAAAAAAAATAAGTAAAATAAAATAAAACAAAACTAATGCTTAGCATAATATAACCATAAATGCTTTTTAAAAATCAAATAACTAGTGTTCATTAAATTCACAGAACAATATCTTATAAATGCATATTAAATAATTTAGGACCATTATAACTAAATTGCTTCCTACTGGATGTTTTAAGAAAATTAGGTAAATCTAGCTGATATTTAGTAGATAAACGAGTATTTACTAAAAACACTAATAAAATACAAGAAAAAAGTATAAATATAACATAAAATATTAAAATTATACAGATATTACATTTGGAAATTCAATAACAGTAGTAAATAATTACATCATAACATATAGTATAAACAAAAATAAAATAAAATAAAATAAACAAAATAAACCTAATGCTTAGCATAATATAACCAGTGCCATAAATGCTTTTTAAAAATCAAATAACTAGTGCTCATTAAATTCACAGAATAATCTCTTATAAACATATTAAATAATTTAGGATCATTATAACTAAATTGCTTCCTACTAGATGTTTTAAGAAAATTAGGTAAAGCTAGCTGATATTTAGTAGATAAACGAGTATTTACAACAGAAGATTTAGTATCAAAATGAAGTTTCCTACAATAAATATCAAGAATCATTCTATATTTATACAAATGGAAAACATCTAGTATATTAAAAGTGGCATAAATATCTTTAACAGATGTGGCACATGATCTACCAAAAATGATATGCATTGTATAATTCTGTAAAACAGACAATGTAGTCATTGCAAAAGTAGAACAGTTCCCCAAAACTGATATATTATAACATAATAAGCTTCGATAAGAAGAAATATATAAAGTAATCAAAGCTGACTGAGGAAAAAAATTAGATAAGTAGAAAAACATATAATTTAATTTACGTAAACAAGAACAAAGAAAGTCAATATGGTTTGACCAAGATAGACTGGAGTCAATAAAACACCTAGATAGCAAATATTATCAGCAAAAGAAATGTTTGCATGAGTACAAGTGCTATTACAATGCCAAAAATACTTATTACAAATAGTAATGTTAAGCGAATGAATATTTGACTTATAAAAAAAATTAATAGCTTTTGTTTTACTCAGATTAATTGATAAATTATTAAATGCTAACTGTTTACTAATTAGGATTAAATCATCATTAATTATTTTTTCAACAAAATTATATGAAACTGCAGCATAAGCTAAAGCAATATCATCTGCAAAACCATAAATCTTAGATTCTAAAGGTAAAGAAAATAAATCATTTATATAAATTATAAATAAAATGGAACCCAAAACTGAACCTTGTGGTACACCATGGTTAACTGTTATAAAAGAGCTTACAACACCAGAAATATTTGTTGCTTGTTTTCTGTCCTTTAAGTAACTCGTAAACCATGAAATAAATCCACCACGAAAACCATATAAATATAAATGCTTAAGTAAAATTTTGTGAGATACAGAGTCAAATGCCTTAGGCAAGTCTAAATAAATAGCAACAGTTTTAAAATCCTTATCTAGTGAAGTTGTCAAATTGTTTACATGACTATAGAAAGTGTCCAAAGTACTTCTACCAGAAATAATAATAATAATAATAATAATAATAATAATAATAATAATAATAATAATAATAATAATAATAATAATAATAATAATAATAATAACAACAACAACAGCAAAATGATCGCAATTGATATACAAGCTAAAACAACCAAGGTAAGAATCTTCAAGTTCAAACATTAAAAAACATCAGTAAAAACGAAAACTACAAGATATTAATCAACCTAAATTAAAAAAAAACTAGATAAGGCATATTTTTAAAGAAAATATAATTGTTCTGATTTATTATATTATCTTTTTATTATTTTTTTCTGTAGTAATTATTACAACATAAAAACCTAACTTAACATGGACTGTAGACAGTCACATGATCTACTAGTTGGTGTGAGCTGCAATAAAATATGAAAGAAGATGAAAATATAATAGAATAAGTCAACAATTTGCTCAAAGAGGTAAAATAATCCAATATCAACTTATTTAAATTTCCCACCACATTTTAAGAAAACAAATATTAATGATTGTAAGAATCTGAATTTTACTGCTCAGCAAAATCAATCTCCCTCATACTACCTGAACTAATGAAATGCTGGACACAGTCACATGGATTTTTTCTTCTTGTTCTAATGTAATATCAACAACATACAGTAGCCTTACTTTATATCACTTTCCACTCCAGCTCATATATGATGCCATTGCAACATGGTGTGTGGGATTCTATTAAAAGCACTGCAGACCAAGTAAATACCAAGTATCTTGCAATATAATTTTATGATAATAATCAAAAGCTCCAATTTCAAATTCAGGCTAGAATATTGGGGAACTTTGACTTCATAATCATTGATGAGTATCAACAAAACTGAATCGAGTGCTTAAAATGCATATTTTGATAACTTCTCTGGTGATTTCCAAAAAAATTATGCAGCCATTTGGGAAAGTTACTTTCTTCCAACATACTTATTTTTGGTATACCCCAATATCTATAGCAATAAATAGCTGTGACTTCAAAGCTCAATTAAATCAAGGCAGTGATTTTAACAATATACCAACTTAGATCCATGACCAAAAGGCCCCTTTATCCTTATATATCAGAGGATTAAAACCACAGTGTTATCATAGTGCAACATATGATCTAGTTGAAGATTGATTAGAGCTACAAGAATACAAAATTCAACCTGAAAATAATAACACTACAAGTACATATTTAGTGCCAATTAACATATCTCACCTATCCTGATAAACAAAGTCATGACAACAACTATTGCGATTATCCATTCAACCAGAGACAGACAGTCACAGTAATGATTTGAAGAAGTCAGTTGACCAGTTATGCTACCACAAAGACACAAATTCAATTACCCATTGAAGAATAGATCAACATACAAATCAAAGATCACAAGCTTAATTATGACAACAAGGATCAACATTATGATATTAACCTCATCTCCCATACAAGATTTTCAATCCAACAAAACAAAAAGTCCATGTATAATAACAAGACACCTGTGCAAATTATAGAAACAATTAACACCATGCCCCCCATTAATAACAATCTCACCAACAATGGCTATTATATACTCCCACTAATAACGACCCCACCAACAATAGATTTGTTGAAATAAAAAAAAAACCAGGTTGCCCCCAAAAAAGAACATGAAAATAAAAAAACAAAAAACAAAAACAAAATATATCTAAGATAAATTTACTTTGACTGAAAATGATCATGGCTCACCAACTCTATGAAGACAACATCCCCACTGACAATCTGAATAATATACAACAGCATTACCCAACACCCATGGGAAGGAATCCATAATCAATATCAAAACTCAGGTTTTGCTGCCATTAATACACAGCACAAACAGTAGTCTGATCTAATACACTATTTAATCATATGGTGCAGCATGATCATCCCCCTAAATTGCAATGTCAATCATAACATTAATCTTTTCAAGCAAATGAAGATAAATAAATACTTCACTTAACATCAGAGGTATTAATTCAATCTCAAACATATATAACATAAACCAATGGATGTACATCATTAAACTACATGTTTTGGGGCTAATTGAAAGAAAAATTTCCAGTGGCTGTACAACTGAAGACCATATTTACCTTAATAAATATGGATTCTATGCATGTTCCAGGGACACTGTGTTACCATCAGCTCTTATTAGAATAATTATTGCTTCAGACTACCCATTATCATCTTTCAACTTCTTCATGGAAAAAAAACAATTAGACCTTCTCTCAACATTTACCACTGAGTGTCTGTTTTCAGAAACATATATAATGCTCAATAAGCTAAAAACTTTATCAATTGATCCAATCCAAAATATCTTGATTTTATGAAGATATCATCTTTAACATCAGTTCACATGGACAATTCCTCCCTCCTATCCATCTCCCGGCAAGGGACAATAAAGTACATCAAGGAATAGTCATATAAAACCCTCAAAACATACCCATTACTACATATACAACCCTTACAAACCCTTGCCACAAACATGCCAGAAATTTAAAGAATATTTGGCCACCAAAAAGATAAGAATTTGTCTGGGGCAGCAATAGAAATGGATCCATTGATAGATTTGGTGGGTAGATGAATATCCTTCTAATGTTATGGCCCCTATAGAAATTTGGGTTGCAAGGGTTAATTATGCTGGACATAACATGATTCATTTCATTTACAAGTACTCTTAGCAAAAACATGATGCCTAATGGATTCACACCCAATACAGAATGACTTCCTGAAATGTATAACCTATTTAAAATAAATCAATTTCCAACTAATTAGAAGCTATTTAAAAAGAGACTAGCCCAAAACACAGGGGATCTCAACATTTGTTATTCAACATCTCAGTCAATTTATTACCAAATATCTCTGTGATATTTCCAACTACCAGTCACAAAAAATATATAAAGTTCAAGATCTTTATCCATATAATATGGTTCCTTTTATCAAAAAGTCAATGTCCCCATCCACTTTCCTCAACCTATGGCCTATCTTCATGGTCCATTATGCATGAAGATCCTGGAGAAAATGGTATGCATGGCTTGATACATAGATTTTCCCTTTAATATAAACAATGCAGTTTGCAAAAGGGGAGGTCAGCCATCATTCAAGCTGCCATAATTTTCAAAACAATAAAGATCCCAACAGCATGCACCAATAACTTTTCAAATTGATATCCAGACTGCCTTTGATTCAGTCCAAAATCAAATTATAATAAACATGCTTATGAGTACCACTGCCCCACCAACACAGTAATATCTGATTACCAACTTATTGTTGAATCAGTAAATACATATTGCCATCAGTTATATAAATTCACCTGCCTTTATCCCCACAAAATAAATCCCCCAAAGGTCACCATTAAGTTCAATTCTATTTATATTTCGCATCAACCCACTGTAAACACAAATACAACAGGTAATAACAGGTACGTAAATCAATAACACCTAGCAGCACATTACATGTTTTGCATAAATTAATAATATTACAGTCTTTTTTTTTGCTTTATCACAACAGATCCACATACTACAAACGATTGTACAAGAACATACATCAAAGAATCAACTTGAGCTTAATTTAAAGAAAATAAACTACCTATGTTTCTACAATAGCAAACTATGTTATAAATCTTTCAAGGAAATCCAACTGGATTACTTGGATACCCATTTCATCTTGGAATGCATAATAATCTAAAAGAAATAGACTGCAAATTACAATTTCCAAAGCCTATCTATCAACTTATTCAAAAATTCAGCTATTCAATCATTTTGTCATGACAACAATCACACATATTTTTCTAGTTATCAAATTCAGCAAATTATTCATGTTAATATTTTGTCATTATGCAATAAACTACTGTGAAGTAGAAACATTCAATATTCCTTAAATATCTCAGCTGGCCATCCATATAAAATGCACTTGGGATATCAACAATGATCATTTTAACATTTGAAAAACAGTCAACATTATAACCACAGTATGACAATTTCTGTGCCTCAGTGTTTATTTGCTGTACCACCCATTGAGAAACCATCACCCAAATCAGGTCTTTTACAAACTTTTACTCAAGTCCTCCAGAACATACTCCTTCAAATAAATATTCATGGTAATACTAAATATTTTACTAGACAAGTCTTGATCCTGGTTTACAACCACCCACCACCAGAAATCCTTCATCCAATGTTTGGCATCAGCAATTTACAAATTATATGGTATTTACAGATGATGGTCACTATAGCCACATTTTTTTGATTTTTTGCTGTAAGCCAATCTCTATGCTTTTCCCATCCACTTTGTAGCCTGTGACACAGGGCAAAAGAAACATAACAAGACATTTTTCTTTATGTACTACTCTAAACAAGACTCATGAGATTGTAAGCAACACTTACAGGCAATCAAATATCTCACTACAGCACATTATATAATCCTACTGGAAACCCATAACTATCATTTCATGTGTCAACACATTTTTACCTTATGTTATACTGGTGCACATGTTACACATTCATCTTTAACACAACACCAGAAGTCAACTTTCACCATTCATTAACAAGCTAACATCATTAAGGGAATGGGATTGCAAAATTGCAATTCCTGATATCTATCTATGCCACTACCTCCTCTCTGTTAAAGCAGATTGCTGCTATAAAAGACACATCAAGCTCATAACTATGAAGCCAGTTGACAAAGTAACATTTTATAAATAGTAACAGAAGTGGTTTGCAACATTTTATAAATAGTAACAGAAGTGGTTTGCCCTAGTAGATAGTTCTGGAAAAATAAAACAAACATGAAATAATTTTTATAGTTGTGAACACAATGATTTTAATATTGAGACAAGACATCCCAGTCAACCTATCAACTGAACAAAAGTTAAAAATTCATATTAAAAAACCATAAACTTTTTCTTCACAATACTCTTTAGTTCTTAACAGATGAACAATATATATTAAAAAGCTGTCACATATCTTTACATACTTTTAAATGGATTGAATAGTAGTGTATGGAAACAATGAGGTACCAAGATTATGTTTGAACATTGATTAGACATAGAGCCTGTATTAAGTCAAACATTTCCCTAAAAAATAACCCAACACATTTATATGTAAAACACCATGGGAAATGATGAAAAATGGTTGTGCTCTATCTTTTTTTCTGAAAAATTAATATGCCAATGTAACCTATGCAATCATTTGCACATGTGCAAAACATGTATGTAAGTAAATAAAGTTTATTGTTGAAACATAATAATAACAATACCACCAACAACAATAATAACAACAATTAATAATAATAATAATTTTGATAATGATTTTGATGATGATGATAACAATAATAATAAAAATAACGGTTAAAAAAGGAATTGATTTCCAAAATATTGCTTAAAATTTATTTCATTTGCTAACAACTTTTTTGGTAATTTGTCACATAAGACGATTTTAAAGAGAGATATGTTCTGGAATTAAATTAGGTTTTAGCAATATATGTGTTTGTTTGGTCTGAATTACAGGCCCAATTTACAAAAAAATAATACAAATACCCGAGTTACAATTAATATAATATTTATTATATCTAGAAATATATATAATACAAGATAATATTTACAATATTGAATTTTACAGATTAATGTAAACTCTGGGCTCTGTGTCTTGTGGTACTACCACTTCCAGCTACACTAGATAGCTTGCATAATTGGTAGGGAGTATGACTCTTCCAGCTGTACAAGATAGCTTGCTTCAAGTCAACAGTAGTCTTAGCAGCATCCTGCCCCTCTTTGGACTTGCCTAGCTGTGTGAACAAATAGCATATTGCTATTAGCAGGAATGCTTACTGCTGTTCAGGGTGGCAGGGCTTCCCTGGGAGAACACATACAGTCTTTGTAGGTCAGACAGATATTCCACCCATGTTCTCACAAAAAGCTGACTATTTATAGCCATATCTCTGACCTTTCTGAAAACATTCAGATTCATCGAGAATCCTTGCTTATTGGCCTGTATTAATCAATGGCTATGTGTTTAGCTGTGCATCAGCTTATTGGCCAGCCGCAAACAATGCTTAATCCGATCAGATATAGATGGAATCTGGAATAATCCACTTCTGAGGGAGGGGATGACTATAACAATATGTAAATGTATATATAGATTGTTATGACAAACTTCAAAAGCATTTCTTTATTTAAGAAAAAAAAAACTGAATTAACATAAATGAAACAGAAATAATTTAATTCATGTTTGAAATGTAAATTCTTAAATCTTCTGATATTGATCACCTACTTGTCAATACAAATAATCAATTCAATAGTTTGAAATTTTATTTTGTAAGTATACGTCATACTATAGAATTAAATGCAGCATATTTGTGATTGCATACATTATTGACTGCTTATGATACTGAAATATTAAGTTGTAAAAATAAATTAAAAATAATTTCAGTAATAATAATAAATTGAATAGGAAAAAGAATCAGAAAATTATATTTATTTTGCAAGTAGTTTTAATGAAATAAAAAAATAGAATAAAAGAATACCAAATATTTGACTTGTTTATAAATAAATAATTAATTATATTTTAATTTTTTTTATATTTCATTTCATTATATTGTTTTAATAAGTTAAAGTAATTGAAAGTAAAAACAAAGAAAGTACCTTTTGGTGAACCCCTTTGTTTGATGATGCTGTATGTTATTAAATGGGTGAATGAAAGAAAAAATATTAAAAAAAAGTCCTACAAAAAAGTATGTGCACAAACAATAAAAAAACATTTACTTTGCAAGCTAATTTAGTTAACAAAACAATATCATTTATTTACAAAAAAATGTGTCAGTGACTAACATAATAAATGCAAATCCATAATAAATAACATTTGTTATTGAATTAATGCTGTTCACATTTACCATATATTTTATATTCACAAATATATATTAATTAATATGAATTATATATATAAACGCAGTAGGATTATTCTTCCATACAGAGGTATTTATAAATCAACTATAATAATTTTTTTTTTACTACACAATTGTAAAATCTATAAATAAATTGAAACCATAATTATATATGTTAGGGGTCCAGATCGAAATTAATTAATGTAATGTTTGAAAGTGATCACCCTTATTTTATTTGCAATAGTTTATATTTGGATACTAACATGAAACATATTTTAATGTGTTATTTTAATAGTAAGAGAAATATGATCCAAAAACTAACTCTCCATGCAATTATGAAATGTCAATTTATAATTTGTTTTTTTTTTTTTTTATTATTAAACAGTGAATTGGCTAGTTTTATACAGTTGGTTTACAATGTTATATAAGACTAATTAGCATAAAGGTAACTTTGAAATAAAACTCCTGAGATTTTTAAAAATATGTATATTTAATAACAACAACAACACATTTAAGATTCGTTTTGTCTCGCAATATACTTATTCTAATAATACATGAGTGAATAAAAATATTAATTGACAAAATATTAAAAAAGAAGATAAAACTTACAATTATCAAAATGTCTAATTTTAAATAATCAACATAATAAAAATATTTTCACTTTGTTTCCATATTTCATAAAGACTTTTATTAATTAATTAATTATTGCATAAAATGACATCAGTATTTTTCAGACATATCAGTTATAGGGCACCATTTTAGAAATTTTATTTTTCTGTGTCCTTAATTGCAAGATGTTTTTTTCCATTTCTGCTTGATCTTCTCTTGGATAATATTTATTTTTCTTTTAATATTTCCTTGGGTAAAACATTACCTATGAATTATATGGAAACAATTTTCTAGATGATTAAATTGTTGTCAATTCATAGATGACTATCATACAGAGACTACGAATAGGCATATTTATCTGATCATAGGAACATTTTGAACCACTTAGCACACACAGTGTCCAGTGGTTGAATAGACACAACAAATTGTGCCTTTATCCTGCCATGGAGAATATCTTATAACTGTGACTTATGGTGGTTTCCCTACATTTATATAAATGGAGAATTGTATCTTTAAGATTTGGAATTACCTAATTATCAGTTATTGCAGTCTTCATTCACCTGAGAACTCCAAGTTTAGTTGTATGGTTGCTGACCAACTTTTTCACAGCAGCAAATATGTAACAAAAATAAAATTTGATTGATCTAGTCTTATATTCACTATATAATATATTATCACTATTTATAAATAAACATATTTTTATATTTTAATTTAGATGTTCATTTTTAAGCATTAAATTTAGATTTTTAATCTGTCTTTGAAATTATCTCTATCTCAATCACTAGTTTTGTTCTGTTTTTGAATTTATTAATGTTGCTTATCAACAACTTCCTTTAAAAAAATTATTACAAAAATAAAAATATTTTTTGAAATTAAATAAGTTTTTCTTAATGTGACATGATCACCATCTCCCATGCCAGCACATAACTTTCTAATAGTATAGTGGTGACTATGGTTTTTAAAGAGCCAAAGACACCAAAATGTATGGGTGTTGAACTGAGTTCACACCCATATGACTATATAAGCTATTGAGTTTAGGTTGGAAATATTGTGTTTTCAATTTCATTCTCATAGTCTTGTAGTTAAGTTGAGATAAAAGGTGGCTGATGGAGGTTGCATTAGATCCTAAGATCTAGATGTAGTGCTCTCAGATCCAAAGCTCCTCACTGACCACAAACAAGAAATTAGTCTGGGAATGTTGGATGAGTTGGCAATAGATGGGGATTTTATGCACAAGCTCTTGACATCCATTGATTACTCTAGTTGGCACTACTGTATGGAGAGTTTTGCATGTTCTTCTTAATATGATATAATTATATAAGATATAACAATATTGTATAATAAAATGTGTACTTTATACTGAAAACTAATTAGACATTTAATCTATAATAGTACAAAATATTGATTATTAGCATAAGTATTTAATGAAAATCACTTTTTTTTAATTAATAACGTTTCATTCCAATGTATTTTTTGACATGATAATAGTTTTTTATGCCACAGGATGACACAATATTACCTATATCAGTTAAGAACATAATAGAGTCTACATATTATTTGTGATACTTTCGTTATTTATTGCCTGATTTTATTATTGACACTTGTGGTTAGCCAATTTTATATGGACTCACATGCTAGGTTTGTTTTACTTTAATATGTTTTGTCCATAGATAGGTATCAAAATTATCTTTAATTGAAATTGAAATTCAGATGATATTCAATAACCCAAATAATCAATGAACACTAGGCATGGACAATGCTAACATTGATATCCTATCCCATATGTACAAATCTTAAAAGTGTGAACATACAACATACATCTACTGACAATAAACATGACCATATGAGTATTGTATATCTTTCCTTTTAGATTTTTTCTTCATTTATCAATTTTGAAATATGAAACTAATTTGACCAATTTGTTTTTCAGAATAATTCATCAATTCTTAGATAGGAAAATATATCAGCTGCTCCGACTGACACCACAAAACATTCAAGAACTTAAAGTCATTATGATCATATCATACCTGTCTCCTGTATCTGCATTTTTTCAATATATATATATCTTTAAAGTTATATAAATTATCATTGGAAAAATTCACAGTCATTAAATTAGTGGGCTATACATATCAACTAAACATATGCTATCTTTTTTAGCTGTTTGATGGACAAGTTAATGGAGATCTTTACTACATTATTTCCTCCACCTGATATCCAGTTTTTTCTCTGGAGAGCTAGTTTTATTTCTATAGTTCTACATGTTGGTGGTGAATGATAAATATTTGTAATATGATTCATATTATTCATTATAATGGAGTGACCCATCCAGCTGATAATGTGAGCTTTCTCTGGACTTCCTGCCAGTCTTTTTTTCATCTATAAAGTCATATTTGAGTTGATCTAAAACTGTATTTGTATCATATAAATAATTATTGTAATCTTTATATTAATATTTATTTTACTGTAGCATCCCTTCAACATTTTTACTTCATCATGTCTTACATCAAACTTTAGCTTTTGCTTATTATATTTTTTCCCATTGATATTGTCATCCACAACAAATATACCAACAGTTTTATTTCCACTATTTTTCATTCCATTATTCATGCTATATTAATTTCTGCATTTATATTTATTTTGTTGGTCTCTTGAGTACCATATTTATCCTCATTACCACAATTAATACAAACATTTTCTTTCTTTTTACTTAGTAATCTATCTTTAACTAATATAGTTTGGCACTTTCTCATTGTCATGTACTTTAGGATTATCTTCTACCTCTTGTGTCAACAGCTTTCTCTTTTACAACAAAATTTACTTTATTATAACTACTAATTGTTTATAAATTTTCCCATCATTTCATCTATTTTGTGGATCATCTCTGTGTGAATTTTTTTGTGAGTCCATTATCATAGCATATTTGACATTCTCTATTTTTATTTCTTGCTTATCTTCAAATTTGTTTTTTTTTTTCATCTTGCATTATTGTTTATGTTTATATATATATATATATGTGTGTGTGTGTGTGTGTGTATTACTTATTTATTTTATAGCACATGCCATCATTACCAGTTATACTTACTTATTATTTCTGTACTAATACATATGAATGGTACTTCTGTATTTTTCTTCATGCCACTGCTATCTTTCTTGCTATTCCTATAATTACTACCATGTTCTAGTCTATCCCTAGTTATTTATACTTTATCATATATTTTTATTCAACTGTCTGCTTTGAATCAATCGGCTCAATTTATTTATATATTAAAAAATGATAGACCATAAAGATTTTGTTAAATAAGAAAATATAGAATCATTCTGTCCATGCACAAAATTCATACTCACTAAAAACAAAACAAATATAATCCATGCAAAAAATATCATTAAATAAAATAAAGCATAAGTTAAACTTAAAGGTATTTTTAGCAAAATGAATTTCTTAACAAATCAAATCCAATATGAAATCATAAGCAAAACCCAAGAAATAAAATTGCAAATACTAAAATACCCAAGACAGTATGATTATCAAACAAAAAATAAAAAATGAAATTGGTTATAAATGTATTTGCCAAGTTATTTCAACTAGCATGTGATTAATATTATTTAATTAACATTTTACTAAAATAACAAAAGTAATGAGAACTAATAGAAACTCTTTATAAATGGCAAAGTTATGTTCTCTAACAATGTGAATGTGATAAATTAATGTTAAGATGTTTCATATTATATCGCCACCCACTGGCAAAGTACAAAAATCATGAAGTATTATCCCTTTTACATTCTGCTAAGATTCTGACAGATTTATTTGTTATCACTAGATTTAAGTTTCCAACTTTCATTTTAATATTAAATCATTGGTATTTATCAAAATATAATAAAATTGATTCCATTTCATAGATATTTTTGTTGAAAAATTAAATAAATTTTAAAAAATCATATTTGATTTTTGGAATTATTTAAAAAATTGGATTTTAATCAAAACTAAGTGTGTCATATTATCAAATTTCAGGCAGAGCAGATTCAATTTGCAAAATGAAGCGAATCTTTTTGTTTGATGTTTGTTTTAAAAATCTGAATGAATTATTTTTAATATCTAGTAAATCTATAAATTTATGCTTTAAAAGTTTTTCCCCTAATTTTTATGATCTTGCTAAATATTATAACAGTCTGTTGAGTGCCATTATGTCTAGATAGTTATATTTTCCACAATCTTAATTACAATGGTAATGTTACAAAGGGGAAGATATTATTTTATATTTAAAAATAAAAAAAATCTTTAAAAATAAATATGTAATAATATATATTTTGATTTCTAATTATTATTATACAATTACAATACAAAAATAATCATAAACTTTCCAAAAAATCAAGTTTTAGACAATCATAATATTTTTTCAAAGTAATCTCATGATATTTGAAATCACAAAGTATATAAAAGACACCCATCATAATGTAGTTTAAGTAACTTTGAAGATATAATGTGATGCACTGTGACTTCTCCTTATATATAATCAGGGATATCTCAGCCACTATGCCCGAAGAAACCTGTTAGCCACTTTACATTCCCTTTTGACTCCCTGCCCTAATTTTTCCATATTCTTTTCTATCCTGCTCCAGCCCAATTCCAAAACTTAATCTTTGTTAAATTCATAGCCTTTATATCTAAACCCCCCTTATATTTTTCCAAACCCAGCATAAAAAACAATAACTCACTTTCTGTATAATCACTATGTTTATATTTATTTTTCCACACCTTCATTATTAGTACCTTTATGCTTTCAGGCATTTACATTCAATTAACATATGCCTAATAATTTGTGTGCCTTCCTTACACAACATGCAGACTAAATCACTCACATTTTCCCATGTATGTGCTTATTCTATTGCTACTAAAGATCCAGATCAAACCTTAAACAGTAAATTACCTTCTTTGCTATTATCATAAATTAACTCACACCTAATATTTCATTTACTTCTATATATTTTTAAATTCTTTTTACTTTCTATACTAGTTCATCTTTCCAACTCCTTATTTTTTATTAAGGCACCTACTCCTCTATTCCATTCCGTACCACTGTAACACTTAACATTTATCCTACACTATCATCCCACCTTTTGTATAAGTATACCAACATAAATTCTTTAACCAAATCTTCTGCATACTGTACTACTTTTTCACCCATCTTGCTGTCTCCCCTTTACTCATAAACCAATTAAATACTATTTTCTGTTTTCTTATTATCTATAAATGGCAAAATACTGAACATTTTCATTTTGCTTTTTGCAACTCTCATATCAAAACTTGACCATCTCATTTCTCCTTCAATTGCCTTCTTTGCCATAAACACATCTGCATATAATGCAGGTCTTCCTACTTATCTTTGTATTTTTTCTAAGTAATCTAATACCCATTTACTAACACATAATCCATCATTACCATACATTAACTTGTTACTGCCATTCCTTCCATACAATTCTAGCTATATCATATTTATTTTATGAAAATACTGTTAATTGTTTTATCAATGCCTTTCTCTTCTTTGCTTCATTTATCATTTTTTTCTCCCATTCATTCAAACAATTTCTCTGATTAGTTAAGACTCCCTAATAGTTATACCTATTCACCACACTTAACTTTATATCGATTATCCTGACATCTTTTGAATTTTTTTGAAATTAAAATATCAGAAACTAAATATACATGAATTTTAAAACTGTAAAAGCAGAAATTCTCATTAGACGGCAAAAACACAAATACAATCTCTTGACTTGAGCTGGAAAAAGTTTCGTAACTAAAAATACAAAGATTAATCCAAAATTGATTGTCTGAAATTTTAGCTAATATTTATACAATATACAATTTAAAATTTGGTAAAACTGACTTTTACTTTGCGCCCTCTATTTTTAAAAAATTAAACTATATTTTGTTTTTATCCTACTTGCAGGAATTTGCATTTATTTTTAAAAATTTGAACTATATTTTACTCGTACTATGAAATTGTAAAGGATATCTAATTATAAATGTATTTTTTACATGAAGGTTAATAAAAAAGACTTACATTTTTGAGCTAGGTTATAAACTATTAAATATTAATGTTCGCATGTGGCAAAGATTAATATAATTTGCCAATACACTTTATTGTTCGTGAGACTGATGTTAAGGATTGAGTGGTCATAGACTGGTGTCAATTTTTTCAGGAAGAATGTGCTACACATTTTGACAGAAATCTAGCACTTGTCGGCGGATTTGATGACAATGGCAAACCATGGATAGTGGAGAATGATCAGTCATATTTCTTTCACTGAAAACACCAGGGGGGCAATGAGAGAGGCCATTGGGTGTTCAGTGGAATAGAGATTGGGGCAAGAAAGTGTTTTTTTAACAGGCATTGAAGATAAATCATCTGTCACTCAGGAAATGTTCATACAGCAACATATTTTACCTGGTATGCATATAACAGCTGGCATTCATATAGCAATATAAGAAGTCTAGATAATGGTATATACCTTCACTCTGTCATTGTCCACCAAGACAACTTTGTTGACCCAGACAATGAACTTATCCCCACTAAGAATGTGGAAAATACATGGATGGGAGCAAATCGTAAGCTAAAATACCAATTTGATAACAGTAGAGCTTTGTTTTCATCCTACCTGCAGTAATTTGCATTTAGGGGTGTGCACAAAGATGCCACCGTTTTAGGGACTTTCCTCATGTGCATAGCTCAAAACTACGCATACAAATGTAAGTTTTTAAAATATCTTTTATTAACCTTAATGTAAAAAATACATTTATAGTTAGATATACTGTACAATCACATAGTACGAATAAAATATAGTTCATTTTTTTAAAAATTAAGGGAGAAAAGTTGTAACTGCTAAAAGTCAGTTTTACCTAAAATTTAATATTGATAGTACATGTAGAAAAAGTACTTTTAGTTTTATGCAGAATGAAATTTATATATTTTTCTTAGTACGACCTTTTTATTTTTACACGTACAATAATGTATATTTGAAATAATTATGAGATGATTTAAAATCCAGAAAGCAGAGTAAGTGTTATTTTTAATTTACATTTAATAAATTTTGATCTTAATTAAAATCTGAAACCATTTTACCCTCGCTGCTCCTTTCTTTTTTTGACTGAAAACTTTGTATTAGTGATGATACCAGCTTCGATTTGACAAAAACATAATTCAAAATTAATTGATTGAATATTTTAGATAATATATGTTTATAGATTTTTAATTTTGTGCTGAACAAGTTTGCTATTTTTACAGTATTGTCTTGATTTACATTTGTGTACTGAATGAACTTTTTTAATTTTTTTTGCTTCAGTCGTCAATAATGATAAAAATCCTTACTTTGGATATGTTATTAATGAAGTACTAATTGTCTTATAAAAATACTGAAGGAAAATAAATACTGTACATTCATTAATCATATTTTAAGCTTATAATCAAAATATTGAATGCAGCACTATAACTTTGTGTTTTATGAATAAAATATGTGCCAACAATTTCAGCATGAAAATCACTATTTTGCTTTTGGATGAGATGACTTTAATAATTATTATACGATTTCATCACTATACAAAATGGCCAACAAAATTTTTTTAAAAAATATTTTGTTTTACATTCTTAGAGTGATTAATCAAATGTATATCAAAATAGTGGGACGTATTGATGATGATTACAATTGTGAGTTCTTGCATAAAGGCCAAACACTATGTAAGATAAAAGTGTATTAAAAAATTAACAATTGCTTTATTATACAATATAAATAAATGATAAAAACGAATAAGAACACTGAAGAGAATTATGTAAAATGTGTAATAAAAATTATTATATGTTTCTTAAGATTAATTAAAACTTGTGATATGAAAAAGGTATCCTCATACAGAGTTGGAAAGACCTGAAAATAAATAGGAATAAAGATTTTATATTATTTCAAAATAAAAATCGTCAATTTAAATATGGTAGAATAATAACCATCACAGTAATAATCCAAGATAAATGTTTTATCATTGCCCTTAATTAGATTGTTTCCACAATTATTCATCAAACTCACATAATATTACTGGGGAAGTTTTTACTCTTTTAAAAGAAGCAATTGCAATTATTGCTTAGCCTAGCTAAATGTTATTTACAGTATTGGATTTATTTCACTTCAAGATGTATTACTGGTTTGACTTGCAGGCTTAAACATTAGGAGTGATTCTCTACTAACAAAATATAAGTAGATTATTAGGATGCCATATTATGTACTATGTAACATTTAAAAAAATCATACTAATACATGAGTAATACATAAAATATTCCCTATAGATTTACTGATCTAAATAAGAATGATTACCTCCAATTCAACTTTGAGGTTGAACTTAAGACTTACCAACCATACAGTAATTGCAGTATATCATAATTTTATACAAGTTTAAAAATGGCTTGCATTTTTCCACCTAAAATTGAGGTAATTCTCATTTAATCGTACTCAATATGTGTACATTTATATAATATCTGAAAGATTATTCTATTCTTTATTATATTAGTAATAACAATAGTAACAACTAAAAAGAAGCTAATTATAATAAAGTTAATTAAATAATCCATCAGTTTACACTTCAACCATTATACTAATTTTTAAAAAAATATTCCAATGAAATATTGATACTTGTGAAAATATTGCAATGTTTTTTTTTTTTTTTTTTTTTTTTTTTTTTTGGGGGGGGGGGGGATTCACAAGCACTTTTGAATAACGGCATCAAGGATGATGTAAAGCACAATTTTTTTCATTTGTAATATAATCCTTTCTTGAAAACAATATAGAGATTAATAAATTCCATGATAACTTTCATTCAAGTCATTAAATCATTTTATGGATTGTTTATAAATTCAATATTTATCATATTTAACACTTGACTTTGTAATCCATAATCCATGAGAGACATTTAAATATTTGGAATTGATAATTTATTATCAATTTAATGATATTTAAATATTTAGCATTGATAATCCATAGTGCATTTTGTTAAGCAACGGATACAAATTCGTAGTATGAAACAATAAAATCCAGCTTGATCTCTTGGTTTGTGGAAATCCAATGTTCTCTGTAGACGAGTTGTAATTATCTACTAAAAAATTTGTATAAAACTGATAAAAGACGGATAGGTCTGTAATTTCTAATGTCTTCTTTATCACCCTTTTTAACTATTAATATTAATACTGCATTCTTCCAATCATCTTATATATCTTTATCATTTAGACAATTGGTATATAACTTTGCTAAAAATATCTATTTCTTCACCTGTTTATTTTAATATATCAATTATAATTCCACCATTACCTGGAGCCTTTCCTTTCTTCATACATTTAATTGCATGTTTCACTTCTTCATTTAAAATTCTGGGCAATTCAGATGTTGTAATAGATATAGGAGGTACTTGTTCTTTATTACTATATAATTCTTGATAAAAGTCTTTTACCCATTTCATGATGTCCTCTCTTTTTTTAGTAATAATTCCATCTTTTTTCTTATTGCAGATACAAATTTCCTACCAATACCAAAATGTTGGATTACATTCTTGCCACTTCTATTTTTTTCTACAGCTTTCCTTGCTAGTTCACAGTTATACTTTCTTATTTCCGCACCATTTTACAAAATTCGAGATATTCAATCCTTTTTAATGCATCATTTTTGTATATTTTTATATTCCTTCTTTTCTTCATAAATTCTCTAGTCTCAATAGAAATTTTATTGACCAATTGCTGCTTTTTTCTACCAGCTATCTTTGTTGCAGTTTTTAAAAAAATGTATCAGTTATTTTCATATTAATTTCATTTAAATCTGAATCATGTTCAAAATCTACTAATACTAGAAACCGATTTGTAAGTTCTAATTTAAATTCATTAGAATGTTTTTGAAGATTAGAAATATCAACTGTAAAAATTGTTTTTCTTAATAATTTTTGTCTCTCTAGTTTTGTATTAACTCGTATCTTACATCTTACTAATCGATGAACACTTCCTGTGTTAAATGTATTAAGAACATTACAATCTTGAAATATGTATTTTCTGTTAGTCAAAATATAGTCCAATTCTGCTGTACTTTCATTGGGATGCTTCCATGTCCATTTCCTTTTAACATTTTTCTCACAAAAAAGAATTCATAATATAAAGTTTTCCTGTTTTAGCAAACTCCACTAGTCTATGTCCTTTGACATTTCTATTACCATAACCAAAATTACTTACAGCACTTTTATCTTTCATTTGTTTACCAATTCTAGCAGTAAAGTCTCCCATAACAATTTTAAAATGTTGTTTACTCTGATCAAAAGCCTTTTGTACATCCATATAAAAAAATCCTCTACCACTTCATCACTATGACAACTTGTTGGGACATAAACCTGAATTATCTGCATTTGGTGTCTGCTATTAATTTGTATAACTAATATTGCCACATTGTCTGATACACCATCAATCTTCACAATGTTGTTCTTCCACTTTTTATTTATAATGAATCCTACTCCATTCGTATTTCCAATATTTATGCCTTTATAATAGAGTACATGTCCACTTTTTAAATCAATTGTCTATTCACCTTTTTTTCTAATTTCACAAAGTCCAATAATGTCCCATTTAATATAAGACAGTTCTTCTTCTAATTCTTGCAATCTTCCTTCACTTGAAAGTGATCTGCAGTTGTAAGTACCTAAATATAAGTCATCATCAAATGGCAGCCTGGGTTCACAATCAGGGTATTCTTAGCATCCTCCATCTTTGGCCACCAACTGCTGCCTTGGTTGGTGACTTTATAGTCTCCTGGAAATAAGGGCTATGATTTATTTTTGTCTGTCATAATTGTTTATATGTATGGAAAAAATATTTATCATTTACACAAACATTCATTGTGCCTTATCAGGCAACTGAGAAGAAAGACCATGGTATTTCTTGATCTTAAACTCAGAGGTAAAAAGCCAATAAACTCACTACGCTTGCTAATGCGTGTTGGTGAGCAGCCCATCCATGTTCGTATACTATATGAATTATTACATAGTAATAACAGCTGCAACGACAAGAACGTATGGGGTGGACATTAGGAATTTGTCCTGCTCGGTTCCTTTAAGGCCTCCAAGATGAATCAAAGGTCTCCTTTCAGTTAATAGCAAACTCCTTTCTGCAGCCTTTAAATTATACATCTCTTTAAATCAAGTAACGCTTTTCTATAAAATTAATTATGTGTTCATAAAAAAATATTAAATACATCCTTTAGATTGTTTTGCTAAACTTATGTCAATTTGTTTATGTCGTAATTACTTTATGCAATTATAAACTTTGTATTCAATAATATTGATATGTAAAATATATGTTATTATTTTAAATTTTGAAAGAGAAAATATTTCTAATATATATGTTTATATATATATTGGAAATTTTTTAAAAAATGTTAATGATAATTTACAAAAGTTTACTAGCGTTTGTCAATCCCGCCAACATCTTTTGGCATTCTTTCTGCTACAATACAGTTTTTTATTTTATCTGCTCTGCAGTGTTCCAGTGTTGATAATCATATTTTTATGTACATTATTCCAAGATGACATCCAGTTATTTTCAACTTCATTACGTTCATTCTTTTACTAAACTTTCTTTTAATATACATATGCAGAAATATATATGACATGTCAATCCATCATATTTATCCATAATATTAAATTGTAAATAAATGATAAATAATCAGCCATTTGTTTATATAAAGTTTAATATTCAATTTTAATTTTTTTTAATTATTAAAATTTAATATTGTTAATATAAAACAATTGTTAAAATAATTTAAAAAATATATTAGATAGATTTATGTTCAAACTTAGAATGAATGTAAGTGTAAAAGAAATATTTAAAAAAAAATAACTTAAAAAAAAATATAGGAATCTTAATTTTAAAATAAAATATATTTTATTTGAATTAAAGTAAAATTAAAAGTGATTATTTTATCGTATTGAATGATACGATTTATTATTTTCATTGTATTAAAAATATCACGAGCAATGTTTATAAAACTGAACTCATTATTGTTAACATTTGAAATCCAGTCACTCTTCACAAACCTGGGAACTTAATTGTAAGTATAGGGGATTTGAACTCAGATTTTCAAGCACCCTTCAACTATCCACACTATCTCATACAACTTATACACATGATCACACACATGTAGAAAAAAATAATCACCAATATTGGTATTTCGTGCTAAACCAGCACTCATCAGTTGGTCCAGATTATCAACTCCCATATATATATATATATATATATATATATAATCAGTGCTCAGTTTTATATTAAGATAGCAAATCTTCATACTTTAATGGACAGGTTTTAATCCACTCCAACTTCCAAAAAAAAAAAAAAAACAACTGAGCCCAGATTATATATATATATATATATATATATATATATATATATATGCGTGGGAGATGATAATCTGGACCAACTGATGAGTGCTGGTTTCACACGAAATACTTATATTGGTGATTATTTATCTTTTCTACATGTGTGTGGTCATATAAATCAGTTGTATGAGATAGTGTGGATAGTTGAAGGGTGCTTGAAAATCTGAGTTCAAATCCCTTATACTTACAATTAAGCTCACAGGTTTGTGAAGAGTGCCTGGTTTCAAATATTTACATATCAAGCTTGTATCCTGTCCATCCCTCTCATATGTATTTAAATAGATATGGTCCTATACATGAAGGGTCAGAATGACTTCAGGTCAACACGGGCATGGCAATAATATTAGCATCAGCATGGGATTTGAGTTTTCATCATCAGATTTTCAATGATATGGATGGCTGAAAAGTTGGAAGATGGAGTGGATTAAAAGCTGTCCATTAAATTATGAAAATTTGCTATCTTTATCTAAAACAGAGCACTGATTATATATATGTGTGGGAGATAATAATCTGGACCAATTGATGAGTGCTGGTTTAGCATGAAATACTTATATTGGCGATTATTTATCTTTTCTACATGTGTGTGATCATGTGTATCAGTTGTATGAGATAGTGTGGATAGTTGAAGGGTGCTTAAAAATCTGAGTTCAAATTCCTTATACTTACTCATTGTTGTTAATAACCAGGTAGAACATGCGTTGTTGATAAGTATTTTTTTTTACTTTGATGAGAGTAATATTTTCTACATGAATAACATAATGTTTTACGAGTTTGTTGAATAAATCAAAATAACATGTGACAATATTTCGCAAAGGAAAAGAGCATAGATTTTTCTTAATTAACTTCTGCAAGATCATGTAAGGAATAAATAACAATTAAAAAAAACATTTAAATAACAATTAAAAAACATTTCTTTAACATGTTTTATCACAATTATGCCGATTAATTTAAAACCATTTATATCTCTTTATAGATTTCATCATTGTAACTCTATAGAGGACATAAAAGAAAATGAAATCATAGGTGAAAGAATGCCAACATTTGTCGACTGGATTAACAAATTCTGATAAATTTTTAAAAATTATCATCAACATCTTTTTTTTTTTCAATTTTCAAAAAAAAAAAAAAGATAGCTATGAGTAATAATATTTTTTCTTTCAAAATAATAGCATATTTTTTTTACTTATCAAAATTATTCAATTAGGTACTTGTGTACTCTTCCTGCAACGAAGAAAATATAGGAGACCTTTTCACATAGCCGATAAAGTAATTATCTTGCGAACATCAAATAAATCTTGCGATTTGAGAGTTATTTCTAATCAAAAAATATGTTTTGTTTTTTTTTTAATGTACAAAAATACGTGTTTTGCAACGTGTCCCAAACAAAAGCTATTCTACTGCTATCTTTTGGAGATTATGGTTGAGCATCGTATCGTATTGAATTCTGCACATGTATAAAAATGTTTTTTTGTCTCATTAAAAAGTTTGTTGTTGAAATTTGAAATTACTTATTGTTACTTAATTGGGGGGTTTTTTAGTGTGAATTTTTGGTTAATTTCTAATCTTTAATTTCAAGTTAGTACTTTTGAAAATGTGAAACCCAGTTTGTAGAACAATAACACAAAGCAAAGATCAATTGTAATAGTATTCTTGCAGGAAGGAGGATACCAAAAATGATATTCCATCTTTGAGTAGAGAGAAAAATGGGTCTGTACTGTTATGGACCAAATCCGATAGATTCTTTTTATTCTAATCTAAAAATTCAATACAGAATAAATTCTTTGTCTTTATTTGTTAATGAGAAAAAAAATTGTTCAACAAGGAAACAAAGTATATATTTCCGCTAAGAAAATTAAATTAGGATTGAAAAGCAACCCCATAGTCTTTGAACTGTTTGGGTGTTAACCCCAGTTTGCGGATCCACCAAATATCCATTGCTAAGAAAAAAATCGGTCTCCATGATTTTCCTCCGTGAAAAAAAAAGTCTGTCATCAATTGACAAATAGAAATAACTCAGCTAGAAATAAGGCAAAATAACAGCCAGCCAAACAGATATTTAAAAAAGACAATGTTTTAGCAACTGACAAATATAAATAAATAAGGCAAAAGAGCAACAATCAAACACGTTTTTTAAGATATATCGCAGAGTTGATTTTCTTTCAATTTGATATCATTGCAAGTTTACACCTTGAACACTTTTTCCTCCAGTCTAAAAAAAAAAAAAAAACATGTCATCAAAGTGCTGCAATTTTCATTTACCTTTTTTTATTTGCTTATTGAATTACTAGTTGACTTAGTTATTATTTTTGTTTTCTTCTTTATATATTTTTTGGCGTTATTGTTATTGTTTTTGTTCTATTACTTTAATTAAGAAAAAACACATTTACATTTGTTGATTTGAAAATTTACATTGCATGGTAAAATTCCGTTTACACCATATACTGCTCAATCCTGTTCTCCAAAAGCATTTCGGAAGGGAAGTTGGGGAGGGGGTGGATTTTCAATGAAGAAAATCTCCATCTTGTTTCTGCAAGAAGACAATTCAAAATTGCAATTATGAGCCAGGAAGTACCATCTGGTGTGTATGAAATGTTTGGTGTTTAAAAACTATTTCTACACATTGTTTTTCAAATTGATTGAATTAAGTGTCAAAGCATCATCATCTGTGTATGTATATATATATATCATAGAAGTACATGCAATTTTTTTTCCTTTTAAATATATATTTCTTGTGTATTATGCCATTAAGTATTATCTTTATGTATGTAATGTTTTGGTAAGTGTTTAAAAACTATTTGTGTATATTTTTTTTTGAAATTCATTGATTTAAGGGTGGACACAATTAAGTGTCAAAGTGTCATCTGCATATGTGTATATTTCATATAATACTTTCCATTTTCTTTTTTAAAAATATAGATCTTGTGTACTATTCCTGCAATGAAGAAAAAAATAGAAAAGATTTTCACATTCATATCAATTTATTGGTAACTTTGTAATGTTTTATAACTTTGTGAATGTGTGCCAAAATAAAAATATTACAAATTTACCTATTGATACCAATGTGAAAAGGCCTCCTATGTTTTCTTCATTGCAGGGATAGTACTTAAGTCCGTTAAGGTGCTGTTAATTAAATTAAGTAATTAAGAATTAAATTATTAATATAAATAAATTTAATAAAGTAATGGATGTATTTATTTTTTTTTATTAACACCTATAATTAATTTTATAGGAAAGCCTTGTTTGATCTAAACAGTTATGTAATTAAAAAGTAATTTCATTTATGGTATATTTATATCCAATGTAGTATGAAAGATGGTATGTACTAGCCAGTTTGTTGAATATATATATATATATATATATATATATATATATATATATATATATATATATATATATATATATATATATATATATATATATTGTAACCTTCCAGGTTGGCACCAGAAAGTAATGTGGAAAGGTCACATTTGTGTTAACGATGGCTAAAGGTAATTAATTGAGAAAAATGAATTGTGATATAATTTAATATTTAAAATTGAGTTTTTAGGAAAACTAAACTTAAATTGTGATGTAATTTGCTAGGTAAAATTAGGATTTTAACAAAATTAAAATTTTAAATGGGTATATTGATTGGTGGAGTTTTGGACTATATGTTTAGTGGTAGATGTTTGTGTATAGTAGAGGATTTACATGCCATAATAGGCAGATGCATAAATATATTATTAATTAGAATTTTCTTTTCTATATTTTATTTATAAGTTACTGATTATATATTGTCTTAGAATCTTATGTTTTAAAAAATGATAAAGACTATTTGTAATAGTAAATAACATTTCTAAAATTAATAATTAGAACTTAATATTTTTTTATTACTATGTTTATTATATTCAAATATTGTATTGTTAAAATTTTTATAAATAATATTTCTGGCAAGCTTCCAAAGTTGATTGTCATAGAAACACAGAGGGTGTGAGTGAAGAGAGACAGAAAGTTTAAAACTTGAAGAAAGTAAAAAAAATTTCCAAAGGAGAAAATGTAAAAAAAAAAACTTAAAAGAATAAAAAAAAAAACCTCTCTAAAAGTATTACAACAAATATTAAAAAAACATCGCAAGGATTCTAATGATATATTTATGGAAAATTTCTATTATACTACTGGAATAATAAAACCATGAAGAGATAGACCCAGAGGGAAATCAGCTCCAAACTTCTGTTAAAAGATGGTTCAAGTTCACTACTTTTAAAAATACCTGGATGTCATATAAGATAAGTAATTATAGTTTATTTTAAAATATTGCCAAAAGTAAATAATATTAAAATGACAAAATTATTTAAAGTAAAGCTGGATAAATTTTTCATGTTAAACACTAGAACCAAACGCTTAATATTCAATTCTAATCATTTTCTAGCAATCTTCTGCAAATTAAAATTTAAAATGAAAAAGTTTACCTACTTAATTTTATATCAAGAAGATAATTTTCTAATGTATAACTTTGCTATTCATGTATACATAGTAAAATAATTTCAATGCATGCAAATGTCATTTTTAATGCCCGTCACGGAATTCTAGGATAAAAAAAAACCTCTTATCATTCTTAACAAGTTATGCTTAACAATCGGATAGACATTTTTTTATGTTATAATTTACTATTATCTCTGAAATTAATATGTATGTTTCTTTCAACTTTCAATTTTTTTTTTTTTAAAAAAACTTAACATGTAATAATGGGATAGTGACAAATATATATATTTTTTGATTATAATAGATTTACAACCTATTTTTTTTTTTCATTTTTTTTTTTAAAGAACAAAACAATGTAACTTCTTATATATTATAATATGATAACATATTTTGTATGATCTAGAAATTATACTATAGGTGATTATATATATATATATATATATATTCGAGTGTGTGCATGATGCTATAAATGATTATTATTTTTTTTTAATTGTATTTATTATGCTTAATTTTGCTAATGAAATTTATTTAAAAAAATAAAGAATTAAAACCTTATCTGTTATAAGTTGATGGTAGAAATCGTCAGAGCCGAGTAGATTATTTAGATTGGGTTTGGAGATATTAATTAATTCTCATGTATATAAGTATAAGGATAAGTGTTTGGTTAGTGTTTTCCAGTGTTTGTCTTTGGTTTTGTATAGTTAGTGTTAGATTGTATACATTGATTATAACAGATATGTGTTGTATAAATTTTTATCATATGTATAAAAGATGATTGATTTATGGCATCATCCAAATGTTTCAGAAATACATTATATTTACAATATAATCAAACGCACATATTCAAAAATTTATGATTAACATATTAAGTAGTAGTCAATTTTGATTTTACCATAGATGAGATGTAATTGGTTATCAAGGTGTATAAATAATATTTTTTAGTTATTGTCTATTTAGATTTTTATTTTAATAAATGTTATATTGAATAAATAGCCCATATGAATTGCTTGATTATATATACGTTCGATTCTCCATTTCCACACACACACATCTGGTTAATATAACATAGTTATAGAAGATATAAGTTTGTCAATATAAGTCAAGTTTTATTTAATTTGTCTGGTGGTAATAAATCTCAGTATTACAATGCTAATAATATATTTTACTTTGCTTAGAATAGGTGGTGATTTGGATAAAAAGATACCCAATCCTCATCATCGTCTATACTGTAATAAATGTAATAATTGTCAATTTTGCAACAGTTTTAGTATTGAATAGATGCTCTGAACATATTTAAATTAACCTTATAGTATTATTGTTTATAGACATTTTCTTATCATCCTTGTAGGCCTCATATATAAAGACCATATCCTATAATCTCAACTGAGCTAAGCCATAGAATAATTACAATATAAAAGCTTTTTAATCAGTTTAAATATAATTTATAATTATAAATTTTATTCTATTTTGCATAGAATTGGCTCCTGGGCAATTATAAATATAATAAAGTAAATAAGTGAAGAAAATGGAGGTTATAGGGTGGGTTAAAGTGGCATGCAATGTGGATGGCCTGTTATAGATATAGAGGCCACAACTGCTAGGGTTAAGTGGCTACCCAATCATGGAGCCCTGTTTAATTAAATCTCATAACCTGATATATTTACAGTTAAGTGGTGGCATGCAATGTGGATGGCCAGATATACATGGGTTAAGTACTCGATATATTTATGGGTTAAATGGTTGCACAATGATTGGTGATCAATTCATCTTTGTTCATATGTGTATTTTGTTCTTTATTGGAGATTATATATTATACATTTTATTATGAATGACACACAATGTGGCAGCATGATTAGTTAATGGTAGTGGAGTGGAATAACAGGCCAGTATGTTGGATTTGATGATGATTATTGTAGATAGGGGTTAAGTGGATGCCCAACTGGGACCTCAACATTTATGGATTAAATGCTACATATACGATTGGGTTAAATAGATGTTCAATCATGGGATCTTGATTACTTAAGTCTCATATATTGTAGAGTATTTACATTTTTGTTGATATATATTGGCATATATCTGAGATGAGAAGAAATCCATTGCCATTAGAATTATTTTATTCCTGTTTTAAGTATACAGTTACTGCAAAATTGGTTCCAAAATAGAGTCAAATTGGCAGTTTTCTTATTCAAAGATTTTTTTTTATATCAATCTGGAAGATTAATAGAAATGTTTGATAAAATGGAACTAGGGGTAAATGGAGCATTAACTAAGGTTTGAAATAAGCAAATTAGAGTTTGAAATAAGCCAATACCTGAAAGTTGTGTAATAGATATATGAATGTCAGATGTATAGTTTAAAAAAAAAACATTTTTTTAGGTGAAATAAATAAATACAGCCATGAGACAGCTTAGTTTTAATAATAAAGCTATATAAATATCACAACTTATAGTAAATGTTAAAGTTGATAACATATATATATATATATATATATATATATATATATATATATATATATATATATATATATATATATATATATATATATATATATATATCTTTTGCTTGTCAATTAAATATAGTACTGATGCTAGACAAACATAGAATTATTGATAGTATTAAATTATAAAGTATTAATATTGTTCACATCTGGAACACTTCTGTTATAGAAAGTCTATAAGTTTGAAGGTTAAATAGAATACTTGATTGTTGGAGTTTTGTTGGTTATGTTGCAAGTTTTGGTGGTGGATGGAGAAATTTTGTTATTGTCTTAAGTATATGATGTATTCATGTCACTGGTGACTGATTGTTCTCATTCACTGCTCCAACCCAAATTATGATATCAGTTGTTAATTATCATGAAGCAGTTAACAGTAGTCCTGCCATGATTTTGCCTCTAAGACTCCAGAGAGAGCAAGGCACATTTCTTTCTAATATATATGTAATATATGTATCTAATACATTTCTTTCTAATATATATGTAATATTTGTCTCTAATACTCCTAAGGATGAGCGAGACAATATTTTATAAATAGCCTCTAAAACTTGGATGCAAGCAGGGCATTGTGATAGTGTTTGTAGTAGAATATTATGGGTTGTGGTAGCTTAGAGTGGTTAAAGTGAGATGATCATCAGAGTGTTCATGGAGCATTGTATGTTTTAAGAGCAGTGATGGAGTTCTTCTGTCCGTCTCAAAATTGTGAACTGCTGATAATTTTTTTGGCTGTCAGTATCTGTTGGATCTTTAGAAGAATGGATAAATATATAACTTGAATATATAGCTCATTCTTAACAGCCTATTTTCTATATTCTTATGCAATGGTTGGCATTTACCATATTTAAGTAAAAATTGTATATCAGTTGTCATAGTAAATGCATGTCATCATTAGTTTTATTTTGGTTATGAATTTTTTTTTGTTATAAATGCTGGTTATAATATTTGAATGCACCCAATACAGCATAAAGATAAATGAATATGTTTAAATTATTTTGGTCTTTTATCAGTTGTTTGAATTAGTGTAGTTTGCAATATAACTATAGTGGATCATATAAATTTAATTTATAATTCCAGATATGTTTAGATTAATGTTATCGAGTTAAAGCTTAATGTCTTCTTGCCTATGTGTGTGTGGAAAATCGAACATTATATGGGAAAATAAAATTGTGGAAATTTTATGTCATTTAGGTAGTGATGGTGAATTTGAATTGTTGATTTAGTGGAGGTTGGAGCTGGTAAACCTTGTTTTCTTAAATAGTATTACTAAATTTTTAAAGAGATTATAAAATGGAAGAATTTAACTTATATGATAGTTTGGGTGGGTCTCAAGAGACACCATCTCCAGACGTTGTTGCGATGTCCCCTGATCTTGAATCAGGAAATGAAGCTATAGATATGACATATGGAGGGTCTAATAGGATGATAGATACTATTCCTCAAACTCTAGATGATGATATGCCGATATGGGCCAAATCGTTTTTTTTGCAAAATTAGAGTGTAGACGAGTAGAAGATAGAGAAAGGTCAGAAGAGATGTTTGCAGAACTAAAGTCTGGTCAAGTAGAATTGAAGTCAGAATTAAGAGAATTAAAGTCTAGTCAAGTAGAATATAGAAAAATGTTAAAAGAGATGTTCATAGAATTGAAGTCAGAACTAATAGAAATAAAATTGAGTCAAAAGAAATCAGAGGAGAGGATGGCAGAAATAAAATTGGAAGTTTCAGAAATAAAGTCAGAAATGGTAGAAATAAATGCTAGTGTAGTTAGGCAGATGCAAGTTATGGAGAAGAAAGTAAAAGGTCAGGAATCAGAGATAGCAGTAGAAATTAAATTAAACCAAATAAAAAAGGGAGAACCTAAATCTGTTGAGATAGTTAGTCAAGATGTTAAAATAGTAAATGCTAATTTGAAAAATAAATTAGAGGAGAATAATAAATCACAAAATATTGAATCTAAAAGTATAGAAACTGAATCTAAGCCATCAATTGAGATAATTGATATGGGCATAGCAAATCAGAAAGTCTCTTTCAAAGTAATTGATAAATGTGTTAAAGTAACTAGTACTGATTTGAAAAAGCGTAAAGAACCTATTAGTTTAATTAATAAAAGTATGGCAGAAAATAGACAACTTGTTAAAATAATAAGAAAAGCAAATCCACAAGTAATTAAAATAGTTAATGAAGATATTAACTTAGATAGCAGTTTGGCAGAAGAAAACAAAGATTCTGTTAAATTAGTTAACAAGGATGTAAATGATAATGTATCATTTGATAGGATAGCAGAAGATGATTTAAGAAAGGACAAATCTTTTATTGAATTAGATAGTGAAGAAACCAAGTTATCTGTTGGAAAAATTAGTACAGATAGTGAGTTAATTTATGAAGAAATAGAGATTCAAAAGGAATCTGTTGAATTGGTTACTAAGAAATTAGAAGCAAAGATACTGTCTGTTGAGTTGATAGATGATAGGGAAAAAGATAAACCATTGATAGAATTAGTAAATGGGAAAAATTTTAAAAATGAAGAATTAATTAGAAAGATTCTTGAATCGGTTGATGAAAAGATGAAAAAGCATAAAGAATCTATTGAAATGATTAAGAAAGACATAAATGTGAATGTGGAGATACAAAAGAAAGATCATAGTTGTGTGGAGGTAAAGGTAGACTTTCAGAATATGATAAAAGAAGTAATGGCAAAGAAGGCAGAGGCACAACAACAAATAGAAAGGATAGATGAAATGATATTAGGTAAAAATGGAGATATAGACATGCTCAAAGATTTCAAGAAGAATCTTGATAAAAAGAAAGAAATTAGTAAATCAATGAAGACAAAAATAATTTCTTTAGATATGAAGTATCTAGAAATTTTGGAGAATGAATTGCTTAAGGTTACTGATATCACAGGTAATAAATTTAAAAATAAAAATGAAGACATAATTCCAAAGTGTGTACTTGATTATTTAGAACATAAGGTGAAGGCGAATGTTTTCAAAAAAATAATTTATGGAGATACTAAACATGTAATATGTAGTATGAAATGTTTCATAGAAAGTGTTAGTCATACTAGAGAAGTCGGTAAGGTGAAAATAAACTGTAAAATTAAGAATAAAGAAAAGTTTGATGTAAATATTCTTATAAAAGTCATTAATCCAGAAAGGGATTTAGGCAAAGCTAAAGTAAAGCTTAAATGTAAAAGTAAGAAGAAAACTAAAGTAGATTTTATGAGAGAGATAATTAATCACAATAAACATATGAAGAAAATTAAAGTAAAATTCAAAGAGATGAGTAAAGAGAAGGTTAAGATAAGTTACCTTAATAAAGGTGTAGATTATATAAGAGATATTGGGAAAGCAAAAGTCAAATTTAAAAGAATATATGAAAAGATAGTTAATTTAAATCTTGGTAGAAAGATTGTTGATGAAGAAAAAGAAGTTGGAAAGGCTAAAATCAAACTAAAGAAAATAAATGTAGAGTTGATCAATATCATAGGTTTAAAGGCATCCAGAAATAAAAGGATAGAGCATGGAAAGGTAAAAAGTAGACTAAAGAAAGTTGAGATAATGTCTCATAGAGATAAACTTGTTAGAAGAAAGGAAATAAAGAATAATTGAGCAAGATTTAGAGTTGCCTATAATGCTTGCAGTTTGGTTCCATGTCCTGCAAGACATGATTAATAAAAGTTATACATATTGTTCAATATAGAATTTAGTTATTTTTTTTTGCTTACTTAATGTTGCTAAAATATAATAGAAACAAGTGTTTGTAAAAGCATTAAATGTTTTATTGTTTTATGTTTATTCGACAAACATTATTTTCTAATTGAGGAATGATCTTCATGTAAAATTTGATGTGTTATTAATATTGATTGCCGTTTATCCAATTCATTTTTCTTTCATAAGTGGGAAGGATTGTAACCTTCCAGGTTGGCACCAGAAAGAAATGTGGGAAGGTCACATTTGGGCTAATGATGGCTAAAGGTAATTAGTTGAGAAAAATGAATTGTGATATAATTTAATATTTAAAATTGAGTTTTTAGGAAAACTAAACTTAAATTGTGATGTAATTTGCTAGTTAAAATTAGGATTTTAACAAAATTAAAATTTTAAATGGGTATATTGATTGGTGGAGTTTTGGACTATATGTTTAGTGGTAGATGTTTGTGTATAGTAGAGGATTTACATGTCATAATAGGCAGATGCATGAATACATTATTAATTAGAATTTTCTTTTCTATATCTTATTTATAAGTTACTGATTATATATTGTCTTAGAATCTTATGTTTTAAAAATAATAAAGATTATTTGTAATAGTAAATAACATTTCTAAAATTAATAATTAGTATTTAATATTTTTTTATTACTATGTTTATTATATTCAAACATTGTATTGTTAAAATTTTTATAAATAATATTTCTGGCAAGCTTCCAAAGTTGATTGTCATAGAAACACAGAGGGTGTGAGTGAAGAGAGACAGAAAGTTTAAAACTTGAAGAAAGTAAAAAAAATTTCCAAGGGAGAAAATGTAAAAAAAAAACTTAGAAGAATCAAAAAAAAAAAACCTCTGTAAAAGTATTACAACAAATATTAAAAAAACATCGCAAAGATTCTAATGATATATTTATGGAAAATTTCTATTATACTACTGGAGTAATAAAACCATGAAGAGATAGACCCAGAGGAAAATCAGCTCCAAATTTCTGTTAAACGATGGTTCAAATTCACTACTCTTAAAAATACCTGGATGTCACATAAGATAAGTAATTATAGTTTATTTTAAAATATTGCCAAAAGTAAATAATATTAAAATGACAAAATTATTTAAAGTAAAGCTGGATAAATTTTTCTTGTTAAACACTAGAACCAAACGCTTAATATTCAATTCTAATCATTTTCTAGCAATCTTCTGCAAATTAAAATTTAAAATGAAAAAGTTTATCTACTTAATTTTATATCAAGAAGATAATTTTTTAATGTATAACTTTGCTATTCATGTATATATAGTGAAATAATTCCAATGCATGCAAATGTCATTTTTAACGCCCGTCACAGAATTCTAGGATATAAAAAAAACTCTTATTATTCTTAACAAGTTATGCTTAACAATCGGATAGACATTTTGTTTATGTTATAATTTACTATTATCTTTGAAATTAATATGTATGTTTCTTTCAACTTTCAAATTTTTTTTTTTTAAAAAAAAAAAAACTTAACATGTAATAATGGGATAGTGACAAATATTTTTTTTTGATTACAATAGATGTACAACCTATTTTTTTTTTTTTTCGTTTTTCTTTTAAAAGAACAAAAAAAATATAACTTCTTATATATTATAATATAATAACATATTTTGTATGATCTAGAAATTATACTATAGGTGATTATATATACATATTCGAGTGTGTGCGTGATGCTATAAATGATTATTATTATTTTTTAATTGTATTTATTATGCTTAATTTTGCTAATGAAATTTATTTAAAAAAATAAAGAATTAAAACCTTACCTGTTATAAGTTGATGGTAGAAATGATCAGATATGAGTAGATTATTTAGATTGGGTTTGGAGATATTAATTAACCCTCACATATATAAGTATAAGGATAAGTGTTTGGTTAGTGTTTTCCCGTGCTTGTCTTTAGTTTTGTATAGTTAGTGTTAGATTGTATACATTGATTATAATATATATGTGTTGTATAAATTTTTATCATATGTATAAAAGATGATTGATTTATGGCATCATCCAAATGTTTCAGAAATACATTATATTTACAATATAATGAAATGCACATATTTGAAAATTTATGATTAACATATTAAGTAGTAGTCAATTTTGATTTTACCATAGAAGAGATGTAATTGGTTATCAAGGTGTATAAATAATATTTTTTAGTTATTTTCTATTTTTATTTTTATTTTAATAAATGTTATATTGAATAAATAGCCCATATGAATTGCTTGATTATATATAAATTCGATTCTCCACTTTCACACACCCACATCTGGTTAATATAACATAGTTATAGAAGATATAAGTGTGTCAATATAAGTCAAGTTTTATTTAATTTGTCTGGTGGTAATAAATCTCAGTATTACAATGCTAATAATATATTTTACTTTGCTTAGAATAGGTAGTGATTTGGATAAAAAGATACCCAATCCTCATCATCGTCTATAATGTAATAAATGTAATAATTGTCAATTTTGCAACAGTTTTAGTATTGAATAGATGCTCTGAACATATTTAAATTAACCTTATAGTATTATTGTTTATAGACATTTTCTTATCATCCTTGTAGGCCTCATATATAAAGACCATATCCTATAATCTCAACTGAGCTTAGCTATAGAATAATTACAATATAAAACCTTTTAAATAAGTTTAAATATAATTTATAATTATAAATTTTATTCTATTTTGCATAGAATTGGTGCCTGGGCAATTATAAATATAATAAAATAAATAAGTGAAGAAGATGGAGGTTATAGGGAGGGTTAAAGTGGCTGCCAATTGTGGGACCTGATAATTGTGGGGCCCGATATATTTAGAATAATATATATATATATATATATATATATATTATTCTAAATATATCGGGCTCTTACATATATATATATATATATATATATATATATATTGTAAGAGATGGCTTACAACCAACCTTCACACTTGTCCTAATTTCTTTCACAATGTTTGAATTCAGACCAATTTGTAGGCAAATAATTTATTCTACATACCTATTTATACACATGCAGTATATACATATATAAACATACATATAGATTGATATGTTTGAGAAATTAATTCTTATTTTTTTATCTATTGTGAGAAAGCAAACAAATTCATTATATACAGGAAGTACATAGGTATATAAACATATATAAACTAATATGTTTGTCTATTTGTAGAAGGTAATTGTTTTTCTTTTATTCATTTAATTTCATTAACTAAAATACAAATTAACTGACTTATAAGACAGACATAATCAAAGATTAAAAGTTATATGAGGTCAAAATTGTTGCTAAATGATCAAATTTGGAATAATGAAGATTAAATAATAATAATAATAATAATAATAATAATAATAATAATAATAATAATAATAATAATAATAATAATAATAATAATAATAATAATAATAATAATAATAATAATAATAATAATAATAATAATAATAATAATGTTTATAATTTGTTTTTTTATTAAGTTGTAACAATAGGTTTTAGCTAGCATGAGACAAAGTAGCATTCTTTAGTTGGAAAGTAACAATTGAACTGTCAGCACATAAGTAAAGTTTTTCTTTCTTTTTAAAAAAAGAAAAAGGACAAACTATTAGGCATTTAAAACAGTAAAATTTTAATAACTGTAGTTTTAAGAGAATATAAAATCTTTATATTGGTTAAAAGGAAGATGGAAATTTAAACTTCAATTTATAATTAGCAGGAATGAACTAATGACATAATTTATTCTGCAAGTTGGAATTTATTATTATAGAAATAATAAAAAATATGAAAATATTAGAAATCAATTCTTTCTTCAAGCCATTTTTATATAACTATTGGAGTTACAATATAATTAATATTGATTGATAAAATGGTCATTACAAACTTTCAGGGGTAAAATATCACTGATGTAGGACCTTCCGAAGCTAGCTTCAATGTCATTAGGAAATTATGAAATTGTGAAATTATGAAATTATAAAATTTACCATCAAGATGTCTATTTGCAAGACACTGGTGTACAGCAATCTTCCATGAATTCATATATGTTCAGGAGAGATGTTTCATGTGTGTTTGTTTTAATCAAGCAACATGAAATATATGAATATTAACAGAGTTGGTGAACAAGAGCATTATACATGGGGATCAACATATTATAAACTCTTAACTGTAGATGAAATGCTTGTTTTCCTCAGGATAAATATATTTTGTTTTGATTCACATGATTACTCTTTTTTTGTTATTGCTATTTGAAAGTTTATGTAATGTAATTTTGTTTTTATTGAGTATTCAAGCTTCATTTTTCAAATTCAATCACCTGCAATTTAAAAGTGGAAGTAGTGGATGGATAAATGTCATAAGTTAATGTATTTTAAACAAGAAATCTTAGTCAATTAATATGTATTATTTTTAATAAAAGTAAATTTACAGATTCCTCTAGAAATTCAAGATTGATCCATCAAGGTGACCACAAGTCAGGTTTTTATATATTTAATATTGAGAGCAAACTTTACGACAAACAAAACTATTTTGTTTACTAATAAATTTTAATAATATTTACTTGTAATTTTGTTTTACTTCTGAATGCAATTAACCCACTGAGTAAATGGGCTTTTTTGTATAAGCCATTAATTTTTTGCTATGACTTACACAGACACATAGATGGGAGTGAGGCTATATATACATTTTTAATAAAAATAGTTATAAATATATTTACCATAACTTAAAAATATCATTCTAATAATTACATTAATGGGGTAGTTTTAGAATTAGTGAACTCTCATTTTGCTTTTTTTTTTGTTTTATGTATATATTTATGAATTATATAATATAATTTTGTATATAATATACTTCAAATTATTTTGTTTCTGTTATATGAAGCCAGCAAGATGATAGAAAAACCATTTTTGATAACCGAATATTTATTTATTTTATTATTTTTTGTTTGTAAATATTTATTATATATGTTGTTAATACATTTAGTTGTTTAAACCAATCTGATCACCATCATCATTGTGCATTTACACCATTAAAGGTTTGATGATCATCAGCATCATTATGTATTGCTCTTATAAATAATTGATCATCATCAGTATTTTCCTATATCTATGCTTATATATAGGCATATTTGTTTAATAATTGAGTAAGTCCATCCCTGAAGAGAGCTGACTACAAGAACTCCCTGAGTTTGAATTTTGTGGTGTAATGGGGTCTAAACAGGTAGATGTTATGAATATGCATTAGTCTAGGTCATATTGAAATATTGTAATTAAATTATGAGTTAGCATACTAAAAGTAAATGTTATTTGGAACTAGACATTTCATTGTGACATCTTTAGCATACTACTCAAAGGCCTAGGTCTGATAGTAGTGAGATGCACTCCCTTTGTTATATGCATTCCTGATTCAGTAACATCTGACACACCCAAATGTGCTATTGAATCATAAATTTAGAATATGACTTATTGTAGGTTGGTTGACACATTTCATTCAAATCATCCAACTACTTAGACATATTCACCCTGCCATTCTTTTATATCTGGCACCATCAACTTTGGGGTAGTGGGTTCCATTATATATATATATATATATATATATATATATATATATATATATATATATATATATATATATATATATATATATATATATATATATATATATATATATATATATATATATATATAAGACAAATTTTGTGGGTTCATAGTGTTAAAAAAATTTTAAATATTGATATACCGACATTTCAACTTGATCACACAAGTCATCTACTGGGTGATAAAAGGTAGAAAGATGATAGTAGAGATGCTATAATAACTGATTTGAAAAAAACCTTAAAGTTCATGAATAGCAAAAATGTTAAATTAAAAATGTTTTTTTTTTTAAAAAAAATCTTTCCAAATAGGAGAAAGTTTGCACGTATCATCTCACTTATTGATACAATCTGGCCTCTTAAGTATCTCAATGGCTTCTCTAATTTTGCACTGGTAGAGATTATCACATCTGGATATGATCCTGATACTAGAAAAAATCAATTTTATGACCTGAGTCTATAGTATGGAGTGAGGGTGCTGCTGATGATGGGTTTTTTAACTGCATTAGCATGCTCACCTCTCCTAACACTGATGTGATTATTACATATACCCATGTAAGAAGCTTTACAATTTTCACATGAGATTTGATAAACATGCCTAGATTCGAGAGGGATTGAATCCTTAGGCTTGGTTATCATATTGCTGATCTTTTGATGAGTGAAAAACTCTGTATTTATATTATAGCATTTTAATATACATCCAATACTGTCTGTAGTTCCTTTTCCATATGGAACACAAATTTTAATAGCTGATTTATCATCTTTTTGTTTCCTACTTTGTCCATTTTGGGCTTGAATTAAGGCCTTTTTAATAAATTTATAATTATAACTATATGCTAATAAAACACTATTACTATGATTTATTTTTTCTTTCAGGTGTGACTTATCTGAAAAGTTAATTGCTCTATTTAAAAGACTTTTCACTATGGAAACTATATGATGAGAATGGAAATGTAAATATTTGTTCATGTGTGTTGTTTTCTTTCTGTAAATCGAAAAAGATACACTATTTGGTGTTCTGGTGACTAGAACATGAAGAAATGGGAGTTTTCCATCAGACTCTGTCTCCATTTTAAATTTAATATGAGGATGCATATTACTTAAATGTAAGAAAAAATCATCTAATTTATTTTTTCCATGTTGCCATATGACAAAAGTGTCATCTATGTATCTGAGCCAATTGAGAGGTTTTAAAGTTGATGATTCTAAAGCACGGGTTTCTATATTTTCCATGAATAAATCAGCTATTACTCCTGGGATAGGTGAGCCCATAGGTATACCAAAAATTTGTCTGTAATGCTGCCCATTGTATACAAAATATGTGTTCAAGAGACAATGGTTTGGTAAATTGTAACGTTGTGAAATTACATTTAAAGCTTCATCAATTGGAATGTTTGTAAACAAAGACACGACATCAAAACTGACCAGAACTTCATTAGCATTAATTTTCAAATTTTTTAAAACAGAAATAGAATGAAAAGAGTTTTTAATATATGATTTAATAGATGGCATTGTAGGTTTAATAAAATCTGATAAATATCTAGCTAAAATATGAGTTGGAGATCCTATTGGGTTTACTATTGGACGAAGGTGGATATCTGATTTGTGAATTTTTGGAACTCCATAAAATTTTGGACAGACACATGTTTTTTCATGAGGGATTATTTTATTTTTATCTCTGTTTCATTATGCGATTTATTAATAATGACTTTTGTTTTTTTTTCCATATATGTAGTATAAACCCTCAAAATATCTCTTTTATATATATGCAATAGGTGAAAATCTTCGTATCATCATACACACACACATATATATATATTATTCAAATGCCGATAAAATTTAGAAATGGCAATAAATTCAAAATAGATTATAATGTAGTGAGTGAATTTATTTTTTTAAATTTATGATTGATAATATAATATTATTTATGTTATGATGTCAATAAATCTGTATACTATTATTAATGAATGCATCAATTGATTCTTTTATAGGGTATTAATTTATCTAAATCTCAAATTATATATAATTAATTAGTAGATCACCTATTCGACAATTTAACTAGCATTAAGTGCTAGATTATCTATTTCTCAAGTTACATATTTATTAAATTATAGATACGTGGTATTTTAATTAAACGTTTAATAAAATAAATATTCTGTGAATAATTAATAATTATAATTTATATAAATTTTTTAATGTAAAATATTATAATATATATATATATTGAATTTACATTATTATATGTAGTTAGTTATAAATTTAGATACAAATATACACAATTATGTTTGATCTTATTTTAAAATTATTATCCATTATATTTTGGGAAAATCCAGTGTGTGGCTTAATAATAATAATGTCCAGTAAGAAATAAGACCTTACTTAATTTTTTGAAAAAAATAGTTATATTTGTTACATTTTGGATTGCATAATATGAGATAAGAATAAAATCATTTACTTGCTATGGAGGATATTTCTAGTCACAATATGTGTTATACAATTCATATTATTAATTTATCATAACAACAACAATAATAATAATAATAATAATATTATTATTATTATTATTATTATTATTATTATTATTATTATTATTATTATTATTATTATTATTATTATTGTTGTTGTTGTTGTTGTTGTTGTTATTATTATTATTATTATTATTATTATTATTATTATTATTATTATTATTATTATTATTATTGCTGCTGCTACATTTTGGTTACTAAATTATGGAACATCAAAACAAAGCTATATGTGTTATACTTGTTAAATTTTTGACTGCAGTCTAATGAAGTTAGATTAATATAAATTTAGGGTTTTGATCTATTATATTTTTCATCACACAATTGGGCTTGAGCCAAACCCATTTTATATTTATTATTGTCTGTTACACTTTTGATCATCCAACTGATACTATTGTCTATTACATTTATCGTCAACCAATTTGTGCAAGAAAAGTAAATCATTACTTGAGTATTGAGTGTTACAATATTTTATAAATAATGTGTTTTATGCAAAAAGAAGTGCTTAGTTTTTAATTATCTTTAGAAACTATTTCCTTGAACACTATTAATCAACCACTATGTTAAGAAGTAGGTAATTCCGGTGTGACAAAAATATTAAGAATTTCTTAAGTTGTTTATTAATATAAATTGTTCTTTAAACTTGTTTATTATGAATATTATTATAAAATAATATTAAGTTTTAGCAGTCATTATAAATATTTTTTTTCAACTTATTTCTTCTTTGAATACTAAAAAAATATTAAAATATTTATGATTACTTAGTAATATGTTTGAAATTATTTTTTAAAAATTTTATGGTGAAATAATGATTATAATCATAATTAATATTTTCCAAAGACAATATTTTATACAAAAAGAATAAGTATGATATATTGAACGAAATATTATAACTTTATAGGTAGTTTTGTTAAGAAAAGTCGATCTTTATTTTATATAAACTTTCAGAGAGTTTTATATAATTGGCTAAAAATGATCACAAAAGATAAATATGTATGTTGAAGAAGAAAAAATATGTTATCAAGGGTGATTGATGAATCATTTATTCTTACTACTATTAATGCTTTACAATTCAATATGCTTATATTAATATGTTAATTAGGAACACAATTATGTGATGTTGAATCATACTTCGTTCCAGATGGACAAGGTAGACCACCACTATTATTATTTACTTGGCTTGATTTTGATTTATCACGAATAACACCTTTCTATATTAAAATAAAAAAAGAGTTATATAAATTCACATGTTTATAGACATATTTTTAACTAAAATTTATTCACTATAATATTTTTAAATAAATAGGTAATACATTACTAATACAATTAGTAAATTCATGCAATTTGGATTACAAGTATTAAATATTTGGCAATCACTCTTTAAAACTATTTACTTTAGGTAAAATCATTAAAATTTATTACCAATAAGATATATCTCTCCAAAACTCTCTCTCTCTCTCTCTCTCTCTCTATATATATATATATATATATATATATATATATATATATATATATGGAACTTCATCTGACTCCAAAAGATACCAGAGTTTATCTTAGCTTAACTATTTATTTGTAATTTTCTGATTTAAAAAAAAAATAATGATAAAAATAGAAGACATTAGTTAATTAGTAAATAGCATAGGATAATAATTATAGTACTGTGATATTTATTAAATTTTATAAGGTTATGTGTGAATAGTCAATAGATATATGATAATTAGTTTGATAAGAGATATAAGATAGTAAGTTTATGTAAAGTACATATCAGGATAGTTGTTTTTAAAAATTAATAAATGATATTAAATGTATTATAAAGTAATTATTGTTTTATTCATTTTTAATGTATAACCTATAATAAATTGATATTATAAATAAACTAGAATAAATAGTATCAAATTAGTTTAAAAGTAATCATTAAATTTTATTAGAGTAGTATAATAATATTTAAATGTATAATTTAAGTTAGCATTTAACTTGTTAAAAGTCATTTTTAAATTTAATACACTGGTATTTTTAGTTTTGTAGTTTTATATAAGTTATAATTAGCTAGTAGAATTCTGGTTAATAGGTCATCTTTGTCTGTGTGTATGTGTGTACGCAGGAAGATCTGTGAAATGTATGAATAAAAATAATTTAGTTACAATATTGATTAAAAACAAATGAATAAATAAAATTATTCAAATTAAATATTTAAAAGTTTTGATAAATAAATTTAATTCTAATTTTTATATTTGTTTCATTTTTATTTTATGTAATATAATATTGCTTAAAATGTTACATAAATAGTTAATAATTAACTTTTAATTTAACAGTTAATGATCATGTGAGTTCAGATAATTAAATCAATTATGTCAGTCATAAATTTCACAGCTGATTTGTCAAAGGTGTTAAAGTTAAATATAAAATAACTTGATTGGTTTTTAAAATAAATTAACAATTGGGAGGGATAGAAATTATCAGATATAAATAGTGGTTAAGTGGTTTTAGTGTTGTTGATGCATGCATACTCCTGGAATTCTGAACTTCTCTTTTCTTTAAAAAAAGTTGTAATTTTTTTTTAGTTTATGGTTTTCTTGTAAAAAATAAAAGTATGTTTAAAATTATAACTACTTGTTTTAAAATTGCGATGAAAAACTGCTAAATTTAAGGTAAACCCATTTTTTGACATCAACTTTTCAAATAACTTTAAAGATGTAGTGAAAAAATGTTTAAAGGAAGTTTTACATCTTTTATCTTACTTACATATTGCATGACTTTTATTTACTGGAGAATAAAATTAGGAGACCAACCATTAGTATTTATATGGCTAAATATATTTATTGTACTGAACTGTTATAGCTGAAAGATACTTAATAATTATCTAATTAAGTTAAAACATAAGTGAAGAAAATTGAAAGACATTATAATGAACTATATTATAGTTTTAAAATGCTTCAATCTCCTTATTTTAAAATGTATTTAAAACTTATGTTAAGTCCGAAATTTATTACTGATACCTAATATGAACTTTAAAAGATGCTCTTATTACAATGATGCTTATTTCTAAAATAATTTTAGAAGAGAAAAATATATACTGTGCTGACATAAGGAAGAATAAACCTTATCTGCCAAGGGTTTATTATAATTTAGTATTAACCTTGCCTACTGTTCAATTAAAAATGTATTAAATATGAAAGACTAATTATATACTTTAGAAACTGTTGGACAAATTATTGTAAATTACACTTAGTTAAGGATTAATTTTCTAATGATAATGAACTAAAAAGTTTATTGTTTATATCTTGCCCTAAAATGGAAATAGTTTACTTTAGGTAATTGAAAAACAGGTGAAAATATGTACTTAAAAAAATAATTCCCATCTTATGTTAGGCAGTGGGAAGAGAAAGTTATTTGGAAATAGAATTTCAAAATACTGTATGAGAAATAATAATAATAAAAAAAAAAAACTTAAAAAAAAGTGTTCTTTTAAAAGAGAAAAACGGAATTAAAAAGAATAAAGCTATATTATTGAACATGGAAACCCGGGATTCTATAAAAAAGTAATCAGCTGAAGAATTTATTTTTCCAATGCTGGCCTATTCTTATTATTTCAATGTTTTAATATTTAGAATATCTTTAAAGAAAGAAAGTAAAAATATCTTTAAATAACTATTAATCATGTTCGTTTTAAAGAAATCATTTTCATGCTTATAAATGTTTTGACTAGAAGCTTCGAATACCATCAGATAAATTATCCTCAATTAATTATCTACATGTCTAGAATGGAAAAACCAGTATGGATCTGAACTATGAACTTAAGTTACTGTATATTTTTTATTGTCTGTTTTATTGGTTTTAAAAAAAAATAAACCAGAATAATATTTATGCTATATATTTTCTTTTAAAATATGTGTAACACTATTAGCATAAATATACCAGGTAAACTAAGGTTACAATTTTAATTTTTATTGGGTTTTATTAAAATGAGTAGATAAATATTCTGCCATTTACAGGTAAATTATATATTATTATATTTATTAAGCATTTCCCAAGTTAATTTCCATTTGATAATTTCATTCATAGAGATTTGAATATCTCAGTCTTAGCTTATTTATATGTAGGATGTTTCACTCAGTTTTATTTAAAATCAGCCAAAGAAGTTTATCAGAGAGTTTCCATTCATTTATTTTATGAATACTACATAAATAATATCTGCAAATAGGTTTTTATATGCATTGAGAATTAATATTCTTACATTTAATTTGCGATTTTTTAAAGTCCAATAGCACTATATTTTTTAGTATTTAATATTTTATTATGTGTGCATTGTGCCTTTGCTTAGAATTTTATATGCATTTAATTTTAAGTAATTCTTATGTTAGATGTTTGACACAGTTGTGCATTGGTGGTCTTACACTGCATATACATTTTGTATATTTAAAATTCTTAGTGATAACTTAGTTAATTAATGTGAAGTCTATATCTTGTCATTAGTTTAGCATTTGTTAGCCTCATAGAGTTAGGCTTTTTAAATTATTTTGAGAATGTTTAATGGAGTAGACAAGGTCCTCCATCCTTATTGTATTGCTTTTTCATGAATTGATAGTGCTTGTGCCCATTGAGGGTTACCATATATCATATAGTTGTATTCCTAGTGATGATTATCACATTTATAAGTATTGGAATCCCATGAGAGAGGATGATACTTTCCTGGTGCATCCTTCCTGTTCCTGATGTACTGTAGTCAAGGTCTAGGCATCCTATTTTCTGCTTCAAAGTTAGGTATTTTGAAAGCTACCACATTATTTTCAGCTCTGCAGAGCATATATGTTCTTATATTTTAGCCTATCATTCATGATGAATTAATGCTAGTTACACCACAATAGATGATGTTGCATTTGTTTTAGATATGTTATGACAAGATATGTTTGTTAGAGGAACTTTGTTTCTTCAGGTTGTGATAGCTATTTTTAATGCTTATAGGTATATCAATGTTTGAATTGTGTTGCTATGATTGTTTTATCATCCACAAGCCAACCAACAATAAGTTATATTTATTTTTAAGTATGTTAAATTATGCATATAGTATAAGTGGCAATTTTCATATACTAATTTTAATATGTTCATCCAGAGTTTCGCCACTGGATTTGTAAGTCTGTTAAATCTTTAATTTTTAAAACACTCAGGGTAATAAGTTTGTGGACATAATTTATTTAAAAGTGTATAAATGATATCTCATGAGTGAATGCCCAATGCATCTAATTTAGTTTTAAAATTAGCTTAGTCTGATTTAAATATATAGTGGTAGTTTTCAAATATATGCTGAATATGCTTATTCCAGCTTAGAGTTTGTTAAGCTTAGGATTATAAATTTAAACTTATTTGTGTGTTATTCTGATTGTTATATAACACCAGATTATTATTCATTATGCCAATTAAAAGTAAAATTGTGCTTATTAAACTTAGACATTGTAGTTGAATCTTAAAGATTTTGGAAATTTTTATTTGTTAAAAAAGATTAGAATTTAATATTGAATAGCCTCTTCTTGCTCTTATATGTATTTATTATTTAATTTTGTTTATCAAAATAAACAATTTAAAAGAGTTTTAAGAGGATATTAAATAACTGTAGCCAGAAAAATTGTTCATGTTTTGAAAACAAAGAATAAAAGTTTTAAAAGTCAAAAATATTTGTAATAGATTTCAGCACTATATTGGCAATGCATGTAATAAATTTTGATTATAAATATTTTCTTGATATTGTTCTCAATAAACCGCATTATTATTATTATAAGAAGTTTTGTTTCTGTTTGTTTTACTTTTATATGAACATATTTTTGTCTTGAGTTTCACAGTTCATAAAATTTCAATTCAAAAGTTCATAAACATGTCATAAAGTATATAAAATATATTTTGATACTGATTTAAATTAAATAGCCACGCCAATCTAAGTGATTCTCAGATTGAGTCACAGTAATAGATAATTACATTGTATCAGATACTTAATTAAATGCTCATTTAAAAATTGATTTTTAAGTTATCAGTATACTTTCTCAGACTGAAGATTATGCAATGTGAGATTAAGAATATTAGTGCTTTAGAATATTATTTATTTACTATTATTTTAAAAGCTGCACATTATCTTATATTAACTGCACATTGTCTATCATCATCTTATATTTTAGAATTCTATAATCCATCTGCATTTAAGGTCTTTAGTAGGTTGTCTGGGAGTATGGGGAATGTCATAAAAAGTACCCTTGCCCTTTTCGTTGCTCAAGTAATATCTTGGGTAATAGACCATTATTAGTTTAAATTTAAATTGATTCATTAAATTTTTAAATTAATATTTGTTTTATTTATTATTCCATAATTGAACCATAAGGTAGTTACTCTATGGTCAGCCAAGATATCACTCACTTGTTTATTCATCTTAGCAATTATTTAGTAGGCAACTTTAACTTTTATTTTAAACAAGAGTTTTAGTTTTAAAACCCCTGAGATTGTTTACTCTTGTTGCCTTGTTAAATATAATTTAGTAAGAATATCCTTCCAAACAAAGTATCATTTATTCTTATTCAGAGTGTGTAGTCTGATGGTAGGCTGATTCCAATAACTATTAACTAATGATTTTAAAATTATCTTTTGTAACGCTTACTGATAGATTATTAATATGCCATAATAGTTATATTTGTATTGGTATTGGATTTGGTCTCTATCTGATTATACATCTCTGGATCATCATCATCTCTTTTCCTTAAATTTTATTGTAACCACACTGAGTCAAGTTGTTAAGAGTCTCTCTACTAATAGTCTACTCTCTTCATCCTTCTTCTGCTTTCATCCCCCTCTTTTATCTTCACTATCTTATCTTTCATCTCTTTCTGTCTTCATCTCTCTAATAATAATTCTCTTCATCTCTCTCTTTTCTTTAATAATAATTTTCTTGCTATTATCTTCATTATAATCATCTCTGTATCTCATCTTCATCTTTATTTCTTTTCAACTTTATCATCTCATCTCTCTGTCATATCTCATCTCTGTATCTCATATTTATTTCGATTCCATCTTCATTGTCACCATTTCTCTCTTATTTCCCATCATTTCCCTTTTTCCATCTTATTATCTGCATCATCATTTAACTTCATTATCATCTCTCACTCTCTCTTTCATCATATTTCTACTTCCATCTCTCTTTCTTTCTCTTTCATTCTTTTTCTTCACTTTCACTCCCTCTCTCTCATCATCTCTCTAGTTTGTCTTCTTCTTCATCATTATTTCATCACCATCACTCTATTTATCTTTATCTTCTACTTTATTCCCATCCTGTCTTATCTCTTCATTTTTTTCTCTCTTTCATTTTTTCTTCACCTTCATCCCCCCCCCTCTTTTTCTCTTTCCCCAATGGTTACAATATATATATTATAATGGTCGGAAGGAAATGTACCTTATCGTATCTGCCATACAAAGTGCCACTAGGCTACTTAGAACCTAGAAAATTTATATAGTAGGCAGATACATAAGTTAAAATTCACATTTCACATGTTTTATTCAGACCGTCAGCCCATTGCCACTAACTCAGTGAGACACAGAGATTTATAAAATATAAATTCTTATCTAAAAATATTTTCAATATCAAAAAAAAAATAAAAGAAGCCTCTACCAATAATAACACACACACAAACATTTATTTAATATATATAAAATTTAGCATTATTATTTTAGTCTAACTTTTATTTTTTTACAAAACATTATAACTTATTTTACTTTAGATTTTAATTTAAATTTAACTGTTTTTATTTTATTTTAAAAGTTTGCACAGATGAATTTAATATTTATTAGAGTGTCAAATATAAATAAACTACATAGATTGAATTTGAAAAAAAAGATTATATCCCTGATTTAACCTTAGGCCAAAGGTTCACAGCCAAACCAACGTCAATCCACCTGATATATTGATGTATTCAATGCAGTATGAATACGATAGCACAAAATCCCAAATTGTCAGGAATGTACATCTGAACAGCATGGTTAGATAACATTGACTCTCATCCAGACAGGAATGCTACATCTGTCTGGCAAGAAGAACAATAAAAAAACTCCATAGGAAGGGACTGTGTTTTCTGTCTTACTATCCCCTTCCATAGGCAAAAAAGGGGTGTGCAATGTATAATGCAATCCTGCCAATAGCGGACCTCATACTACATCTACTAATTACACTGATATATCCAATCCATTGACCCAATTTAACTACGAAACAAAAAACCTAAGATTACCTCCCTTAAACTAACACATATATATATATATATATATATAAATCTATGCAGCTATTCACACCCGACTTAAATTTAACATTTATATAAGCTATCTAAAAGAGAAAAAAAATCATAATAAAAACTTAAAAGAACAGAAAAAAACAAATTAATGGAAATGATTTACAAAAAGCAATAATACATTCAATAAAACAATTATTATTAACTGATTATGTTTGGCCAGATAGAAATTTCTATTTCAATAATTTAAATACCGGGAAAGTTTATACTTAGTGTTTATTAATTAACTAATGTTCTTAAGGTTTTAACATACTGGAAAAGTTTCTTTTTAGAATTAAAGTTCATTAGTTAGAGTTTTTACTGTTTTAAAAATCCATGCTTAGCAGTTGCTTGCCATCTGGAGCCAGCGTTAATTCCCCCAATGTCCTGTGGTCCTCAATATAGGAAAAACAATGTCATTTCTCTTTCCTTTTAGCAAAACTGAAGGGATTGAAGAGTGCATCTTTTCAAGCCCTTCTCCTTCAACTCTCTCCACACTAACACATATAATCACATCTCTATCTTCTCTCCCAGCTCTTTTTTCACTAACCGGAATTTATTTCCAAACTTTTTCTTTTATATTACAATTTTGGTTTCAGTGGACATTACATCATGACGATGGTGATGGTCTTTTCATTGAGGTCTGTTTCCTGAGGGATTTCTTTTATTGGGTATTAGTTTCTATTGTTTTTCTTTTCTATCTGACCTTTACTTCTACATTTTGGAATGCCCAAGGGCTAGTTTACTTTTACTAATTAAAATAATCATTTCCATTTTATACAATAGAATTAATTAAATTATTGTACATTGTTTTTTATCTTTAAATCTTTCAAGTCTTTTTCTTAATATTTAGTTTCAAAACTTTTTTTTTTCTTAATAAAGTTTTCTTATAATAATTTTTCATCTGTGCGATTTTAAATATTAGACTTTAGATGATTTTTAATTTTAAATTTTTAATTCTTAAAAAAATAAGTTTTTATTTGTGAACTTTTATTTTTCATGTTTAATTTTTAAAAAAATAATGTAACAGCGTATGTGCCCATTACAAATATATATATATATATATATATATATATATATATTAAACAAAACAAGTTATAAATTTCTTAACTTGCTCATAGCTTGCATTTTATGATCACTTGATGGAGCTTTACCAATAGCCCACTATCAAACTTTGTTTACATAAACACAGAGATAGAATTCTCTCTCAAATTGTCTCTAACATTTAAACCATGGTTTTGAGCAAGTTGGCACATGTCAGTTAAGGGAAGGAAAACTAGAAACTCTACAAACAGCATTTATGAAACATGTTTCTATCAGCTTGAAAGCATGAATTTTTCAGATATGTAAATATATTCAAATCCAGTCAAACAAACAAGATAGCTATATAGGTCTAAATTCAGTTCAGTTTCACCATATAGTAAAGGCCTCTGCAATTTATATCATTGCAAAAACCTTCAAGGGTACATTTATGATAAACAAAAGAAGTTATAAAATTCTTAACTTGCTCATAGCTTTCATTTGATGATCACTAGATGGAGCTTTAACAATATCCCACTACCAAGCTTTGTTTACATAAATGCTGAAGGTTTTTGCAATGATATAGATTGCAGAGGCTTTTACATATGGTGAAACTGAACTGAATTCAGACCCATATAGCTATCTAGTTTGATTGATTGGATTTGAAGATATTTACATATCTGAAAAACTTATGCTTTCAAGCTGATAGAAATGTGTTTCATAAACACTGTTTGTAGAGTTGGTGTTTAGATCTAGTTTCTAGCCTTCCTACTCTTTACTGATGAGAGCTAAGTAGATAGAAACCATGGTTTAAAGGTTGGAGACCATTTGAAAGATATATTGAATTCTATCTCTTTCAGCATTTATGTAAACAAAGCTTGATAGTGGGCTATTTGTAAATCTCCATCTAATGATCATAAAATGCAAGCTATGAGCAAATTAAGAAATTAATAATTTGTTTTGTTTATTATAAATGTACCATTGAAGGTTTTTGCAATGATATAGATTGCAAAGATTTTTATTATATGGTGAAGCTGAACTGATTTCAGACCCATATATCTATGTAGTTGGTTGGATTGGATTTGAAGACATTTACACATCTGAAAAATTCATGCTTTCAAGCTGATAGAAACATGTTTTATAAATACTGTTTTTAGAGTTGGTGTTTAGATCTAGTTTCTAGTCTTACTACCCTTCACTGACATAAACCAACTAGCTCAAAACTATGGTTTAAAGGTTGGAGACAATTTGAAAGAGATATTGAATTCTATCTTCTTAGCATTTATATAAACAAAGCTTAATAGTGTGCTATTGGTAAAGCTGCATCTAGTGATCATAAAATGCAAGCTATGAGCAAGTTAAAAAAATTATAACCTGTTTTGTTTATCATAAATATACCCTTGGAGGTTTTTGCTGTGATATATATTGCAGAGGCTTTTACTATATGGTGAAACTGAACTGAATTCAGACCCACATAGCTATCTAGTTTGTTTGACTGGCTTTGAAGATATTTATGTACCTGAAAAATTCATTCTTTCAAGCTTATACAAAGATATTTCATAAATGCTGTTTGTAGAGTTGGTGTTTATATCTAGTTTCTGGTCTTCCTACCCTTTACTGCCATGAGCCAACTAGCTTGATACCATGGTTTAAAGGTTGGAGACAAGTTGAAAGAGATATTGAATTCTATCTTTCTCAGCATTTATATAAATAAAGCTTGATAGTGGGATATTGGTCAAGCTCCATCTAGTGATCATATATATATATATATATATATATAAACAAAATAAATGTCCGCTAATGTCAATAATACAATAACAAAACTTAAATATATTCCAAACAATGGTAAACAATTTATAATACAATATAAATAAAAACTCAATAAAAACTCATAAAGAAATATTTTCGATTATATTCATAATCATTTTCAACTCAACTTTCAAAATGGAATCATCTATTACCAACCGGAAACACATGTCGATTTAAATATCCCATAATTAATTAATTCTAACATTTTCTGACTGTCTGTTTATTATCGTATTTTTATACCTACTAATAAAAACTGCCTCTTTAATTTTTCTTTTTTCATTATCTCTCTCTTGTCCTAAATTTTTTATTTTATTTATATCAAAATCAAACTTAAAATTACAATTTCTATCATGATCATAAAAAACAGATTCAGTATATAACTTGACTTCATTACTATAATCTTTACATATCTGTACATTTTTCAAAACTCTTTTATATAACAATTTATGTTCTTTAATTCTTTTCTCTATATTACATCTAGATTCCTCTATATATGATAAGTTACACCCACAAAAATTTCTATAAATTATACTACTCACGTTATTTTTTTTCCTAACTTATCTTTTGAATTATTAATCATTCTATTTAAATTACCTGATCCATTAAAAAAAACATTATATATACCATTATAAACTTTTTTCATAAATTTTACTTGATTATTATTATAAAAAGGCAAATAAATCCACTTCTTACTCTTAATTTCTTCATCACCAGTATTTTATTAATTTTTTTACTAAATTGACAAACCACTTGATAAATTTCTTTTATATTATAACCTACACTTAATAATTCACTTACATAATTTTCAATATTTTTCTTTTTATCACATGCATATTTACACAAAATATTATTTCTATACAAAAAAGACCTAAAACCAGCCATCTTATAATTATGTGGCACGTTAGATAAATAGGGAATATACCCTCTAGTTTCAATAGGTTTAATAAACAATTTATAGTCAATCATATTATTGTTCCTTGAAATTATCAAATCTAAATATTTAATACTGTTATTATATTCTTTCTCCATAGTCCAGATAAGACCTTTTAATTAATTATATTCATCAAAAATTTTATCAATCATTTCTGAAGAAGCACATATAAAAACATCATCCACAAATCTCGTATATATCTTAATATTTTCCATAAATATAAATTTGTTTAAAATTTTCTCTTCATAATATGACAAAACAAAACTGCATAACTGTGCCACCATTGGTAATCCCATTGTCCAGCCTTTACTCATCTTATAAAATTTACCATTAAAGGATGCAACAATATTTTGTTCAATAAAATTTAAAGCCTTCATCAGAAAACATATTAATTGATTATCTACTTTCTTTTCCAATAAAGGTCGATGAATTATCTTAATTGAATCAAGTCTATCAATAGATCCATATATCTCAGAAATATCCAATGGCACTAAAACATCATCACAGTCCAAACTTAAATCTTTAATTTTTTCAACAAAATCAAATGATGACGTTACAGAATATTTTCCAAATCCAAATAAATCTTGTAAAATTTTAGCAAAATATTTACTAGTCTTATACACAAAAGACCCTCCAAAATCCAAAATTATTCTAAGTGGATAACCTTCTTTATGTTATTTTACATTAGCAAATACACGTGGACAAATAGCACTTGAAGGATATAATGAATAGTACACATTATCATTTATTCCTTTATTCTTTGCTTTTAATAAAATGTTATTAATAAATTTCATTCTTTCTGAATCAACATTATATTTATCAATCAATTCAAAATGTAATTTTTTCCATTTGTAAAATAACTCCTTGAACATATTCATTATTTGAAATCAAGCACATCCATAAACTCATCATTAATTTTCTTATGATAGAAAATTAATGACTGTAGATGAGTTTAATAAAATTGTTAAGGATGTTAATTTACAAAATTCTAATAAATATGATAATTCATGGAAAAGAGTTATTGGATTATTTAAAAGACAATTAATGAAAGATAAATTGATTTGCTTAAAAAAAGACAAAGGTTTACAGATGTGCTTTATTTCAAATAATGAATATGTTCAAGGAGTTATTTTACAAATGGAAAAATTAAATTTTGAATTGATTGATAAATATAATGTTGATTCAGAAAGAATGAAATTTTATAATAACATTTTATTAAAGGCAAAGAATAAAAGAATAAATGTTAATGTGTACTATTCATTATATCCTTCAAGTGCTATTTGTCCACGTGTATTTGCTAATGTAAAATTACATAAAGAAGATTTACTTGGATTTGGAAAATATTCTGTAACGTCATCATTTGATTTTGTTGAAAAAATTAAAGTTGGACTGTGATGATGTTTTAGTGCCATTGGATGTTTCTGAGATATATGGATCTATTGATAGACTTGATTCAATTAAGATAAGTCATCGACCTTTATTGGAAAAGAAAGGAGATAATCAATTAATATGTTTTCTGATGAAGTCTTTAAATTTTATTGAACAAAATATTGTTGCATCCTTTAATGGTAAATTTTATAAGATGAGTAAAGGCTGGACAATGGGATTACCAATGGTGGCACAGTTATGCAGTTTTGTTTTGTCATATTATGAAGAGAAAGTTTTAAACAAATTTATATTTATGGAAAATATTAAGATATATATGAGATATGTGGATGATGTTTTTATATGTGCTTCTTCAGAAATGATTGATAAAATTTTTGATGAATATAATAAATTAAAAGGTCTTATCTGGACTATGGAGAAAGAATATAATAACAGTATTAAATATTTAGATTTGATAATTTCAAGGAACAATAATATGATTGACTATAAATTGTTTATTAAACATATTGAAACTAGAGGGTATATTCCCTATTTATCTAACGTGCCACATAATTATAAGATGGCTGGTTTTAGGTCTTTTTTGTATAGAAATAATATTTTGTGTAAATATGCATGTGATAAAAAGAAAAATATTGAAAATTATGTAAGTGAATTATTAAGGGTAGGTTATAATATAAAAGAAATTTATCAAGTGGTTTGTCAATTTAGTAAAAAAATTAATAGAAATACTGGTGATGAAGAAATTAAGAGTAAGAAGTGGATTTATTTGCCTTTTTATAATAATAATCAAGTAAAATTTATGAAAAAAGTTTATAATGGTATATATAATGTTTTTTTTAATGGATCAGGTAATTTAAATAGAATGATTAATAATTCAAAAGATAAGTTAGGAAAAAAAATAACGTGAGTAATATAATTTATAGAAATTTTTGTGGGTGTAACTTATCATATATAGAGGAATCTAGATGTAATATAGAGAAAAGAATTAAAGAACATAAATTGTTATATAAAAGAGTTTTGAAAAATGTACAGATATGTAAAGATTATAGTAATGAAGTCAAGTTATATACTGAATCTGTTTTTTATGATCATGATAGAAATTGTAATTTTAAGTTTGATTTTGATATAAATAAAATAAAAATTTTAGGACAAGAGAGAGATAATGAAAAAAGAAAAATTAAAGAGGCAGTTTTTATTAGTAGGTATAAAAATACGATAATAAACAGACAGTCAGCAAATGTTAAAATTAATGAATTGTGGGATATTTAAATTGACATGTGTTTCCGGTTGGTAATAGATGATTCCATTTTGAAAGTTGAGTTGAAAATGATTATGAATATAATTGAAAATATTTCTTTATGAGTTTTTATTGAGTTTTTTATTTATATTGTATTATAAATTGTTTACCATTGTTTGGAATATATATATATATATGTATTTATATGTTCTCATTTCCGTTGTTTGGAATATATATATATATTGTATTTATATGTTCTCATTTCCCATGTATATATATATTCTTTAATTGATAAAAAAAATTTTTATATAGAGATTTATGTGTGCATGTATTATTATTGTTATTATATAGTTTATAGATGATAAACATAAGCAGTTGTAGAGAGAGAATGTAAGAGGAAGCAATATTTAATATATTGATTTTTTTTTTTCATTAAATATATGTGTTAAATTATTTAACTTTAGTTTTTGTTAAAATAAAACAGATTGAAAGAAAGTGTAAAAGCAAGCGATCAAGATTAGTAGATAAAACTAGACACACATTTGAGAATGGCTGTGTAAACACAAAACACTTTAACACATATTTCTAACAACCATAAATTGCAAGCTTTATTGTTTGTATTATCTTAGATTATCTCAGAAAAAGGGATGCTTTGATGGGATAAATAATTGTTAATTTTTTATTTGTTAATAACTTAAAATCGTCTGGGTGATGTTGATTGCTATCTCAAGTCACAGTTATTTTCATTGGGGGATTTTAGTTTTTTTGATTAGAAATTCAGAATATAAATGAGTGAAATAATATTTGAAGATCAGTCATTTGATACCATGAAAAGAAAAGAGATGTAGTCATTAATATGTAGTTTTTTTAAAAAAGAAACATTCAGTTAATAATTTTAAAGGTTAGTTTTTATTACTGATAAAAGAAAAGAGGTGTACTTATTAATATGCAGTTTTTGAGAGGCATTCAGTTTAACAATTTTGAGAAGCAATATCACTTAACAATATATGGTTTTGATGGTAGATATTTAGTTAATAATTTTAAAAAGGAATCTCTGAACAAGATGCAGTAAATGACAGTTGTCAAAGTTGTCTTAAAGTTACAAGAAATATGCACTTGTTTTAAATTTTAAACAAAATGATTAAGGCAATTAAAAGGTAGAGAATTGGAAAGCATGAGTCAACAATATTGAGGAGAGCCAGTCAGTTTTGTTTTTCCATTCATTTGTTTCTTATAAACATAGAATGAACTGTTTTACTATTTTCTTAAAAAAAGTTCAGAAAATGAATATGTGAGTTTTTGTTGCTTTAATATCAGCATAAAAGATGTGCACCTATATATAAGTAATTCACAGCAAGATTAATATAGAGAAATGGAACAAAATTGAATTTCTTGGAGGAAGTTATTGGAAATTCTATAAAAATGTTATTAATATATTTCTGGGCTGTGTAGAATACAATGAATTTTCCCTGTTAAATTCAATGTTTCTGTTATTTGAAATCCTACAAAAATGGGTTAAATCACTAGGCTATTTGTGGGCTCATATACCAGTCCATAAAAAACCAAAGAATGGCAAATTCAAAATCCAACTACAGATGCTATCTGAGAGGCTTCTTTTTTATCTTCTGGCCTATTAAATGGATCACCATCGCTGAATGGAGGGAGAAGAGGAAAAAAGAAAAAAAGGACAACCAATTCATATTTATCTAAGAGTGTCTACAGTATTTTTTTAAAATGGTAGAGACAAGACAATCCACCAGTTCATACTTATCTAAAAGTATTTGTAATAACTCTTTTTAAAATGGTAGAAAAAAGCAAGGCAACCAATTGATATTTATCTAAAGTGTCTACAATAACTCATTTTGAAATGATAGAGTCAAGTAAACCAAATAGTTCAAATTATCAAGAAGTATTCACAATGACTTTCTTTTGAAATGGTAAAAACAATCCAAAACAACCTGTGTAAGATATAAATAGGCAAGTGGTCTGAAAATTCAAACCTGAAACATTTATAAGAAGTGAAAAATGATTGGGTAACTTTGAACTTTAATTAACAAATCTTTTATTTTTACTTATTAAAAGTAAACTTTAATTTCTAAAGTCGAAGCATTTTATTTCTTTTTCTTTTGATACAGAAGCATTAAAGACTTGTTTATCGATTGTTATTCTCAATATCACATAACATAACACAAACACAGTTTAAATCTTTAAACTTAAATTTTCATTATTTTTTATTTTATTTTCTTTATTATATATTGTAATATTGAAATGTTTTTTTTTATTGTTCTTCATTTATTATGATAATGAGCAACCTATAAATATATGCATTTATAATGTTTTTGTTTTATTTATCTTTTTGCATATTAAATTTGTTATAATGTATTTTATTTTATTTTGCTTAAGGTTGCAAGAATATTTTTTATATATGTGATTTATGTATTAATCCCTAATATAAAAAAAAAACACATTTTAAATATATATGTTGACATATCACAGGATGTGTGTGCATGTGTAACTGTTTATACAGACCCATCAAAAAATAGATTAAGCATAGTTAATTTAAATATAGTAAATTGAAGAGCAGGGCTTCATATATGAATGAAAGTGAAAAACACACACATTACATAAATGAAATTTGCTTTTATGATGTGAAATAAGTAGGGGAAGTCTTAAGTAAGCATTCAATGAAATATATTTTTTTAAAATATCATTTTAAGCTAACTTGTTTCAAAATATATAGGAATAAACAAGAAATAGATATGTAACATTATTGAGTTATGCATATAGTATTAATAAATTTTGTTTAGTTTATAAATATTTAAATAAAGTCAATTGTATAATTAGAAAATTTGATTTTAAAAAAAGAATAGTATTAGTAAAATATAATTATATCTTAATTGGTTTCAGAGTTATTATTGTTAGTATTATCATATGTTGTCTTCTCTTAATTCTATCATTTTAATTGATCATTATCACAGGTAAATGTTAGGTAGATATTAAGCTTAAGTAAATATTACTCACAAATGTTAAGCAAGCATATAATATTGATTTACATTTAAGGATGTAAGGAATGTGCTTGACAGATAACCAATTTTTTTTTAATAATTAGAGATTAATAGTAAAGAGCTAAAATTATGTTGTGCCCATGAGTTTTCATCATCCTCATCAAGGGATATCATATTATTGATTAAAACACTGTTTAAACATAGTACTTTACATGAGTTATGATCACCATCATCATTGATTTGATAAATAATAATAATTCAAGCAAACCCAAGGTTAATAGTTAATATGTTTGGTAAAAAAGAGGTTTTGGAAAGTTGAATATCATGTGGGGATATTCATGATGATCATTCATCATCACTTGTATTATGAAATCCCAGTTTAACATGGGATGATTTTAAGAAAGTGCTTATAGGTTTATGAAAAATAAATTTACTGTTGTGAGTTCATTATAAAGCTATGGCTGGTATCATCATCATCATTATTATCATCATCATTATCATCTTTATATTATGATAAATAATTAAGTTAAATAACTAATTTCATGGCCATCCACTTAAGTAATGGTCCTCACTATGCTTGTTTGGAAGCCATTAATGAGAGTATTTTTGCATCTGTTCATCAATATACGTAAACTGAGCTAGTAATATCTATAAGAGTCTTTGAAATATATAAATTTTGGTGATATTGGGATCTTATAATTTTATTGACATAGATAAAATATAAGAATGTCATTTTTTTGTTCATTAGTCATCCAAGTCATGTGTAATAAAACTGTACCAAATGAGTTTGAACTCAATACACTATGGACAGATAAAATTTATCTAGATTTAAAACAATCTGATGGCGCTGTGGGAAAACACATGTACTTAGCTAAACTGAATAAAAGTCATCCAGTCCCCTTTCCAACTTAATAATATTAACTTTATATGATATTTTTTATACGTTGTTATAAATAATGCCAGTGCGAGCATATGACCATGAATGGTCTTATATATTTGGAAAAAAGAATAGGAAGGATTTTTTGTTATACATTTTATTCAGTTGCTATATCTAATATTATTTTATTCGATGACAATAGCTAGTATATTTTATTGGTCAAATGACTTCCCAATATCGAAATATTTTAAATCTTTAATGATGACCGTTTTAATTTTCATTTTGGTATTTTATGTGTTGGGAAAAGAGATAATTTACCAACAACGATTTTCAATATAATCTTAATAAAGAATTAAATTATTAGGATATTAGATAAATATAATATATAGGTATATGTTTGTAAATCAATTTTATTTTATTTCCTAAAATGAATAAATCAAATAAATTAGAGACTTCATTAAGTTTATCATAAATTATAACAATATTCATTTAACAAATAAACAATATGAAATTTATTAAATATAATTTTAAAAATGTTAAAAGTGTTTTATCTATTTATTTACTTTTTTATGATATTAAGATAATGATTACATTCCCACTTTTCCGATAGTAAATAAGTATCAGTTTTAACTGACAGATTTTAATAGGTGATGACATGATCAACGAAGATCTTATATTTTCTAAAGAAAATTATAAGATAAAAATATACTAAGCTAGGTGTATTTAATTTAATATAGAGTAAATCAATATAACTTGTATGAAAAAATGCCATTCATTAAGATGATCCATATATATATATATATACCCCAAATCCAAAATTCAAATAGACCTGCAAAATATAACATTAAAACACACAAACAAACATTTCACTGCTACAAGCAGACTTCTCAAGTGTAAATAACTACAAAAACTACACAATATGTATAAAATTAAACATTACCCACAAATCCATTTACTTCCCATCCATCCTTAATAGTAAAAGAACTTTTAAATAAGTTAATTGCTTCAGAATAATAAAATTTCAATAATAAATATTTTTTAATTCTTCTTTTGATTTCATTTCTCTCAAAGAAGACAACCTTAGCTCCATCAAAATTAATAGCAAGGCCTGTATCTTTATCATGGACATATCTAGGCAGTGTGTGTATGCATGTGTTTTTCCAGTAAATTTAGAGTGCAAAACCAAATAATATTTAATCATGGTATAAATAAAATATTGTACAAATTTTTAAATGAAGTGTATGTTTATTTGTATTATTTATTTAGATCTGGTTTTATAAAAGTATAAAAAATTTAGAACATTTTATCAAACATTCTAGTATAGTAAAAGCCTCCTAATAGATTTTCTTCGGTTTTTTGATCACCTACTCTGAGTGAGCTAGTCAAGGGATACTGTCTTATAATTTCCATATTTGTATTCCAGATCTCCGAGTATAATTCTTATAGTAATATAGGATTGGCACTTGAGGTCATAAAGTGATGCTCATAAGTATGCTGGGCAAGAAACAGCGAATCTTTAAAGGTTTCATTTTATTTGTTTTGTTGAATTCTTACAATCTAAAAAGGCGATTGGGTTCTACTAACAGTAATGTGTTAATATAACCAGAAATGCAGGGTTATTCATTTTAATCGTACTGCAATATTATCGATTCCCATAAAAACATGTTGTATGGAAATAAAAAGAAAATCTATATATGTGTAGCATTATATATATATATGTTAAAACGAAGATTTGCACGGGTTAAATATATAAAATACATATTTTGCGGGTTCATCCGTGTTAAAAACTTTTAATACCAATACACTGACGTTTCGACTTGGTCACACAAGCCATCCACAGAGTTATAAAAAGGTAGAAAGACGGTTGTAGAGGCGCTACAATCACTGGTTTGAATAAAACATTAAAAATCCCACCAATAGCAAAAATGTTAAATTTAAGAATGTTTTTTAAAGAAATCTTTCCAAATAGGAGGAAGTTTGGTACTCCTATGGGCTCACCTATCTCAGGAGTAATAGCTGATTTATTCATGGAATATATAGAAACTCGTGCTTTAGAATCATCATCTTTAAAACCTCTCATTTGGCTCAGATACATAGATGACACTTTTGTCATATGGCAACATGGAAAAAATACATTAGATGATTTTTTCTTACATTTAAATAATATGCATCCTCATATTAAATTTACAATGGAGACAGAGTCTGATGGAAAACTCCCTTTTCTTGATGTTCTAGTCACCAGAACACCAAATAGTTTATCTTTTTCTATTTACAGAAAGGATACACACACAGACAGATATTTACATTTCCATTCTCATCATCACCCAACTCAGATAGTTTCTGTAGCCAAAACTTTTTTAAATAGAGCAATTAATCTTTCAGATGACACACATCTGAAAGAAGAAATAAATCATATTAATAGTGTTTTATTAGCAAATAGTTATAATTACAAATTTATAAAAAAAGCCTTATTTCAAGCCCAAAATAGACAAAATAGGAAACAAAAAGATGATAAGTCAGCTATTAGGATTTGTGTTCCATATGTAAAAGGAACTACAGACAGTATCGGACGTATATTAAAACGCTATAATATAGATACAGCATTTTCTGCTCATCAAAAGATCAGCAATATAATAACCAAGCCTAAGGATTCAATCCCTCTTGAATCTCATGGTGTCTATCAAATCTCATGTAAAAATTGTAAAGCTTCTTACATAGGTATGAGTAATCGTCGCATCAGTGTTAGGAGAGATGAGCATGCTAATGCAGTTAAACAACACTCATCATCATCAGCACTCTCACTCCATACTATAGATTCAGGTCATAAAATAGATTTTTCTAGTACCAGGATCATATCCAGATGTGATAATCTCTACCAATGCAAAATCAGAGAAGCCATTGAGATACTTAAAAGGCCAGATTGTATCAATAAGCGAGATGATACGTGCAAACTTCCTCCTATTTGGAAAGATTTCTTTAAAAAACATTCTTAAATTTAACATTTTTGCTATTGGTAGGATTTTTAATGTTTTATTCAAACCAGTGATTGTAGCGCCTCTACAACCGTCTTTCTACCTTTTTATAACTCTGTGGATGGCTTGTGTGACCAAGTCGAAATGTCAGTGTATTGGTATTAAAAGTTTTTAACACGGATGAACCCGCAAAATATGTATTTTATATATTTAACCCGTGCAAATCTTCGTTTTAACATTACTAACCTCTACGGGGAGGAAATTTTTAAACAGCTTCGTATATTTGAAAGAACGTGGAGTAAGAAATGTAAGTTACTTTGTAATTTATCTTTTTTGTTAGCGTGCAAAAACCACAACGTTATACCCACTTGCTGTAAAATTGTGTATCACAAGAACAATTATAATGTTAATAAAATTCTAAGGAAAACTAGCAATATTATTTTAAACTCTTTTATTAAAGAAACTCGAAAAAATTTAGACAAAATTGATAAAGTATTGTTACATTTACGTTTATTCCTTAGTAACAAAATATATCCTTTACTGTGGACTAGTTTTGATCGTATTGCAAGTTTTCGATCGTTTAAAGATTCGGAATTGGTAACAGCAAAGCAAAAGAAAAAATTGCAAATGCTAATTAGAACACAATCCCCAAACATTATGTATCCAAATCAAAAAACCGTTTACAATTTATCTAAGAAAGCCCTCTCTACAGATGAAATTTCGGTTTTAGAAAAAGGTTTCAATTTTGCTTTAACACCTTTCCCGGATACCTTTTGAGAAAATTGTCTGTAATGTTGAATCAGCTCTCGATAAAATTGATTCTACATCGGCTGATTTAGCTAGAGCTGAGATTTGTAATATTTTAAAAAAAGCTAAGCTTCCTAAAAATAATTTTTCAAAGAAAGAAAGACAAGCATTAAATAATATAAAATCGGACAAATCAATTGTTGTACTTCCAGCTGATAAAGGTAATGCCACAGTTGTAATGGATCGTGACATTTACCATAATAAAATTTTAGATCTGCTTAGTGATAAAACTTATAAACTATCAAAAAGAGATCATACTACATATTTGGAAAAAACAACAAAAGCTATTATTAATAAATCACCTATTGAAACAGAGATAAAAAATAAAATAATCCCTCGTGAAAAATCTTGTGTCTGTCCAAAATTTTATGGACTTCCAAAAATTCACAAACCAGATACCCCTCTTCGTCCAATAGTAAGTGCAATAGGTTCTCCAACTCATATTTTAGCTAGATACTTATCGGATTTCATGAAACCTACAATCCCATCTATTAAATCATATATTAAAAACTCTCTTCATTTTATTTCTGTTTTAAAAAGTTTAAAAATTAATGCTAGTGACATTCTGGTCAGTTTTGATGTCGTGTCTTTGTTTACAAACATTCCAATTGATGAAGCTTTAAATATAATCTCACAACGTTGCAATTTACCAGACCATATTATTGCTTTGATTAAACATTGTCTCTTAAATACATATTTTGTATACAATGGACAGCATTACAGACAAGTTTTTGGTACTCCTATGGGCTCACCTATCTCAGGAGTAATAGCTGATTTATTCATGGAATATATAGAAACTCGTGCTTTAGAATCATCATCTTTAAAACCTCTCATTTGGCTCAGATACATAGATGACACTTTTGTCATATGGCAACATGGAAAAAATACATTAGATGATTTTTTCTTACATTTAAATAATATGCATCCTCATATTAAATTTACAATGGAGACAGAGTCTGATGGAAAACTCCCTTTTCTTGATGTTCTAGTCACCAGAACACCAAATAGTTTATCTTTTTCTATTTACAGAAAGGATACACACACAGACAGATATTTACATTTCCATTCTCATCATCACCCAACTCAGATAGTTTCTGTAGCCAAAACTCTTTTAAATAGAGCAATTAATCTTTCAGATGACACACATCTGAAAGAAGAAATAAATCATATTAATAGTGTTTTATTAGCAAATAGTTATAATTACAAATTTATAAAAAAAGCCTTATTTCAAGCCCAAAATAGACAAAATAGGAAACAAAAAGATGATAAGTCAGCTATTAGGATTTGTGTTCCATATGTAAAAGGAACTACAGACAGTATCGGACGTATATTAAAACGCTATAATATAGATACAGCATTTTCTGCTCATCAAAATATCAGCAATATAATAACCAAGCCTAAGGATTCAATCCCTCTTGAATCTCATGGTGTCTATCAAATCTCATGTAAAAATTGTAAAGCTTCTTACATAGGTATAAGTAATCATCGCATCAGTGTTAGGAGAGATGAGCATGCTAATGCAGTTAAACAACACTCATCATCATCAGCACTCTCACTCCATACTATAGATTCAGGTCATAAAATAGATTTTTCTAGTACCAGGATCATATCCAGATGTGATAATCTCTACCAATGCAAAATCAGAGAAGCCATTGAGATACTTAAAAGGCCAGATTGTATCAATAAGCGAGATGATACGTGCAAACTTCCTCCTATTTGGAAAGATTTCTTTAAAAAACATTCTTAAATTTAACATTTTTGCTATTGGTGGGATTTTTAATGTTTTATTCAAACCATTGATTGTAGCGCATCTACAACCGTCTTTCTACCTTTTTATAACTCTGTGGATGGCTTGTGTGACCAAGTCGAAACGTCAGTGTATTGGTATTAAAAGTTTTTAACACGGATGAACCCGCAAAATATGTATTTTATATATATATATATGCAATTATATAGATGGAAAATTGTGATTCCATTACAATGGCATCCCAACTAAGGGCTTTCAAAAGAATGGAGAATACAGAGGAGAGAGTATAATGATTAAGTACAAAGAAAGAGAGGGAAATGTAAGAAAAAATATATAATTTGCTTTGTTTGTGAAAATATAGAATAGTGGTTTAGCATAAAAGAAATAGGAAAATAGGCAACAGAGTAAATTGGTTAGGGAATTTAAGTATGCAACATAGTATTTTGGGGAAGGTAGGTCTGGAACATTTAAATATAAGAATAATAATATATGACAATAATAAAAATAAAACAATATTATAATAAAGACAAGAAGCAAATGAAAACAAGATCTCAGGGGAAATGAATAGGCAGAAGAAAGTAAAGGAGGGAGAAATAAGAATAATAGAAGTTATTGTGCAGAAGTTGGAAAGCTTGGAATGTAGATTTCAGAAATTCAAAGATAGGTTTGAGAATAGATTACAAAAATTAGAGCAAGAAATAAAAAAAAGAAAAGAATTGAATGGAAGAGAGTGAGAAAAAAACCAGTGAGTGAAGAAACTATGGGTAAAAATGAAGACAATATGAATAAAAGAGAGGGAAAAGAAATAGATGAAAGCCAGGACAAGGGTGAAGAGAAGAAAACTCTGGAAAAAAGCTTAAAGATAGCAAAAGTGCGAGAAGCTGCAATAAAGTACTCATCAACCCAGATTAAAGTAAACAAATTTTTGAATGATTGGGTGTTTTCCAGTTAAATGCCAGAAGCCTCTTGAGCATATAAAGTTTACAGGAGTATTTCAGCAGCAATCCATTGTCTGAAATAAAAAAGCTCTCGTAATCAAATTAGCTATGAAAGAAATAATAACAAAATTCAAACGAAAGGATGGGAGTCTAAATCAGAAATTAAAAAATCTTAAAGAACAGTATTATGAAACAGTACAGAAATGGCATTGTAGAAATGAAAAATGGTGACAGTTGTGTAGGCTGATCCATCACTGGGATTGGTCGAGTTTACCACGTCAAAAGATAGCCTATAAATCAATCGATTCAAGTAAACAAATGAAAAAATAAGTAACTGAACACAGAATCTTAAAGCTTTTTTTTATGTTTTTTTTTTTTTTTTTTTAGGTTGTGGGTTTAATATTTATCATAGCTATTACAAGGGAGTTATATATATATATATATATATATATATATATATATATATATATATATATATATATATATATATATATATATATATATATATATATATATATATATATATAAAGTAATGTTTCATGTATGTGTGTTTGCCAGTTTGTAAGCATAAAGAGTAGATAAGTTGTGGCTGTGAAGCTATGGGAGTAAAGTGGTCTAATTCTCATGGTAGATGTGAAGTGGTTGCTGGATTGGGCATGTGATGTGCTGTGTTCTGTGTATAGCTGCTTTTTATTCCTGACATGGTTGACTCATCCAATATGAATCAGCTGATAAATGTATGTGTTAAACTTAAGCCTGTAAGACTTTTAAGGAAGGAGGGAATTCACATATTTTCCCACCCATAAGACTCCAGAAGCAAGCACAGTTTTGGGTTATTCATAATCTAACCTGGAAAATTCTGAATAAGAGTCAAGCATTTGTCTAGTTACCCATATCCCTAAGGCTTGGAAGCAGCAGAGTGTCGTTAGGGGAAGCCTTCTAGTTAAAAAAAAAAATTTTTTTTTATTTTTTATTTTTTTTTTTGTTATTTTGTGGTTGACTTACCAAGTGAGTCAGGGTAGAGTTGGCTGTATTTGTTTGAAGCATGTCATATGCACATGAGTTGTGATCAGATCCAGTGTATATCGTTAGGCTGCTGGTTGCTTACTTTTATATTTTTATAGCTACAGGGTGAAAGTCGGATAAAATTAATTTGAGGACATATGTATAGTTCTGTTGGTTTAGACATAAACCATTCAAACATGAAGACCATATTTAAAGGCTTTCGGGAGGGGGTATTGAAACAGGGCTGAGTTCAATTCATATTTCAAAAAATAAACTTTCCTATATATGCATCAATATGACCGAATTAATTAAGTGAATTTATTTTTTCTTTTCCGTATATAAATTTATAATTAGATAAAGATTTAAGAAGTTGAAAATAAACAGGAGTAGGGGGTATGTGTGTGTGCTCTTTGTTTTATAGAAACACATCTATATAGTGGGGGATGAAATGAAAATTTTAATATTAAAAAAAAAAGAAAAATGCAGATATAAATACTTTTAATTCCAAAATGGAAGTAACAAAGTTTTATTCGGAAAAATTGAATGAAAAAAAGATATCAAAAAGCACTTGATCAATATCTGAAGAATTTAAATTACAGAGATTTGTTTTAGATTCAAAAGAATTTCAATCAAAACAAAAAAAAAGTAAAAATATTTTTGAGATGTTAAAAGCTTTTAGGTATTATTTGGAAAAACACAGGATTTGAAAGGCTGGAAAAATAGAAGAGAAATTTCTAGAACAGAGAGGGGTGGACTATAAAAAGAAAAAAATGATAAGGAATTGGGATTCTATTGCTAATTTTTAGTCAAGTGCTGCAGCCAAGAATTTATAGAAAAATGTATTGTAGAATTATGTGCAAGCTGGCTTAAGAAAGCATAAGCATGTTGGTCCTTGCAATTCTGCCCCACGAAGGTCTAAATTTTACTGCAAGATGAGTGACCATAAGAGATAAAAACTAATTGCTCTGAAGCCTAAATTAAGTCCGAAAAAAAATGAAATCAGCAAACAAGCATATAGGACAGTTGGAATGAATAATCCAATCTGATCGCCATTACATGGAATGTAATAAATAAATTTAAAGTGAATGAAAATTTTTTACTTTTCATAATCCATTCATTGTCCCCATGGAAGAAAAGTAATTCAGGTATGTGCACAGTCACAATATACTATTTAGTGTTTCAAATAACGTTTTTATTTTTAAATTCTTCACAAACTTTCCTTTATAAACTTTCTTTTCATGAACGATCTGCATAAACTTTTGTGAGAAATCTAAAATGACTTTTTCACACCCATATGAACCTGATATATGTTTTATTTATCTAATTTTATACATATCTAGGTAGTGTGTGTATGTATGCGTTTTTTCCAGTAAATTAAGAGCACAAAACCAACTAATATTTAATCATGTTATAAATAAAATATTAGAACCACCAGTAACCACATAAACATTTACAATAAGGATAGTAGTCAATATTTCTAACTGGTGTCAAGGCAACCTTCTCACCTTTTAATATCAAGAATGGAAATCCATTCTTACTAATGGGCCATTAAATATATATCAACACTTAAAGATTGCAACTTGACTACAGAATATGAAATATTGATACAATGAAATTTAAATAAATCTCTTTAAACATGAAATAAACATGTCACTGTAATTAAATAATACAAAAGCAATTTAAAAGTATTGCAGTTTGTAATGTTATAATTGACTATTTATTAGTCTGCATTACAGTGACATGTTTATTTCATATTTAAAGAGGTTTATTTAAACTTCACTGTATCAATATTTCATACTCTGTAGTCAGGTTGTCATCTTTAAGTGTCCATATATAATCAATGGACCATTAGGAAGACTGGATTTCCATTCTTGCTATGAAAAGGTGAGGAGGTTGCCTTGACAGCACTGAGAAATATTGATTACTATCCTTATTGTGAATGTTTATGTGGTTACTGGTGGTTTGTAATGGTTACTAATTATCCCAATTAGATTTAAACATTATTTCACTTATTATTTAAATAAAATATTGTACAAAATTTTAAATGAAGTCTATGTTTATTTGTATTATTTATTTAGGTCTGGTTTTATAAATGTATAGGAAATTTAGAATATTCTATCAAACATATTTTAGTATACTAAAAACTCCTTTGTAGATTTCCTTTGGTTTGTTAATTACCCACAGTGAGTGAGCTATTCCCGAACTACTGTCTTATAATTTCCATATTGGTATTCCAGCTCTCCCAATATAATTCTTAGAATAAAATAAGATTGGTGCTTGAGGTCATAAAGTGACACTCATAAATATGTTGGGTGAGAAATAGTGAATCTTTAAAGGTTTCAATTTTTTTTTTGTTGAATTCTTACAATCTAAAAAGGAGATTGTGTTCTATTAACAGTAATGCATTAATATAACCATAAATGCAGGGTTATTTATTTTATTTATACCGTAATGTTATCGATAACCATAAAAATATATAGTATGAAAATAAAAATAAAAATCTATATACACGCAATTATAAAGATAGAAAACGGTGATTCTGTTACAATATATATATATATGATAACGGTCGGGGATGATGAAGTTACCACTCTTACCGTATATACCGTACGAGGGCGCCACTAGTCCATTCGAACCTAGAGAATTTATAGAGTGGGCAGATATGCACTGTTAAAATCATGACCGTCAGCCCAAGTAACTAGCTCATGAAGTAGCGGAGGTTTAAAACATTTATTAAATATATTTTTAATAATAAAGAATAATAAAAGCAATCACTGTCAGTACTAATAACACACAAAAAAATTATTAAGTAATAACACCCAAACTTTAAAAAAAAATTTTTTTATAACACAAGAAGAAATTTATGTTTTATTCTGTTTCATTATTATTTTATTTATTTTTATTTGTTTTAACTTTAATTTTAAATGTTAGAATGTTGAGTATAGATGAGCTACCCAGACAATGCACTAAAAGATTTTCAAACATTTGATTCCAGGCTAAAAGTCCACAGCCACACCAACGCTTGCTTTCAGATATATATCAGCAACCAATGCAATGTGAACATGTTAGCATAGAATCATGCTGACAGGAATGTGCATCTGAACAGCATGATATTATTGGAGAAAACATGAGCTTCAACCAGTATAGGAATGTACTTCTATCTGGAAAAGAAATCATGCATATAATAAAAAAAAACACTACGTATAGATGGGAGAGCGGTCTTATCTTGCCGACTTATCTTCTCAATCCATGGAACTGGAATGGGTCAATGGTGCAGGAAATACATCTGTGTCCATTTCAATGATATGACAACCTCTTTGGGGTCATGCATTCAGTTGGACTCGTTGCCCTAGGTGCTAACACACTTCACATCACATTGATATAAATGTCCATATATCTATCCACCAGCTTTGACACAACGATGAAACAAATAGTCTGAAATCAAAACCCCTTTAAAACAAACATATATTTAACCAAGTCTAGCAGCCATCTACACTCAACTAATATTAAAATCATTTTATTAATTTAATTCTAAAAAAAAATCTTTGGTTTAATTAAGGTTTAAAATCATTTTTAAGATAACATTTATATTTTAACTTATTTTTTTTACTACAAATATTATATAACCTACTTTTCTTTTAAATTTAATAATGCAAAAATAATGAAGTGTTTCTATTTTTAAATTTAAGTTTGCAATCGCAAACCCCTACCCTATTATAAATAGATCTTACCTGTAGCATAAATGAAAACATATAACACATATTTTAAAAAGATTATGTTTCAATTTTAGATAAGTCCTAAAAAATTTTAAAGTTTATAGAGTTCAGATTTGATCAAGAGAGAAAGTCTATAATTCATCTTTAAAGGAAAATAAAGTTCTGAGATTTTAAATTAAGAGTTTATAATGTTTTTTGTTTAAAATGTATACTTTCCTTTCTTTCTCTGGGCTCATTGCTTCGCAACGAAGATCTGAATTCATACAAGATCCATGTCTTGTGGGCGATGACGATTTATGAAGAAGCATTTACAATGTTTTCTGAAGACGGTACCAATGGTTTGATCCTGGGATCTGTGGAGATGAAAGCTGCCTTTGGCCGGCCGAACTGAAGGAAGCATGAAGAAACAGATTACATTCTTAGTGATGGCGACAATATATATATTTTTAAATATTTTACTTTCAGCAAAGCTTATGGAATTCAAAATTTAATTTTTTAATTCTCTCTAACTAATTAATTATTGTTTTGGATTTTTCTTTTATAGTCCTCAGGCACCTTATCTCTGGAATGCAGGATTCATCAAACATACTTCCTGTCTGTATTTTATTGGTTTAGTTTGTGTCCAAGGTAAGATTTTGGGTTTTCCACTGAGGTCTGTGTCTCTATCTCTGGGCGGGAACTCATCTATTTCGTAATCACTTTTTTAATTGTCATTTTGTAATTTTTATATTTGAAAATTTAAAAAATCTTCGCTATTATTAAAAAGGTTTTTATTTTATACTTTATTTAAATATTAGAATCTTTGTTTCGATTCTATAATTTTTTTAAAGCTTATTTTAATATTTAAATCAAACATTAATATATTAATAATTCGTTATTTATGCATTTTGAACATTTGTGCATTTAATTCAATATTAGATATTTACAAAAAAAGTTAATATTAAAATTTGAATGTAACGCGCATATATATATATATATATATATATATATATATATATATATATATATCCCGTTACAATATATATATATATATATATATATATTAAGATTGCTGTCTGTATTCTTTCCAAAATATATGTAATATTCAAATCAATATAAATATAATAAAATTCACACACTGTATTTTGGGATATATATATATATATATATATATATATATATATAATAAAATTCACATACTGTATTTTGAGCTATATATATATATATATATATATATATATATATATATATATATATATATATATATATATAGTGACTTTTGATTCTGCCAAGAAAGCTGATATTTCATCTATTTAGAATATTTAATAATAATAATAATAATAATAATAATAATAATAATAATAATAGTAGTAGTAGTAGTAGTAGTAGTAGTAGTAGTAGTAGTAGTAGTAGTAGTAGTGGTAGTAGTGGTAGTAGTAGTAGTAGTAGTAGTAGTAGTAGTAGTAGTGGTAATGGCAGTGGCAGCAGTAGTGGTAGTGGTAGCAGTAGTAGTAGTAGTAGTAGTACTAACAACAACAATCAATCAATCAATTTATTATATTAAATAAACAAAATACATAATTATTTAAAAAACTCCAAACAAGAAAAATCTTGTGTGTGGAATTTACATGTAAAAATAACAAATTAAGCAAAAAAAAAAAAAAAATACAACCAAAAACTCAAAATAGAAAAGAACAGTTTAGAAAATAAATAAAATTAATTAGCTAAATAAAACAAATGCCAATATTAATACTTACTATACAACCATTGACATAAATATTTTTTGAAAAATATATAAGAAATATTATTCAGATTGAATGAACACTCATATATAAATTTAGTAAATAACATTGACCCATAATAAGCATATTGTCTTCTACTACATTCTTTCAAAAAATTTGGTAAAGGTAATTTAAATTTATTAGAAAGACAAGTATTTAGAACATAAACTCTAGAATTTAGAAAAAGTTTATCACAAAAAATATCAAAAATAACTGTATATTGATATAAGTGATTTACATTAAATAAACCAAATGCAATATAAATATCTCGAACAGAAGATGAACAAGATCTACCAAAGATAATGCACAAAGTATAATTTTGTAAAACACACAAAGAAGATAAAATATATGGAGATGCATTACTCCAAATAGTGATATTATAAGATAAAATACTCTGATAACAAGCAATGTAAATAAAAATGAGAGCCAACTTAGGAAGAAATTTAACTAAATAATAAAACATATAGTTAAATTATGTAACCGTTGACAAAGATAGGTAATATGATTTGTCCAGGACAATCTGGAGTCAATATATATTCCCAAATAACAATAATTATCTACCAAAGAAATATTCTCACAAGTACATATACTATTAAAATGCAAACTATACTTACAACAAATTTTAATCTTATGAGAGAAAAAATATATCTTTTGTTTTATCTAAATTGACCAACTATGAGTTATTTGCCAGTCATTTACCAACTGAGTCCAAATCCTCATTCAGTAATTTTTCAAAAAGTTTATAAATAACAGCATTGCAGGATAAAGCAATATCATCAGCAAAACCAAAAATCTTAAAATGTAATTTCAGTGAAAATAAATCATTAATATTAATTAAAAACAATGGATGACCAAATACTGAACCTTGTGGAACTCCACAATTAATCAAGACCACATCACTGACAATACCATAAATATTAGTAAACTGTTTTCTATCATTTAAATAACTCTCCAACCAACTACTGATAGAACCACAAAAATCATACAAGTAGCAATGCTTAATCAAAATATTATGATTAACAGAATCAAATGGTTTAGATAAATCAAGATAAATAGCCAATTTTTGAAGTTCCTGATCCAATGAAGATGTTAAATAATGACCATGATGTTTTAAAGCACCTAATGTACCTCTACCAGGAAGAAAACCATATTGGTAATCAGATAAAATTTTATTTTTAATCAGAAATGACAACATTTGATCCTTAACAATCATTTCCAATAATTTAGAAAAAACAGAAATAATCGCAATTGTCCTATAATTAACCATAATATATGTTGGCAGTGAATTAAAACAGTTTATATACAGAGTTTATTTAAGATAATACTCATCAGAATTTTCTGATTCTTAAATTGCAGAATATGTACACACATTAATTTATTCAGTTTTGTTTTCTACTTCCAAGGATCAACATTTGAAACATTCAAGCAAAGATCTTTGATAATGGAGAGAAATATAAAAATAATGATTTCGTTTTCTGAATACAAAAAATTATGAACAGTGTGTACTTGACATTACCCACATAAAACATAAATGTTTATTTTTTTGTAAAATCTAATTTATTTGATTGCCATTGTGTATATACAGGGAAAAATATATATTTAGCCAGATTGATTAGAATCTGCAAGGAAATAAAGCCGATCAACGTTTCTTTCAGAAATTTGAATTTCTAATTAAAATTGTTTTAAAATAATGTATTATTTTATAGATAAAAAAAAAAAAAAAACAGTACTTACTTTCAATTTTATTATCTCGATCTTTTTTTTTGCTGAACATACTTCCAATAATACTAACATCAAAAAAAATAGTATTTTCAACTTCACTGAAAAGAATATATATATAAACAAATTAATGTAATGGGATTAATAAACTTCAAAAATATAAATAAATAAAATATAAAAAAAAAGAGGAAGAATCATATTCTATAAATGCAATTTGCAAGATTTATACAAACCAAAACGTC
>JAQFVV010000576.1:194473-364324 GCA_028023455.1 Epiperipatus broadwayi | reverse complement strand
ATATATATATCCAAAGAAACAAGGATGAGCTGGACTTTAAAATGAATGTGTATAAGTACAAGGCTGACAGAAAAATCAATATTGAGTTTATTAAGAATTTAATAGATATTGGATATAACTAAAAATACACTAATAAAAACAGTTGAAAATTTTTATAATAATGTTAAAAAAGTTGTTAACCATAATAACCCATTAATTAATGGATAAGCCTGCCTTACATCCCTCATATAGCAATATACTTTTGAAAGATATGCATGGACAAATTCAGAGTTAGCTTCAGATCATCTCCCTCACTCTACAATTTTTAAATAATGCAAAAGACAGAATACTTTTTGAACACACTCCCACAGGTCATATGTAAAACTTCATGCTCTGCTCCATCCTGTAGCTTTGCATTATGGCGAATCTCACACAACAATTTGAGAGTTGCCTAGCACATGTATTCATATAATAAAGCTAAATTAAGTCATGAATATAAATCAATTTTTTTTATCATGAACTGGATACAAGTCACTTCTCTTCTCACTCCAATGTAAGAACAATATGTGCTGAGAGGGATGATAGAAAAATAAAATATAGAGGCTTGGGCTATTACAAGAGATGCTTATTCCATCAACAGAAAAGATGCCTGTGTCTCATTATTAAAAAAATGAAACATTTAATTTACATACTGAACCTTATTTAAATATTGGTCTTCACCATTATATAAATATATTTTTAATGGCACAGTGGTGTTCAGCACTATGATTCTGGCAGAAATCTGCTGAAAGCTGCATCAGTGCTTTTAAGACTTTTTTCTTAGTTTTATTTTTTATCTTTTTATAGTAACATGAACAGTACAAGTTTGGTAAAACTATATATAGTAAATATTTTAATATAATAGTGACATGACTTCTTGTAATTTATAACATTGTTGGAGATCTAGTGAAGTATATGTATTGAGATATTTGTTCTATTTCCTAAGATATGTTTCTTGTAGAGGGCAGTGTTTGATATAGAACTGCTTTGAATCTTTGTAATGGGTTAAGTAAGAAAAAAATATGTTGCCTTTATATATATAATTTTTTGTCTTGATTAATTAATCAAATATTGTTAATAAACTTTTTAGTACCTCTTTACCTACTATAATGCTATAGCATTACAAAATGACCATTTTCATTATCTGTATCATATGTATACAAGGATTAGTAGATTTCAAAAGTTTTTAAGTGATGGTAAGATCCATTACAATCCAGATGTAAGCACTACTTCATATATATAGGATTTAGTTTTAACTTCCATGATAGTTCCTTTTTTATTTATTATTAATGTCCATAAATAAAGAATTTTTTATAAAAGTATTTGTAATATAATTAAATAAAGCATTTTCCCAACATTATGTGTACTTTTTGGGGTTGAATATATATATATCATAGAAAGTATGTTTACATGAGTAAGTTATAATATATGTTATACGGTCATTCTCATTCTAGAAAAAAAAAGAGAGAAATAACAAAAAGGGAAAGATAAATTTTGTAATAATTATATAAATTAATCCTAGGACCTCACATATATCACATGTTGATCTTTTAGTCTGCTTATTTTACATCTTGCAATGTTACCTTTTAACTTTGGCATCAGTCTTGTTGAAAGACTTCATCACCTTTCCTCTTGTGTTATTGTTTCAATGAAAGCATTTATTATTACAACTTTTTAGAATGTCTTTAAGATAATCTTTAAAATGGATATGGATAGTCTGGAAAAACCTTTCTCAAAATCTTCATAAAAACAATTTTTAAAAAAATGATCTCTCTTTAATTGTAGATGCAGTACAATTTCATACAGAAAACTGAAGAATGTACTAAATCTTCTTGTTATTTTGTCTACATATGATCAGAATATTAGAAACTATTAAATTTTTTCTCAGTGCCTTTAAGTTACATTAGTAAAAATTTATGATTTACTTTTGTACAATAAATTTAATAAAATAACAATACTATATGCAACTGACTGAATTCAAGTAGTTATATCATTTTAATACTGAAATCTGCTTTTCTACTTAAAAACTTAGCAAGATATTTAAACTGATTCACATTGTCAAGTTGATAACATTCAATTCAAATGTTACTAAAATGTTTTCTCTCATCACTGACTGATAAAATACCTGTTTTTAATATTAACTACTAAACTATATTATTAATAGGTTATATTCAAAACATTAAGAAAACTCTGTAGATCTCCTTTAAAATGGCAACAATGATCAGCCATAATGCAAATGTAGTGACCAATTAAAAACATCAGTACAAAATCTTATTTATATATTGATGTCTTCTTTATAAAATAGCCCATAAACTGTTACAATGGTATTACACTTTCACCAAAATAGGGAAAAAGTAGAAAATCGAACATGCCTTGTTTATCAGTAGTTTTCATTTCAAATGTCACAGATTTCCATTATCAATAACAACCCTTTTTCCCATATCATATATAGAACCATATTATATTAATAAACTTTTGTAGACAGCTATGTTCAAACATTATCACAAACATTTTGATTATTTTTGTCAAATAGCATCTTGGCTAAATCAATAAAAGTCAATATGATTTTATTTATGGCACTTTTCTTGCATTTTATTGGCATTATAAACCATGTTTATACTTTTTTTAAAAATTATTCAATAAAAATCTTCAATGTTTTTGCAATATATCTTTCCTTTTATAAATTGAAACAATTGAATCATTTTTCAAATCAGATAAAACATGATGTTCAACACATTCTGCTTTTTTCTCCCATTGTTTATATTAAATAAATTTCTAAAAAATCACTTCTTTGCATTTTTCACAATGCTGTTTGTTCAATTCAATTATTTTAATTTAAAAAATACAAAAATAAGCAAATTGTGCAAACGCTTTTTGCGAGTGTTAAATAATAAATGAATAACCTCTGACCCATACAAGATATAGAATTTATGCAGCAATAAAAGGAATCATTCTATATCTTGTATGGGTCAGAGGTTATTCATTTATTATTTAACACTCGCAAAAAGCGTTTGCACAATTTGGTTTGGAAAAAAAGCCGATATGAATGTGATTACAGTTGTATACAGACGCTATAAAAAATAAATGCTGATTTAAAAATAAGCAATATAAAAATAAATCCAATAAAAATAATATCACAAATTGGTATTCAAATACAGATATGAAATATAAACTAAATAATTTAAACTCACACCTATATAGGACAGTTAATTATTATTCAGATAAAAACCTTATAAATTTAGAAGAAATTGAAAAATATAAGAGTTTAAAAATAACTGTTATTTAATTAAAACAATAGAAAGAAATATCACAAAGTGGCTGCTGGAGGGTTGCATTAGATCCTAAGATCTAGGTGCAGTGCTCTCAGATCCAAGGCTCCTCACTGATGAAGGCTATAAGCCAGAAACTAGTTTGGGGATATTGGATGAGTAGGCACTAGGTAGGGATTTTATGTACAAGCCTTCTGGCATTCATCGATTACTCTGTCTTGCTTAGAGAGGCACTACTGTATGGAGTGAGTTTTGCCTATTTTAGAAAAAAATATTGAAAAAATATATATACTTAGGAAAAAAAAAGAATTCAACAGAAACAAAATTAAAGCAAAATAAATGACAAAAATATCCTATATACAGTGGAGCTACAATCTATCCTGTATTTAATTATGTGATTTCAATAATATCTATCCAAAGAATAATGTAAGCAAAAAAAAAAAAACATTAAAATTCACAAATTTATGATATTCAAGCTCTAAGCACCATATGCAATAACATTTTTTAAAAAGGTGAAATTTGTAAATAAATTTTACAATATGATTGTAGCCATTTTTCCATGCTTAAATTTAATGTTTTTCTTAATGATATTCCTTAAGATAGATTTCAACAATTTTAATAGAATTTTGAGATCAATTGTATATATTATCCAGATGCCATTATCAACATCATCATAGCTAGGAATTTCTAAAAAGAAAATTTATTAATTTTTTTTAAAAAAAAACTGTTTATTATTTATTTTATATGCTTAATATTATTTAATTTTTTGTAACAAAATAAAAAAAAAAAGGAATTTGTTTTTAGCTCTAAAAGTTTAAAAGAAAATCAAAATCACTAATCAACCAAAGATATATTATTCATATTACTTTAATTATAAAAATTGATATATTGCATAAAGTTAATTTTAGTTTTAATATTTTATATTTGTGTATATATACATGATGAATATTTTGCATAAATGTCTCACTTGAAATGTTTTTGTATGTTTTCTAATTTCTTAAGATTTACTTATTTATTAAACATATAAGGAGGATATGAAATAAATGTCTGATCTAATATTTATTTATTTATGTGCTTTTCTTTAAGAAGATCCTAATTAATGGCAAATTCCATAGTAGATAGAGCAGAAGATCCCTCCATATATTTATAATTGAAGTAGGCAAAAGTTATTAAATGTTTAGAATTTTAAGCCATTAAAATGAAAATGGGACAGAGCTAGAAATGCCACCATTATACCAAATGCTTCAAGATAAATTAGTTATTAATTAGTTTGTTTATATACTTAGTTGTGAATTTATCTATTTATGTGTATAGATGTGCTTTAAAGACCACTGCTTAGTTATTCCCATAGAACTTCTCAAATACACTGGTTAATGTCTTACATTAGCAAAATTGAATTATATTTTTCCCACATTAAAGCAAAATTTAATTGCTTATATAAGATAATCTGATTTATTAATATAATTTATAATACAATCATGCTGTATTATCCTTGTTCTTTTGCATTTTATTTTATTTTCTTCTTAGGTACTATCATGAATATTAATCTGATTTTTAGATGCCTTCACAGCTAGTATCATAAATATAAATTAAAGAAAATTTCAATACAGCATAAATATATTTAATGATATTATTTTTATTCACTAAATTTTATACTTTGTTCTGATCTCTGTTAATAAATATATTTATTTATTTATTATTAAATCAAACTTTAAGCCAACAAACATCACATGATCAGCATTTTCTAGCTTGCAGTGAGTGGCAATACGTATTGTGAGTTTTGCCTGATTTAAATCTGACTTTGTTTTTTTTATTTAGTTAAGATTTTAAAATTTATTGATGTTTATTATAATTAATTAACTTATTTTGCCTCATACACATAAGAACTTTGAGTTATTGCTTTATTATGTAAGATGATGACTGGAGGAAAGGTGATTTAGTTGTTATGGAGTATTTAATTTAGCCAGGTACCCAATTGGATTTTATTCTCACATATATAAAACATGCACATATTTTGGAAGATAAACTTGCATAACATCAAGATTTAATACACTATTATAACATATATATTTACTCTATAATAAGGTATAAATTTGGTGTGAATTTCCTTTTATTAGTAAGTAGTATTTGGCTCAATTCGAATCCAAACATTGTGAGTACATTAAAAATTTAATTTAATTTAAATGCAGTTTGAATTTAATAAAAAGTTTTATTTGCTCCTCATCGCATCAGTGTCTGCATTTGTAGTTCTTACTCTCTCCATTCACTAGAGATAATCCACTGGCATCATTATAGATATAGCCACACTGATCTAGCACAGCTTTATCATGAGTTAACTTAATAACATCCTAACTAAGGTTAATGTATAATTTGTGTAAATAAACAAATAATATAACATAATTGCATTTTGTAGCTTTGAGCAAATCAAAACATATCAGATAATTGAATTAAATAAGCACCAAGAAAAGTGCAAAAAAGTAAATGTTTTAGAGATTTATCAGACAGTACAATTTAATGTTTCCAATCTTTTAAAAAGTATGTAGTAATTTTGAAGTTATCATCATTATCATTAGTTTTTTAATCCAAAGACTGATTAAAATTTTTAATGCAAATATCTCAAAATCTACTATCTTCTGCTACTTGCTTTAATTTATTATAACTCCAAATAGAATTATTTCATCATTGATATATTTATAAATATTAAAATGAGTTCTCCTTTTTTGGTTGCTGTCCACGTATTTCTCTCTCTCTTTCTATATTATATCTTTGAATAAGTTGGAATGCCTCAGTATATGCTTCATCTAATTCTACCTTCTGAGTTTGATTTGAAATGTAAATGATTCTTTTATATATAATTTCATCATTTGATTTTTTTCTATTTTTCTTCATTTCTACATCTTAAAGTCTTCAAGTTCTTCAGATTACTAAGTAAAAGAGCCCATGTTTTTGCTTCATATAGGGGAATTGACCAAATGTAGTGTTTCATAATTATATTGGAATGAATATCCAGTTTTTTAGATAATAAAAGTGATTAATTCCATAGAAAGTTTACTTTGTCATAATTATTTTGCTTTTTTTCCCCACACTTAATACTTTCAGTATTAATTTGATCTAGATATTCAAAATGGTCACTTATTCCATTACTTCATTTTCTAGCATGATATGAATATATTTATGAAATTCTGGATATTATCATAGCCTTGGTATTTTTAATATTAATGTTTATGCCAAATTGAATAGCAAGTCTGTTAATGTTTTTCATTTTGCCAACCTTTTTGAAATTCCAACTACTGCTTTTGCTTTTGAGTATCTAAAAATTTAATTGTTCAATAGAATTTTCTATCCACTTTTAGTCCACTTTGTATGATTCAGAGCCTTTTTCTATTTATGGTTTCTACAAATTTACTAAATAAACTAAGGGATATCAAGCAGCCATACTTAATTTCTTAGCTGGCATTAAAGTTCTTTTTTATGTTTTCTTTAGTTGAATTTGATATTTTTTCTGTATAGATTAAAAATGATATAATAAATATTACTTTGACAATCTGTTTTAAGATTGAGAAAAGCCTAAGGCAAATCACTCAATCAAAAGTTTTCTCATATTCAATGAAACATATGTAAAGAAGTCTTTTTAAATTTAACATACTTTTTCTTAAAGATAATAATAATGTGGTTAGACATTTTGGTTTTCTAAATTCAAAGTGACAATTGCAAAATATTGTTTAACTAACTAATCTAATTTTCTTTATTATTTTTTTTTGATAATCTAGGTAATGATCAATGAATTTTACTAATGCAGTTCATATTATAATCCTATTTAAAAGAGAATAATTCTTCTTCACTTGCTCCATACTACAAATAACCAATGCTAGATACAAGAATACACTCATTCCAAACACAAGATACAGACTTTGCAAAAATAAGAATGGCCATCTTATTTTCAAACCTATGTGTACTTATATAGGCTAATCTTAAGTGTCTTGGAATGAAAGCATGAATATATACTAATGGTACAAAAATCTTTGCATTTTTTGCATGATATTTCTTTGCTATTGGTACAATAAAGAATATATAATATTCTTTATATATACATAATCAATTTCACATTTATATTTTAGGAATTATTTCCTTAATTTCTGAATCCTTTCTATTAGGCAGAATCAATAATATCTTTTTAAACTCTTCCCTTGTCATTTTTAAATATAATTCTCTTGATCTTTGTTTATTTCTTGGATCCAATTATTAGATATAGATTTCTTATATAAATCATACAAATAGTTTTTTATCTTTATTTTATTTTGATTATAAATTAACTCATCATCTTTATTTTTAAATCATATGATTTGGTTATTTTTCTTTCTATTGCCCTGTTGTATTTTTTTCTGTAATTCTTTAATTTTATGATATTTATTTTTCCATTATTTTTTTCTAGGTAATTTATAGTCTTTATTAGTGACATGCTCAACTTTCGTCCACTATTTTTTACTATATCTCCTATTATTTAAAATTTTCAATTTCTTTTCTTTTTAAAGATTTTCTAACAGCTCTAAAGTTAATTGCATTCTATTATGAATTTATATCAATTAAGAATTCATTTGATTTTATAAATTATTTTTTGTAGAATTTTAAAAACAGTCTTTCCACAAATTCAAGCTTTTCTTGATTCGATCCTATTTTTTAAATCTGTGGATGATTCTTTTATGATGATCATGACTAAAGATAAAAATGGATTTTAATATTTACTTTTATTATCTTTGCCATAATATTATAAAATGTAGTTGATGTCTACTCAAATCATTAGGGATATTCCTGATATATCTATGACTTAACAGAACTTCAAACCAAGTATTTGTTATTAGAATACCTTCATATCACAAAAATCAATAAGTTTTTGCCTATAATCACTTATTATACAAAATACAAATCAATTTGCTACCATTTTATTTGTGCTATTCTAACAATAATATTCCAATATCTTACAATAGTTAAATTATCTTTAGTCTTGCACATGTTCAGAATTTTCTCTAGATAATTCCTGCATCTCATTCATTTTGTTCTCTTTATTTCTTGGGATATTAGTATATAAACTTATAATATCTTACTTTTGTCAAGTGATAATCAGATTTTATATCAGAATCTGAATATATAGAATTGTCTTCATAAAATACAATCTATCATTAAAATAACTTTTCCTCACACATTTTTTGGTATTATTATGAAATTCTGTATCTTTGTCCCATCTTATTTCAGATATCTCTGTAATTATTATCCTATGGGTCTGCATTACTTTCATTTTTTAAATTTTAACTCGATGTTATTATTTTAAAGCCTAAATTTTACATGTTGGTACTATGAAAAGTCTGCTTACTAATCTATTAGGTCCAATGCTTCTCATCACATCACTGTTTCAAAATAAATTTGTATTTGAACCATTGATTAAATAATTTTTTACTCATATTCAAGCGTACACTTGGATAATAATGTGATAGTTTTTTCTTTTTTTTTCATTTTTCATTATTATTTAAGTCATCTTAACCATGCTAGAAAATTAATTGATTTCTAATTAATTAGCCTTCTACTGTTGTTTTGATAATACAATGAAACTTTCATTTCAGGAAGAAAGGATGCACTTTTTTTTTCATTGGAACATGACTCCTCTTCTGTCTAAGAAGTCATTGATCTTATTCACCTGGTAAACAGAACATAGATTTTTTAAATAAAAGATTTCACCTTCTATCTCATTTCTCATTCAATCTAGGGATTAGATAAAGAAGAGTTAAAGGTACAATATTATAACTTCAAGTATTTGATCATCAAAAATAGTCATCTAAATTTTTATATTATTCAAAAAATGAATAAAGTAATTCTTCTGCTTAAAATATTATCATTATTATATAAAAAATAATATACACCTGTTTAATAGAATTAGTACATTTCAGGTCCATTTTATTGTAACAAGGAAGATCTAAATTAACTGATCAGCAACTAAGTATATTTCCTTTTCAATTTTAAGAAATCAATCATACTTAAATTTTTTTGTCATTTGTTGAACTTTTGTTTTTAAACACAACTATGAGTATAAAACTTTATATTCATTTTATTATTTTCTTTTTAATTAAGTCAATAATAACTGAATTATTTGCAAAGAAATAGATTTTTTTTTAGTGATTCCAAAAACATTTTTTTTATATCTACTGCTCACTTTAAATTATTTCATAAATCAGTAACATTTGTTGCTGAGATTCAAAATGGCATTGTAAGGGATTTTGATTTTAACAATTAACATATATTAAATGTGTTTTTTTATTATTTACTGTATATTATTATTATTATTATTATTATTTCTAAATAGCTTTTTGTTTTTTCTAGGCAATTCTTTTTTACTTTTTTTAACTTTTTCATATTACAGCTTTGTTAATATTTTTATGACAGGTTTATAATTATAATTCTCCATTTTTAATCTTTTTATCAAAATATATTTTATATTATTGTATTTAATCTTTTATCGTTTTGTTGGTTTTATTTTAGCCACATTTTATTTACTAGTCTCATTTAATCAAGCTGATCATTTAATATTTTTGTTGTATCATTTCTTTTTTAACAATTCTTTCTATTATTCTTATTCTATTTTTTTAAAGAGTTTTTAATTCAATCCAATTAGAAGAGAGAAAATATTTATTAATATAATTAATTATAAGTGACATTGTGAGTTCTTTAATTTTGTCATATAATTATTCTGATTTGAAAATATCTTCTTTCAAATGTGTTATTAATCTTTTTTGTTTTTTTAATTTGATAGCATTTTTTTAGAGCTTTTTTTAAAAAATTTGACTACTTTGGTTATTGTATTGTTAGTGCCACTTCAACGTTTTTTTCTATTACATGTAGTTAGTTAAAAGTAATTTCAAAATATTGCTGCTAATAAGCAATACTTTTTTGTTGCATTATCGTAGTTCCTGTTGCCATTGACTCTTTAGACTGAACGTACCTTTTTATTAGCAAATGCCTTAACATATATTAGCCAATCTATCATATATATATAGTAAAAAGGCTAGACTGCTCTTCAGAATAGTATCCAAATATCAATTATAAATAAATTGTCAGCTTAATTATTTAGTTGTGTAAAATTGAATAATTTAATTGTATACTATTTAATTATTTTAAAGCTTATATGTTTTCATTTTCATAGATAAAAAAAAAAACATTGTTTATAAGATAATTTTGATTATTATGACTTAGAAGAAAATGAGATTGTAGTTCTTCTAACTTGATTGAGTGAATTAATTTTTTAGATAACAATTTTTCAATTAAATTTAGTTTATATTTTAAAGCTATGAATTGAAATTAGTCATTTGAACGGAGATATGAGTATCTGGCACTGATTGAATGTCATAAATTTAATATGCTAAATGTTTCTGCTTCACTCTATTACTAGGTCAATATAAAAAAAAGATTATAGTGTTTTATTTTGGCATGTGATCTTAAGTCACTGTAAAGTATTTTTTTATATTTATTTTATTTTAGTAAAATGAGAATATAAAAGAACTTAAATAAACTTGTAAAACAACTTTCTTATGGAATGCTTAATTTATATATTGATGCAAAAATTAAGTAAATCATATGAAGATAAAATCAATTTGAATACAAATATTTTTTAAAAATTGTATTATAATAATTATAGTGGTAACACAATATTCTGTCTATTTTATTTTAAGGTCCCCTTATGTACATCACTTATAATAACTAATATTGTTTATTGAATTGTATGAGTACAATATTGAGAGTAATTCATTTACTTAATAAATCAGTAGTTTGAATATTAATTGTGATGTATTACGTATCTTACATATATACTACTAATCCTTTTCTATGTGTATAGTATGCTGTAAAGCAAAAAATAACAAATTTAGTTTGCTTTTTTTTAAAAAAAAAATTAAATGAACAGAAAAAGATAAGACTATCACCACAATTAAATATGCTCTTGCATATCCTTTTTCTTTAAACATTTTTTTCACATGGAATAAAATAACAATCTCATTACTAGCAGGATGTGGTCACTCTAATTGTTTTGATATTTTCAGTATTAGCTGAAGAAACAGTGTTAATAAGTAGTAATTATATATTGTACTATTTCCATCTTATAATATGAAATGTTGAATTTTTTTAGAACAATTCAAATTTTTCAAATACATTCAACTGTTAGTAATAGCACACATGTTAGCATATAATACAATGTTTTGAGTGGTATTCTTCTCTCTTCTTCAGGTGTTTCTGGTCTGACCAATAACAATACTTGCATGGGAATAAAACCTAGATCTTTATAGATTTATGAAAAGCTTTGATTCCTATACTAGTACTGTCACTGGCCATGTCAGCAACACTTAAAGAAGAGAGGAGAATAATACCGCTTGAAAACATTGTATTGTATACTAATTTGAAATTTTTGGAAAGCATTAAACATTAGAATTAAATGATGGAAATAGTCTAACATATAACCACTGCTAAAACGCCATAATCACAAAGACAACACTCTTCAAGATGAAAAAAATGGTTGCTGATGTATCATAAAACTCATTAAATTTAAAAATTATGTTTATACTTTGTTTATTTACCATTTTTTAATGAATGACTATAATTAAAATACAGGGTGTCCCTTAATTCTGGACACATAGGCATCTCATTAACTATATATCGAAAGATAGCAAATGAATTTAATGCACATCATTCAAGAAGCATTCCATTTGGTTTTTCCATAGTAGCGGGGGTGTACTCAATGAAAATCACAGATGTAACACACTTGATTGAAAGCATAAAGATTGAATGTGCTAAAATTGATGGCAATGTGGATTTATTACATCGATTTTATGTGAATTTTGCAAAGCGCATCAACATTTACTTCACAAATGATGGGAATCATATTGAAGACGTTATTTAATATTCCAAATAAATAGAATGTTAATAAATTTCATTTCTTGAAAATATGTATTTTTGCATATGTGTCCAAACTTAAGGGACACCCTATAGTTTATAATAATACAACATATATGTACATTGCATTTTCACTGTTTTTACTTAATTTTATCATTTAATAAAAAAATGTTTTTTTATTTTATTTTTTGTAATTGCATTTGTGCAAACTTAAAGAATCATGCCAGAGCACAAAACCATGGTCAGAAGTTTGGGGGGAGGGTCCTGACAGAGATATTTTAAATGGTTTCTCTAGCTAGGCATTTATCACAAAGCTTGTTGAGGAATTGGCAATCCTCATTGTTTATAACTTACAAGCTTAAGAGTATAGGGTCATGTGATCTATGACTCTTATTTTGACTAATTAAAGAATCGTTTATTTTACATGTATGTTTTTATTAAAGAAATATGCTTATCCATTCCCAAAAAAACTAAAATTTTATTTTTTTCAGTTAATTAAGTTGAAGCAATTATAATGGATCATTGATTGTAAATAATGAAATGACTATTTGATAGAAAAGAAAAAATAACATTATAGCAAATATTCTTTTGAAGTTTTATTATATTACTTTTCAGGTTAATACTATTATAAAATGTGAGTACTCTTATTGATTTTATAAAATTAAGAATTGTGTCTCTAGATATAAAATACTATTTATATTCGCAAGTGTAATGAAAAATAGAGAATATCAGTTTGGAACCTTCTAACTAAAATTATTGCATACATAGAAAAGTCATATTATTCTTGATGAAGATAATTTGTATAAGATTTAATTGTATAATTATACTTTTTTATTTAAATATCATTTAAAAATTAAATTGTTACATTTTTATTTACCATTGTCAAACTCACTCCACTCACAACTTTGACATCATCCACCTCAGATCAATACAATAATGATTATTACTAATCATTTTCTAAACTAGAGATTATCTCTAGCACAGATATAAACTTTAAACCTCAGTTAAAGATTAGCGTATGTGATTTTAAATTTTTTTTAAACATAGGCACACATGGAATTATTCACCGTTCTCTTTCCCATGTGTAATATCTTCATGGATATATTAAACAACCTTCATACTTCCCCATTCTTTTTAAATTCATATAAATAAAATATACAATAAAAGACAAATAATCCCCAAGATACATTTCATGCTGAACCCGCACTCATTAGTTGGCTAGGGTCACTATATGAAGAACATTTATCTATAGTAAATTGTTACATTTTTATTTACCATTGTCAAACTCATTCCACTCACAACTTTGACATTATCCACCTCAGGTAAATACAATAATGATTATTACTAATCATTTTCTAAACTAGAGATTATCTCTAGCACAATCCAAGCATTATTACAAATGATATTTAAATGAATTAATGTTGAAAAAGTTTCTGGAATATGTACGTTAAATATTAGTATGTTATAAACAGAACTTCTTCAAAAACAATCAAATATAAACTATTTTTATGAGGTGAGATTTATGATAATTTTATGACAGAAAAGTAGATAAATGAAGAATGCTTCATAGAAGAAGTATCCTGATCATTCTTTATTATTGTTTGTAGTGTGTTAATAAGTATTCAAATGTTGGTAATAATTTGGTCTAATAGTAATCACATGAACTTTGAGCAATGGAAATGATAGAACTGGATATAAGAGTATTTTCTGATAATAATAATTATTAATGTTCAGATATTCACAAGAAGGTTGAATATTAAAAGTAACAAAAATGGATACAATTCATGAATCTTAAGCCCCAAATTGTGCCACTCTGTCATTGCAGCCACAACACAGGACACCTTACTGAAAACAAACATCTTTAGTTCAATTACTCATTGAGAGAAGTGGCAAAAAAGAAATTATTCCAGTATCACCAAACTTCATGAAAAGTAACTAAATGCAGGAATCATATCATCAGCAGCATTTTATCCATTATTGATTCATTAGAGGATGAAGATCTCTCCAATTCCTAATCTAATTAGTCCAATACCTAACCTTCCTTATTCACTTCACACCAGAAAACTTTATTATTTTATTTATTTTATATATGGTCTCTTTCTAGGTCTTTTACAATCTCTTGGGATTCAATTTAAAACTTCAATTGTTTATGTATTATCTTTTCTTTTAGAAATATATCTAACTCATCTATATTTAATGGTATTAACTTTTCCTGTTTATTATCTTGTCAAAGTATCCTATTTTTGATTTCTTTTTGTTACTCCTAATATCCATCTGTCCATACTTCATTGAGCAGCCTGAAGTCTCTGCATTGTTTATTTGTTTAAATGTCAGAGTTTCATAACCATAAGTAAGAACTGAAAAAAATGTATGCATTAAAAAAATCTTCCTTTTCAAACATATGGACATATTTCCTTTTAATATTAAGTTATTTCTTTCAAAAGGTCTCCATTCAAATTTAATTTTAGGATTAATTTTATCTCTTATCTTTCCGTGATCAAAGTTTTTGTAGTTGCTAACTTCTAATTGATAATTATCAATCTTTATTTGTTTCTTCTAAGAAAATATAATGAACATTACTTTAAATTCATTTTTATTAACATTTATCTTTAATCCTATTTATTAGTTTCATCGGATAACTACTGAAATATTTAAAACATGCAAAACTCTCCATACAATAGTGCCACTCAGTGCCAGCCAGAGTAATCAATGGATGCCAGAAGGCTTGTGCATAAAATCTCCATCTAGTGTCTACTCATCCAATATCCCCAGACTAGTTTTTGTCTTGTGACCTTTGTCAGTGAGGAGCCTTGGATCTGAAAGCACTGCACCTAGATCTTAGGATCTAATGTAACCCTCCAGCAGCCACCTTTTATCTCTACTTAACTACACAACTATGAGAATAAAATTGAAAACACAATATTTTTAATCTAAGCTCAATAGCTTATATAGTCATATGGGTCTGAACTCAGTTCAGTACCCATACATTTTGGTGTCTTTGACTTTTTAACAAACATATCCACCACTATCCTATTAGGAAGGATTGGTGTTAAACCACTAAACATCACATGATCATCATTTCTTATGCTAGCACATAACTGTTATTAAAACAGGCAAGACTCTCAATAAAGTAGTCCCACTCAGTGCCAACCAGAATAATCAATGGATACCAGAAGGCTGGGGATATTGGATGAGTAGGCACTAGATGAAGATTTTATGCACAAGCCTTTAAGAATCCATTGATTACTTTGGTTGGCATCAAGTGGCACTACTGTATGAAGAGTTTTGCCTGTTTTAATAACAGTTATGTGCTAGCATAAGAAATGGTGATCATGTGATATTGAAATATTTTTTAAAATACAAGCATTATTTTCAAAAACAATCGCATCTATAAAATCTATACAACATAAATAATCATCATTTACTTTTGCTCCCTTAGCTTTTTATTTTAATCTGCAAAATACAGTTTGTAATACTGCTACAAAATGTTTTAGAGATCTGGAATCACCCTATCCTATACCTTTCTCAAGATTAATTCCTTATCACCACCATGTAATCTCTATCATTACTGTTGCATTTTGATAAACGTTCTTCAAATTATGATAATACTATGGTGATTTAATCACTGTGAAAATGCTTATAGAATAAAGTACTTTTACTTAATGTACATACCCGAAGCGTAATGACAATTCATATTTATTGACTTTTTAAAATAATTTTTCTCATATTTATATATGAGTCAATATGCTAAAACCACCCTTAAATCCAGTTTTTTCTTTTGGTTGGTTAGAACCAAAATTCATGTGAACATGGATGTATTTGTATTAAATAACATCGCATTTTCTCTTATTGTGAGGTTTTATTTTGAAAGTAAAAAAAAAAATCCCCCCTCGCCTCGAATAAATATGTTTTAGATATAAAATAACCATTAAATATTATTGATTAAAAGAAAATTTTTTATATTGTCATAAAACTAAAATATAATTTTCAAATTGAAAACAATTTAGATTTAGAAAATAAAATATAATTAAAAACATTTACAAAGCAAAAGAAAATAAACAAAAACTAGTTTTTCATTTAATTTTTTTCATTCATTTTACAATCACAAAGAAGGATATTGATTTCCAAATGTATTTCATTTTGTTAATTGTTTAGACGTATAAAAGTGAAACTGTGACTGGTTTTTAAAACTTACAATTTATATAAAGTTTTGAAAAACAGCAGAACCTTTTATTTATAATTAGATGTGCTATTATTTATTGACAAATGATGTAGCAGTGTTTAATTCTGATAAAATAAATCAACAGTATAGTCAACATGATTTAAATATATAGAAACCATAAATACTTGAACATATTATTTTAACTGTTCAATTATTTCTATTTATTGGAAACTTTGAAGCTAGTCTTTTTAATTCATTGCAATTATCTATGATTTCTTTTAATTTTATCATGCATATGCCAGTTAATTCATTCTTAAAACAGGCAAAACTCTCTCTATACATATTGCAACTCAATGCAAGCATAAGTAATGGTGATCATGTGATGTTTATTGGCTTTAATTCATTCTTGCCAGATGTTTTTTATTTCACTGATCATTCTTAACATTATTGCTTTTTACAGAGAATCTTATTAAATTATATAGCCAAAATAAACCAGAATTAATTTAATAATTTTGATTTTTATCTAAATTTCAAATTAATATGGTTCAAAATATTCATGCTTTTAATTTTATCATCTATTAAAAATGCAGTGATTTACTTCAATATTAGAACCCATAACATTTTTTAATCTTTGATATTTATCATGTGACTTCTGCATTTACATATGGAAATTAATAACATATACAAAATTCTAATGTGGTTATGAGATTTCAGTTATTAATTTATAACATAATTTGATATGTAAAAAAGTGCAGAGACAAGCTTGTGTGGGTATAATGACAGCTTTTTAAAGGTAAGGTAGAAGGAGAAACAAAAATAATATATAGATTTTATATAGAAGTATTATATATCATTGATGCTCTCCAAACATATTTATATATATATAATTGTAATTATAAATTTATTAAACGCACATTGATTATACTGAGGCTATAACCTCGACAATATAATTATTTATTTTTAGAATGATTTTTTTAAAATTATTAAGTAGAAATTATATTCAACTATATCGTTTTTAGGCTTTTTAAAAATATCTGTGATGCTATAAAAAGTACTATACAATATATTTATTTATTGTTCATCTATATTTTTTATTTTTCATGTGTCAAAGCATCGGCCAGGAAGCGAACCCGCGAACCCAGGACAACTGTTTGTAAGGCGGCTGTGCTGACCACTCTGCCACCAATGCTTGACAAATTTTTTTTATTATAATTTAACTTTCAAATATTAAATTTTAAAAGTGATTAATCCTATTTTTTTAGAGTCTAAACAAGATTGTAAGAACTTACATGATATATTTTATTATTCAACTACAAATTATTTCCTTATTTTCTGAGCTAATGTAATAACTGTTAATGAACACATATACAAAAAAGATATATTTTTTAAAAAAATTCCACTTTATTACTTCCCAGCATGCTTTTGATGTATCATGTAAATCATATTCTTAGTTTATAGTATATTTCAATGAATTTCTGATTTTAAAACTTTAAAAATATTAAATTTAAAATTAGCATATATTTGATAAGTTGTAAAGTATTAAAAAATAATACTTCTAATAATTTTTTGCAATTATTGTTTTATGATCTGAAATACATGTAATATATTCTGTAGGTTTATGTTAGAAATAACAAAATTGTACAACCATTGTGTAAACTCATGTTGAGTCTCTGAAAAATGCTTAAATGTGATTGGAAGCAAAATATTAGGCAGACATTGAACATTATTATAAATTGTTTTGAATCTTTTCTATATCCTTTACTTTTATAAATTAGAATATTATAAATAGGGGATCATATGATACAACATTATGAGTGTATATATTCCTAAAATATTTTAATAATTTAAAACTTTTCTACGGATACTAGAAATATTTTCAGCTTCATTTTTTGTTTTGAAAATTACAAAAATCAATTTTAACTTCATTAAGCTGACATGTTTGCCAAACCTAAATAAATCTACAGTATGGATATATTATTAAATTCCTGTTTCATTCAAATTGTGATCAAAATACATTTTTTATATATTTAAAACATAATCATTATGACATAAGAGTGTAGTGTACTGATTTTAAATGACTGTATATATGTATACAATTTTTCACAAGGTGATCTAAATGATCTAAACTAACCATGAATAGAAAATTATTGTATATTTTTGGGGGTTTAATCACCAATATTCCAATCATTTTAAGTCCATAAATTCTATTCTTAAATCCAATAATACTTAAAAAGTTCCATGTTCACTGTATTATTCAGTCAAACAAAAAATGTTTCTACTTTAATGAAATTAATAATGATAGAATTATTGTCAGAAAGTAAGTAAATATTTTTTTTTGCTGAATTCACAAAAGATTTACTTATAGAATGAATACATTCTTTAAAACAATTTTATGTCTCAGTGGCATGACCAGCCTGAAATATCAAATTGATAGATTATTGTTTAACTATTGTAGAAACTTAGATAAAGTAAAAGTTGTTTCTAAAGAAGAAACATCAAATTTTTTATCAAAATTTTTATGGTAAGATATTTTTCAGAGTCATTCTCTCATTTTAATTTTAAGATTTGCTTACCTATAATCATCCTAGAATAGATATCTAGAAGTGTTTATGGGAAATTGACTTTTTTATATAAATTCTAATTTCTACCAATAGCTTAGTTCCTAGACTTGTATTTACTGTGGCTGCATCTAAGTTCTTTTATAATAATTTTTTTTTGTTTTTCTTTGCATAAATTCAATAATCATACACTTTTTTATTATTACAATCAATATTATTATTTGTAATAACTTTAGACTATAGTTTCCGATTTTTACCAACAAATGCGTTAAAGTCTCCAAAAAAAAAAAAAAGAATATATATATTTATTGCTTTTGAAATGACCCAAACAATAATAAAAAAGCTTTCTATTTCTGACATTTCTGGACTAAGAGCAAAATCTGTTTTTAGTATATTTAACCTGCCATTGTTTCATTCTAGAATTTTTAAAATAGAACCTAGAAAGTTAGTTCTCATAGAAAAATGTGACACACACCATGTAGTCTTGTTTTATTCTAATATAAAATCTTTGTACTTATATATATATACTCATTTAAACTTTAGGAAAACAAGTTTTAATATGAGCAGCTATATCAATCTTAAAACTTGTTAGTATAAGTATTGCTTTTTATTTTATTTTCATGTGTGAAAGCATCAGCCGGGAAACGAATCCGCAAACCCGGGACAACTGCTTGTAAGGCGGCTGTGCTGACCACTCGACCACCAATGCTTAACTAAGTATTGCTTTTTATTCGTGTTTTGAAAAGTCTCTTTAAACTAAATATTCATAAAAATATAGTCTCCCCTCTCCATTTACATCTATGCTACTTATTTCCAAGCCATTTAAAGATATTGAATTTCACAGATGATAGTGAAACATGTAAAATGTCTTTAAGACTCATATAATGATAAGTTCTAGAAAGTCTGTAATTGGTACTAGATTCTCATTCATTTATTCTAGCATAGATTAAAATATATGTATTTAGCAATAATTTGTTTCAAGCCAACAACCTAGAGCTAAGTTATAATCCAACAGAACTATTTACTCAAGAATAAATATAATAGAAAATCAAAACTATAAGTGTAAAAATAATAAAGATTAATATACTTTCATACACTGACCTTATAATTTCGAAATGCATAAACAATCTTTTCCTAATGAAAACTATTTTTTAAACTTTTCATAATAAAATATTTTATTCTTATGAAAAGCTTAAACAATATTTTTTAACAAGATTAAATTTTTCACTCTATTTTGTGGGCTTACGACTAAAACTACATATGCAGAAAATTGCATAATTAAAAAAAACAATTTCATTGCTAACGGCATAGGTAAGCAGATAGCTTATTAAAAATTGATGAGTGAACTTTACAAAGTGAACTCTGTAACAAATGTAATATCTGACATTCTAATCAGAACAAGAAGACCCCAAAAATACTACCTGTGCACATCTTCTATTTCAGTTAATAGTATTTCTCTACATTCATTATAGAATCTGCTTGTGTTGTAGGTTTTTAATTTTATTTTAAAAGTATATAGTAGCATTTATTCATTATAATATTATTCAGTGTAAGATAATTTATTGTATATATGTCTCTGTGTTAAAACATGTATATAGTCTATAAATATATATATATTAGATTAAAATTAAACTAAAAAAACATTTTTAGTAATTACTTCTAAATTAAAAGACTAATTAATAGACTGCCATTCTTATTTTTTATCTCAATTCATTAATTAATTCTATTTATTTCATAATCAAGGTTGTAAGTAATTTGATTGAAATCCTAAAAAAAAAAAAATCTTTATTTATTGGATTCAGAATTTATACACTTAAGTATGTTAACTTTTGATATTGCAAATGAGCTGGATCTCTTTTAAATTAGTGATATGCTTGGCATGGATAATGCACAAGTTGATGTTTTCAAACAATCCTTCTAACAAAGTTTCACTGGCTTTTTGCAAAACTATTGTGACATAGTCTTGGAAATAGAGATTGGTCTTGAAATCTTGGACACTTTTAAGTTAAGTATGCAAGGGTAATTTACAGATCAGAAGTTTGTATTCTTTTGGTCAAGGTAATTCCTCTAAGATATATGTTTCTGGTCCTGTACTGATGATGTTTCTTTACACCTCCAGTTGCAAGAGCACTCTTATGGATAATCTTGGTATCTACTTGTTTACATGAAGCTATTCCACCAATAGAATTATGAGTAGGCCATATTATTGAGTTTGTAATAATGTAGAATGAAAAAATAAATAATAGAAAAGAAAGTAATAATTATTTAAAATAACCATTTGGTTATTAATAAAATAAATTTATACAATATACAGTAAAGAGTAAAATTAATATTTATTTACATTTTTAGCTCCATTTAGATGCTTTTTAAAAAACAAATTTATGATGAAGGAGTTGTAAATTTTTTTTATTGTTATTTATTTGTAGCACACTTCAATTGTACTGTGAAGCAAAACTTAAAATTATGCAAATTTAAATTCTTTTAAGTTTTTTTATTAAATATTTTTTGAACTGTAAATAATTGAAAACATAATCATGGAAATCACAAATACAAGAATTATTGAACCTTCATTTAACTACTATCTTTTGCATTTCCAACAATTTATTAATTTTATAACTATTTTTATTATTTAAGTGTACAATATATCAGGCATAACAATATTATCAAATAAATTTACAATATTGAAAATTTTTAGATTATGTTTTAGAAAGAATTGTATACTATCTTTAAATAAGATTTTCCAAACACACAGTAATTTTCTCAGGGAAGTTTCTGATCTAAATTATTTTTCAAGTGACTTCTGCAAGATCATTTTTAAAGTCATTCAGTCTGCTAAACCTATTCACAACCTTAATTTCTCAATGCTGAAACTGTGCTTAATTCACATATTCAATATGCTTGCAAAAAAAAAATGTAATTATTATATATATAATTATAAAATAGAAATATGGTTTCCCAGATTTTATGGTCTCATTAACACAGTTAGTGCAAAGACATTATTAATGACATAAGTTTTTTACATCCTGCAGCTATACCAACCCAAGATTAGATAAAAAAATTAATGAAGAAAGAGCACAGATAAGAAAAAATAATTGCTTGTATTAGGAACAATATCAGTTATTTATGAACTATCATCATATCCTAAAAAGAAATAGAAGTTACTGATTGCTTATTAATTAATTGCATTAATTTTTATTAATGATTTATACAATTTTTTGTTATTGCTTGATCATTATATCATTTCTAGAACACACTTTGGAATGAATATATTTTTAAATAAATAATTTAATTGATGTATTACATTAAATTTTAATGAATGATATTAGTCTTTTTGTTTGATAATAATTTATAATTAGGCTAAAGAATATTTTCCAGAAATAAAACGTAAATCTTTTTCCTTGAAAGCTAAATTATAGTTTGGTCTCTTCTTTATAAATAATCTTTAATTTAGTATTTATTTTATTGTATTTTTTTATACTTAAGATAAAACAAAATAATTACGAAAAATATATTTTTGATAATCAAAACAAAAATGTAAAACGATGAATGATTTATACAGTGCTTGTTTCTTTTATCTTAAATAAATATTATTTTAGTAAGTATGTGTATAAGTTTTTGGATTAAATTTAATCAGTGCACAAATACCACAGGACCTTATAATTTTTAAAATACGTTTATAATAATTAAAAAGTTTATTGTGTTATTTATTTTTAAAATGCTTGATAAATTAATAATGCATTTTTATTTAGAGTTGATTTTAATTTTTTTATTAGTTTTCAAATTTCAACTTATTAAAAAATATTATATTCAACATAATATATTGACTTAACATCCTACAATTTTTTAAAGGTTAAAATTATACTTCAAAAATTAAATATTATTGTTAGCTGCTGAAAATATATCATTAACTTTCATGCGAATTCTAGAAGATTTTAAACTGCTTATAACCGAAGTTTTTAAATTAATTTTTTATATATATCATATTTGCTATTTTCAGATTTTATATTATAAGTTAATTTATTTTGACAGGCATAATGGATTTCTTTCCTTAGTATTTTATTTTAACTATTAAGAAAAAAGCTTACTGCTTTAGAAAATAAAGTTTAAAGATACATACTATAATGAATATTGATATACAATATACTCATTATTTAAAAATTAATAAGATCATTGTATCATTATTATAGATGGGTATGCATAAACATGTATACATGCTGTTAAAAAGATTTATTTTCTTAAAATTAAATTAAATTTAATATAACAAGTATAGTAATAATAACAAGTGAGATGTCACATGACTTATATATAGCTTGCACTTACAAATATGTAAAATTAAGAGCGTGCTAATAGCTCTAAACAAGCTTTTTTTTTTTTTTTATTTATGATAAATGCTACTACAAGAGAAGGCATTCAAATCATTTTTATCTTGGATTGTCCCCATCCCCAGACCGGTTTATATACACATATATGTTTATAGTTTTAAAATATTTTATTATTGATGTTTATATTTCTGGCACTCTTAAATCAACACTCATACAATGTCTACCAATACTCTCAAACATTCCTCTCACTTATTTCAGATGCAGGTTGTCAACTATCAATGAATTCAACAAGCTTGTTGAACTACTAAATCATCCAACCAATCTCATTGTGATCAGTCTCCCAAACAAGCTAAAATCAAGGTAACCTTTCTGGCTTACTGGTAATTTTCAGCATCCCATCCACATTGGATATCAACAACATGTGGATACATGACTGGAATAACACATAAATAACCACACACTAATAGCTAACCCTACACCCTGAGTATTTGGTTTCTCTCTTCCAAAGAAACTCTTGTTGAAGATTAACAGAATCAGAACAGGCTAGGATAGATACAGTTATATGTTACACAACTGGATTTATAGATTCTTTATAAATTCTTCAAACAGTGAGTGTGGAAGTCCACAAACTATAATATATTTTTATAAGCAGTGTCTAATTTAACCCCCCCCCCCATCTTGGCTCTACATAACTTAGAGGTGGTTCATGATTGGTTAAGAATTGTTGGTGCTGAGTTTTGATGTGCTGATAACACATGCTAAATGAATAAATATAAAGAGATTGCTACTAATTTTTTTCTTTTCTAAGCCAACATAATATCTGGTAAAATGAAAATACTCATAGAAAAGGTAATTTTTTTTTCAATATTTAGTTTTATTTTTGTCTATCATGCTGTTAATATATTTTTACTATATTATATTTGTGGCATATAGCTGGGTGATGTATAATATAATAAAAATATATTGAAACCATGCTAGGTAGTAATAAAGCTAAATATTAAAAAAAATTACCTTCTGTATTTTCAGTTTACTATATCATACATCACACTACTATATGTCACAAATATGATATAGTAAAAATATTTAGAAAGCATGCTAGGCAGAAATAAAGCTAAATATTAAAAAAAAAACTACCTTTTCTGTGAATATTTTCATTTTATCAAATATAAAGATACAATATTAATGTTAGATCTATGCAAATAAATAAATAAAAATATACCTAATTGAATAAACATTTAAGCTATTATAATGATCTACAATTAAGTTACAAAACATTAAAACAATAATAATATTATAAATGTGGCTAAGAAATATTTGATAACTTTTAATATTTAAACAAAACTACAAGAAGGAATTTTATAATCACCAGATTTATTTGAAAAATTGTTTTAACATTATTATACACATTATTAAACATAATAAATACAGTAGCAATTGATAATAAGCAATATTGAAAGTTAAATAAAATAGGTTCTTTTATTATTCATAAATACATAAAGCAATAAGCCATATTATGATTGCGGTACAGAATGGGCCAAAAGTTATTCTCCACTTTTGCACCATTTAGTGTAAACTTAAATAATTATTAGATTGGGTTTACAGTCTTATATTTATTTTTAACCTAATATTATGTTAAATTACAAAGAAATTAAAAAGCAAAACAATAATATTACTTTATAAAACTACAACTTTTTGCACAACTTTGTGAAAAAAATTATAAACCTTTATTACAGTGATATATTAAAACATGGTTTTCTTCACGTTATTATAGTTTCTAAACATTACTATAGAGAATAATTTTTATAAAGCATATATTATATTTTTAAATAATGTATGTTATTTGAAACATTCTGAAAAGAATAATATTTTCTAATTAACAATTTTATAAATAATAAAATAACTATTTTTTCCCACACATTTATAAATATTCTGTTTTTGTTTTGTGTGTACAAATTTAAATAACAATTTTTGTGTTATCTGAAACATTAATTCATTGAAGGAACTTGATTCGAAATAAAGCTATAAATTAAGAAATTCTAAAAATTTGATAAATTTGCAGTTAAGTATACAAACTGTAATTATATACATAAAATAAAGCAGTTATCTAACAGATATTGAATTAGAGGGGATTTAAACCCAGACTTTCAAGCTTCCTTTAGTTATCCACTCCATCTTATACAACTGATACCATGACCACATGCATGCGAAAAAGATAAATTATCTCCAATATATGTATTTCATGCTGAACATGCACTCATCAGTTGGTATGGATCATCATCTCTCTCACACATATATATAATCAGTGCTCAATTTATATTAAGATAGCAAATCTTCAAACTTTAATGGACAGGCTTCAATTTTCTCCACTGTCCAACTCTTCAGTCATCTATATCATTGAAAATCTGATGATGGTGTACTCATATACGTTCATTGGAGATCATTTGTATCGGTTGTATAAGACTGAGTGGATGACTAAAGAAAGCTTGAAAATCTGGGTTTAAATCTATCCTAATTACATCTAGCTTAAAATATAATACTATACATGTATTTAATTATTACTAATACATATTTGTATGTAAAAAGAAAAAAAAATCCATTTTACACATGGAAAAGAGAAAGGTGGATAACTCAATGTGTCTATGTTTTTAAAAAATAAAAAAAAGTCAGATATATAAATCTTTAACTGAGGTTTAAAGTTTATGTTTGTGCTAGAGATAATCTCTAGTTTAGTAAATGATTAGTAATAATTATTATTGTATTTATCTGAGGTGGGTGGTGTCAAAGTTGTGCTTGGCGTGAGTTTGTCCGTTGTAAATACAAATGTAACAATTAATCAATTATTCTCTTGTCCAGTACTTACAATCAATTCAGCAAAAACCTTTATGCATATAAACTTACTTTTTGAAAAACAAGCTTACTAATTTTTGTCAATCAGAGATTTGATCAATAAGATATTCTTCATTTTTTTTATTAAATGCATACAAAATATTATTATTCATTGTGTAACGGTTGTAGTATAATGTATAAACAAGTAATTTACTCTTGATTATAATGTTTGATGAAAACAAAACTAAAAAAGTATTTTTGGCCTATTTAAGTAGATGCAAACCTGATTTTATGGTAGAAAAACTACTACCATCTTTATAATAGATTTAGTTACATTAATCAGTGTTATTGTAGAATTATATTTATAAAAATCTCATTTAACCATCATTTATTAGTCTTTTATAACTAGTTATGGTTTTTAAACTGTATGCAAACGAGATGAATGCATAAATAGCTCAATCTTAATTTGTTAAGAATAGTAAAAGTATTTTTGTATTGAGAATTTTGAATTATTTGTTATCTTACAAATAAAAGATTACATGTCTTTCTTTTTTTTATATTTAAGACAAAAAGATAAAATTAATTTTCTGTTAAAAATGAAGTAATGATTTTTAATAAGTTTTTTCCCCTTTAAAAAAAGGTATTTTAAAACTGAATTATTTACTTTCTATATATAGTGTACAGGACTGCAAATATTATAAAAATAAGTTTTTGTAGTTACTGCATTTATTATGTTATAAAAATATAACACTATGGAGAGTATGATATTCAAAGTTTTTTTAGCATGTGACGCGATTTCCTATAAGGGTAAATGCGCGCACTCAGAGATTATGTGTGTGCAGAGAAAGGGACTATTTTCTAAAAATTGCTAATATAGATTTGTCCTATATCATTTTTTTTAGAAATATATATTTTTATATTTTCAAATTAAAATATCCTAATTTATTTGTAATTATGATATAAATAGTAGTAAGAGATTAAGTGTTGAAATAATAATTTCGGGAGTTACAAAATAGAATCATATAAATTGATAGATAGTGTATGATATTGATAAAATAAGTAGATCAGTTTTATTTTAATAGACTATTTTTAACTGACAGTATTAATTAATTATACATGCATAATTATACACATGTCAATGATTGGATGACAATTTATATGTAATTTTTTTTTTTTTAATATGTGCATATTTTAGTTTAGTTACTAAGAAAAATAAATTTAAATTCCATTATAACAAAAAACTGTTTTTAACATTCTATCTTAAAATTTTTTCTTAAAAAGATAGCAGATTGGATTGAAGTTTTAATAAATAGAAAGCTATAGAATAAATTTTGTATGGAATTGTTAAAAGTAAAAAAAAAAAATTAAAACTGAATCAAAATTCTGGTTTTTATATCTTAAAAAATTGATTTAATTTTTGGAAGAATAATTTTTGTTAGAAAATAATGATATTTATGTGAAATGTTCCTGATATTCTTCTCTTACTTATAAATCTAAAAACTCACGTGAATTAAAGATGATGATAATATATATATATATATGTTATACTTAATGTTTTCACGGTTATATGATGTAGATAAATTATAAGTTTTTGGGATATACCGTGTCTTATTTTCCATTGAGCACCGATATTTCGACGGAATAGCAACCGCCATTTTCAAAGTTAACTTTTGAAAGAAAAACCGTAGATCTTAACAAATAACGTGACTGTGTGCGAGATGAGAAATGAGATTCCAGTTCAGCATTCACAATATGAGGCTTACCAAAATGTTTATTTTCCTCAGCATTTTTACCTGTTAATTTTAAGTTAATATTGGATAAAAAGAGAGGTTTCCACATAGCTGGAATAGGTTGTGCTTCATCAGTTCTATTTAAACCAGTAGGTCTCTTTAATATTTCAATTGACTCTCTCATGGTTCTTAAATCATATCTTTCCAAATTAGCAAGTAGTTTTATATTGTCAAAATTAGGTTTGTGACCAGTTTCTAAATAATGGGAAGTAAAAACTGATGTGCTAATTTTTTGTTGAAAAGCATTTTTATGTTCCTTAATTCTGACATTAATTTGTCTATTAGACTGACCCACGTAGCTTCTTGAGCACTGGAAACACGGAATTTCATAAACTCCTTGGTGTTCCAAAAGTATTCTGTCTTTAGGTTTATACAAAAAAATCACCATTTTTTTTGCCAGTAGAAAAAGTGGTCTTTATATTAAAACAAGATAGTCTTCTACTGATTTTATCAGTAACCCCCCTAATGTAAGGCAAAATTACTCTATTAAAAGAGGAATTATCAATTCTATCCTCTTTTTTCTTTTTAGTATTAATGTTATATAAAGCCTTACATATGATGTTTTTTATTATAATTATTAGAAAGCAGAATACTTTTTGTAAGTTTTATTTCTTGAGAAAGATGTTCTTTATCAGATAAATTATAAGCTCTAGTGAAAAGATTTTTAGCTACAGAAAAAATTTGTGCAGGATGATGATGAGAATTAAAATTAAGATATCTGTTTGTATGAGTGGATTTTCTGTAAACTGATATTGACAATGTTTCATCACATTTTCTTGCAATTAAAACATACAGAAAAGAAAGTGATCTGTTATTTTCCACTTCCATAGTAAATTTAATATTTGGATGCCAATTATTTATAAAAGCAAGAAAAGAATTTAAAGAATCAATTCCATGAGGCCATATGACAAAAGTATCATCCACATATCTAAGCCAAATAGAAGGTTTTTTAGTAGCTGCACATAATACTTGACTTTCAAAATTGTCCATGAAAAGATCAACAATGACAGGTAACAGTGGGGATCCCATAGAAAGTCCTTTAATTTGTTTAAACAGTTGATAATTATAAACAAAAAATGTATTTTCAAGGCAATGTTTTGCTAAAGGAATAATAAAATCAGGTAAATCATTGTTCTGAGCTATTATATTTAATGCTTCTTCAACAGGAATATTAGTAAACATAGAAGAAACATCAAAACTAACCAATAAATCAGTTCCAGTTAGTTTTAAGTTTTTAATTATTGAAATAAAATGGTTTGAATTTTTAATTCTTGAAGGAATCTTGTCTGTCAATGGCTGTAAGCATTGGGCTAAATATCGAGCCAAAGCATGTGTGGGAGAGCCTATAGCACACACAATAGGTCGCAATGGTATCTCAGGTTTATGAATTTTAGGCAAACCATAAAATTTAGGATATAATGAAAAACCTTTTCTTGGAGAAATTTTAATTTTCATATTTTCATCTATACTAGAAAGTTTGACAAGACATTTTGTCTTTTTCTCTAAATATGTCAGAGGATCTCTAATAATAATAATATATATATATATATATAGGCCATAAAAGTGGATACAATTTATACTGTTAGTCTATATAGTTACAGTTATATAAATAAATCGCTGAGGTAGTAAAATCAGTCAATATTGCATACTAGATAAATTTTACTAATAGTTTTATACAAGTCCTGGGATTAACTTCATTTTTTAATGCCATGTCAACAATAAATTTTGTTAAAATCTTAATCATATCTTAAAATCTTTCATCATTTCTGCTGCTGCTCCAATGCCACCATGGATAATCTCAAATATCTTCTAGAAATATTTTAAAAACTATTCTGTGTGCTAAAAACACCTGGGTGAAACAACTATAGAAAATATCAATAATTAGCAAAGCCTGGAAATAATCTCCATGCATTGATGGAGTGCTGAAAATCTATTGTGTTTAGTTTGAAGTCTAAAAAAAGATAACCTCTAGAATGAAATAAATTGAAATTGATTTTTAATAAGTATTATAAAATTCTAAACAATACACTAATCATTATTAGCCTTATATCAATAGGAGACAAATTTATTTATTTTATTATATACTGCATAATATTTACTATTTGCAAAATTTATATGAACAACAATTATGAGTCTTGGAGGATATAGAATATAGACTATGTAGGCTTCTAAACTGAGTCCTAGATTCCTTTTTTTAACTTCAATGGGAATAAATTGTAAAGCCAATTAGTCCTACTGCTTTGATCTGGTGGTTGCTGTCTTTTCTTTTATTAAAGTCTCATTCTCTGAAGTAATTATTAGTTTAAATGGAGGTTTTCCATTATTATTATTTTTTTTTAGTGTATGCTTTATAAAGAACAACAAAATGTTAAGCACACACTGCACTATCCCATCTCACTTCGAAGAACTTAGATTTTCCCATTGCTCTACTTGTAGCTTTCTAAATATTTGTGAACATTGTCTTCCAATATTTTTCTTTTACTGGGGATGTTGGGATAAATTTATTCAGTGGTATATTTGCCAATAACTAATTATCTATCTTTTAATATATAATTCAATATCTGAATCAATCCCAGGTCACTACACATATCGTTGGGCAAGTGCTTTTACTTTCAATAACTAAAATGCTATCAAAACTTTATTGACAGCTAAAATGCAGCTCATATTTGTTGATAATTTGTACCATAATTTTTGAATATTTCTGTTTTCTAGACCAAACATTCTTTATCCATTTTTGATATATTTCTGGTAACCAGGTTCAGCATTTGTCTATGCCACTATAGTTTAACTATTTATGAGTTTGTTTTCCAGATACCAGTAAGATTTATTATGTCTTTTACTAATCTTGTGATGTTATTTTGGTACTCTTGAGAGAGAATTTGCCAGCTTTATCTGATTTTACCAATTTAAATTCTATTTAATAATTGTATGCAGACAGTGTAGTGTAATAGCATATTGTTCATGAACTTAAGTGTTCAGGTTTCATTTTTTTTAGAAAAAATGTCCAATAATGGGCAGTGATCTGTTATTATTTTAAAAGGATGACCATAAAGATACTAACATATTTTTTTAACACCACAAATAATAGCTAGCACTTCTTTATTTAACTGGCTGCAATTTTTTTCAGATTTAGGCATCATTCTTGACATGTAAATTATTGGATGGTCAATATTATGAAAGGGTTGGTAAATACAATTCTAATTCCATATCTTGGTGCATTAGTTGTCAAGATTACAAAGTTATTACCAAACTCAACTACTGGTTATCTCAATGTTAACAGATTTCTGACCTTAAGCTTCTTCTTGAGATTTGTCCCAAGTTCAACATTTTGTTTTCTGAAGTAGCTTATATATAGAATTATACCACATTGGTTTTCACCTAGAGAAAACTTTCAAACAAGGTTACAAGTCAGCCTACAAAGATCACTACTAAGATGAACTTTCAGCCTTTTTGGATATCAATGCCTAATTTATTCACAAGATAACAAACTGATGATCACATAGAAGAGTATCTCCTTCTGTCTGGTAAATAAGATTGATATTTATATAACAAATAAGTATGCATATGTATAGGTTAATATTAAAGTGAATTTTTAGAATCTTGCTTTAATATGTCCCAGTAATGTATTTAGACATGTTTGTTCCAAGAAATAGATCTATGTTCCTAATGTTACATCTTTGACCAGCTGATTTATGTGCTGATTAAAATTATTACTATCTAGAGTATTAATATTTTTTTAGTATTTATTAATTTTTCATTATCATTAGGTAATGTTTTAATAATTGCATGATCTCATTTATTTTTAACATTTTTTAATACAGCTTTTGTTTATTCAAATATAGAATAGTTCTAGTTGGAGTCTTAGATGTTAATTCTTTAAACATTGGAAATTATTTTATATTAACATTAGAATCTATTGTTACCTCAAAATGTTAATTTTAGCTTCTGGATAATTTTTATTTAAAAGTATTTCTAGAGGAAAAGCTATTTGTAGTTTCTATATCTAAATATTTATCATTATTTTATTAGAAAACACTAGGCCAATTTTTTTTATTAAATATATTAATAAACAGTTTTGAGGCGAATTATTATAATTATTGATGTTTTCTTGTGCATGCCTTATCATTTTGAATTAGTTTTGTGAGTTTTAATACCATTTTACCTGCATTCTTTTTATCTATTTATTATGAATAATAAAATTATTATCATAATTTGGGTCCTCAATAAGTAACTATAGCTTTAGAAATTATTATACGTAAAAATAAACTGTTTTTTGTTTTGTTTTTAACAAAGATAAAAGTTTACTTTCAAATGCCTTTATTTGTGCCTCAAGACGATTCAAGAGGCATAAGTTTTACAATGCAATCAACAAGAATCATTACAAAGAAATTTAGGGAGTGTCGGTGCGTGTCAAGCGCATCTGCACCCATACACTTGATTCAATGCATATGATTTTAAACATTCAAGTATAAATGTATGGATAGGTGAGTGGGATATTAATAGTTCCAGAAGTGCAGTGACACAAAATTCACCTGCCCTTCCAGACTTACACACATAAACCCAACTTCTTATGCTGAAATTATTGTTCACAAAACTGTCCAATTATACATGTCCATTTCTCCATTAGTTATTTAGAGACAAAAATGTTGTTATATTAACAGCAATGTTACACTTTCAGAACACTTCTATTCGTGTCTCATTATTATTTGGGGCCATAGCTTGAAAGAAACAAGACAACTGCTTCAGTTGCAGTGGGAATATTGTCCTTGGATTGTCTACTTGTACAAGTCTATTTCACCATTTGAGCATTCCCAGTACTGTTATAAATGAGAAGGTGTTTGGATTGTCCAATTGTACAAGTCTATTTCACCATTAAAGCACTCCCAGTTCTGTTAAAAATGGCTTTATAGGTATATATGCTTATTTCTTGGTTTGCATGGCATACCACTTGTAGAGCAGTCACTTTCCCTTCTATCTATTCCTAATCTTTTATTAATTTGTTCAGGCTTAACTACATTCATTTCCTAGGATTTATCATCATGATATGTTAGTGCTCTTTGGGCTGTTATAATTTCTAATTACTAATATATCAATTTATTTATTATGTAAGCTAAGCACTACACTAAGCAAGGCATGGCCCTAGTTTGATCTGGTTCTAAGTCTGATTGGTTAGCCATGGCTGGCATGTCCTCTTGTCATGGTCCTTGGTGTCATTTAACAGTTTGAAGTATAATACCTCAATATTGTAATCAATACCCTTTTCAAAAGTTACCTTATTTCGTGCCAACCAGATGACAAAGTTAACATAAGTTGCCAATCTAACACTGCCAAAGGAGCCCTTTTTAAAGCTTTCACCAGATCCACCCAGGCCCAGTCTTTATCTGTGGTCTTTTGCAATGTCAGATAGCGTAGTTTATTCCAGGTCTCACATTCCTGAAGAATGTGGGAAATTGTTTCATCAGTTTTCTTGCACAGAGGGCATATCGGATCCATAAGATAAAAGTTTATATTGTAAGTTGTTTTTTTGTATATCAACCATGTCTCTTTTTTTTCTTCTAATATATACTTTTTAATCTTCTGTGTTTTTGTTTAGCAATACTACGAGCAATATTTCATTGATAATATATTTTTTAAAACAAATAATAATTGTTTTCTTTTAAAGTAAAGAATTTCAATCATTTATTTCAAGAAATATTTCTTTTTGCCTTTTCATTGTTGTATTTACTTTCCAAACAATATTTTTATAACAAAATAGAAATCATATAAGTTATTTTATTTTTCCTTTTTTAATATATATATATAATTTAATACAAAACAATTGTAAATATTAAAATACATCTAATTTTATAACAACATGATAGAATAATCTGAAAATCGAATAATCAATTTGAAATGACTTTTATCTTTACACCGGAAAAAATTTCTTTAATCTTTATTCTATCTTTTTTTGTGTGTGTAAATTGTATTTTTAATCTATCACTGGATCAATAGATATCTATTTTTATTTTTCAGTATATCTATACATCACCCTCTCTATTTATGTGTATTTACTTTTTTCTATCTAAGCTATCTAGCTGTTTGTCTATCTGTCTACCCATCTTCCAACTTACCTACTACTTATCTTCCTGACTAACTGCCATTACCATTAATCTGAATATATGTGCAAATCTCTATATTTTATGTACCTTTTTTATATCTATGCATATATTTGTATTCTTTTATGAGTATATTTGCCCATTCATATATCTTTTTATCATTATATATATATTTAAAATTACTATTTTGAAAGAACTATCATTTTTTTAACAAAAATATTTAAAATTGTTTTTTAAATTCTTTTCATCAGATAGCAAACATTTCATGGATGAAATATATCATATATTTTGGATTCATTTATGTACACTTTTACTTGACATTAATAATAACATTGTGTTCATGTTTTGGCCAAGTTGTTTCAGTTATTACCTGTGTAGCAAAGCTCATTCAAGTTTTTTTGATTTTTGGAGGTCTTGGAAATATCTTTGAATGATTTTTATTATCTGGATAGCAGTTGATGGAACATAGATAAAACAGCAAAATAATAGTTAATATTAATAACAAACAAATTCATTTACAGATAATCTAAAATACAGCTTTCTCTCTCTCTCACACGCACATATGTATTATTGGTGATTAATGAAAGCATTGTTAGGAAGATATTTTTTGGATAGTAGTACTACAAAAATAAAGCAATAATGATTGTAAATATTATAATAAAGGATGAGAAAAATTACAAATATTTCCAAAAGAAGGTTGCAATTTTAAAAATCACAGTGAAATGTCTTGATATTAAAAGTTATAAATATTTCAGATTGAATATTAGCAGACTTTCTAAATCCATCTAAATTAAAAAATACAGTGAGAGTGAAATAAATAAACTGAACTTAAATCAACTGCTAGATAATCTTAAAAATATCATTTACTCTTCTTAATAATTTAAAATATATATGACAGATATAACACCAAAACTGATCAATAATTATTTAGAGAATTTTAAATGTAGTATCATAAGATGCAGTGTCTAACATACATTTAAAAAATGTACTTTATACAGCTATGTTAAAATTTATCATGCTAGAAGTTTTATTTTTAATACTAATAACATTAGAAAATTAGTATGGAAATTTAAATGATTGAAAACATGGTAAGAATATATTATATGCATGAAGTGATGACTTCAAAAGCTAAAGATTTCCTAAAATGATTTTTAAATATGTGAAATAAAAAATAAAGATCTCTCTTTGGTCAATTGAATAAAATTATTGTCTTTCTTATAATGTTTCTGAAACATTTTATTTTTGAAAAATAGACCTTAAAATGGTTATGAAATATTGAGGAAAAGCCATTATGGGTGTGTGGATAATATAGTCCTACTAGTTAGTGCCTATTGATTTTTAATTTAAAGGAAATGCCTCTGAAAGTATAATGAAGAAAACCATTCTCGGAAGCATGTGTTAAAAGTATGTTGAGAAAGTTATGTGACAATTTTTCAATATTATAACATTTTCTAATATTTTGTTTTAAAAAAAAATATGAATATTATATTTCAAAAATTCTATATATAATTTTTTTAAGATGCTCAACAATTTACACCATTTATAAAATGAATTTTTTATAAGTATGAATATAACTATTTTATACAATTCTGTTCAGTAATAGACTGAAAAGACAAATTGCAACTCATTTTGTCTTTTTGTCAGTCAAACATCACATGACATCTCAAGAAACTAATCAGTATGATTTATTTCTTTTTTTTATGTATTTCATTTACTAAAGATACTGGCTTAATGGTATTAATAGAAACATTATGAAAAGATATAAAAATGTAGAAAATGCATTTTAAAAATTATTCAATTTTTATTCACCAATAGAAAGCAACTTGGCAACACAAATTTGTCCCAGAAGCAAAAGCCTCTAAGTCCTCTTCTAAATTATTACATTTTGTTCTCATTCATTTAAATTAAACATTTTAATTATAATATAAAGAAAATTAATAAACTCACCCAAAATAACAATTTATGTTTTTCAGATCTATTTTGCATGCCTCTTTATACTCAAAAATTAGCATTACAAGATTTTTAAGCATAGTATTTCTTTTGAGATGTACAGTTATTGCAAATGTGAAAAACAACAGGAACATGGCATAATTTGTTAAAGATCTTCCAAAATCACTTGAATTAAGTGTTTGTCAAATATTCCTAAGAAAATTCTTGAATTGTAATTATGATTTTAATGCCTTAAGACTTAATCAGTGGCATGTGAAAATAAATTTCTAATTTATGGGTATACAAAATTAGATTCCAATCTAACTATTAAATGAGACAATTCATACCCAGTATTTTGTAGAAAATTATAAAAAATTATTTAAAAGAATTAGTATGTATAATTTATTTTCATTTATTGATATTTAAATTATTAGTTAATTAAATTGAGAAAGAATTTTGGTTTGAACTTATCAAATTTATGATTAAGAAATGCTTTTCTCTGAGATATATTTAAAATAAAATATTGTATAATATATACATGTATAATATCCAATTTAAAAACAGGCCAAACTCACTATATGTCATGTAATAATATCCAATTTCTGATATATTTTATTCCATGTAGATCTCAGTAGCAGGTGATTCAATGTTATATCTTGTATAAATATCAGATCTTTAGTATAACAAATTGTTGATATAATTTAACATGTTTATTAAGATTCAAATAAATATTTGTGAGTAAACTTATAAAATCCATATGTAAATGTAGTTACAAAAACTAATTTATAATATTGTGGAAGAAATTATTAATCACATGTGCGCCTTAGAATTGACATGCACTTTCTTCTATCGATAATTGTTTTAAAATCATAGATGGATTTATTTTGTGTCATTATTTAATGTTTGTTAATAATGGACTAAAGCTTCTGTCAACTTTAGAAGCATTGTAAGATGTATTTTCTTCTAAACAATATTTTTAAAAAAGAATGGAAATTTATGCATAATAGAAATATGACTAAATTGCCTTGAGAGTTTTATTATAAAATCTTTATTAAAATAACAAAAAAAGTATATGTTCATGATGTATCCAATTACTATAAAACCTAAAACATTTTTGGTAGACAAATTAAATGATATTCACTGAATGATGTTTTATGAACAGCAATCTTAATAATTACATGGCTCATTAAAATTTATGATGTAAGTCTAAAATTGAAATGCTAAAATGTATTGTGTTAAAAGAATAACAAAAAATGATAGACTTTTTTTGATTAGGATCAAGTGCTATTGCTTGGTTACATTAATCAATTACCTAGATACTCCAACTTTCCTTTAGGTAATAATAATTAGCAAATTCTTCAATTGTCACTATATCATATCTTGTTAGTCCTGTGAATAAATAATAATTGAAAGATAATGAATTCATGTCTAAAAGTTTTTAGTTGAATGGTTTACTAATAATAAATTAAACATTTTTCATATGATTAATTTAACAGAATAACTCAATTTTTATTGAGTAGATATCTAGAAATGATATCTAAGAGTATATTTTTTGATTGACTGTCTTTTGATTTTCAAATCATTTCAGCATAAAAATAATCACCAGAATTGAACTGCCATCATTGAATCTTCATCATCATCATCATTTTCAACCATTATCAATCCACTGCAGGATGATAGTCTTTCCAAATTCAACCCATCTTCTCTGATCTTCAGCCACTTTTCTTTACAACACCTGCACATACTTCTTTATTTCATCCATCCATCTCACATGTGGTCTCTTTCTAGATCTTTTACAGTCTTTTTAAATCCAGTTTAAGATGGCAACTGTCCATTTATTATCTTTTCTTCTAGTAATATGTCCAGTCCAACTCCACTTCAATCTCTTAATTCCTTCAACAATAACAGTAATACCTTTTTGTTTTATTACCCATTTATTTCATTTTCCATCTCCATACTACTTTGAGTGGTTTTAAATTTTTGTATTGTTCTTGTGTTAAATATCCAAGTTTCAAATCCATAAGTAAGAACTGGTAGAACACATTTATTAAAAACCTTTCTTTTCAAACCCATAGGCATATTTCCTTTTAATATTAAGTTATTTCTACCAAAAGCACTCCATCCAAGTTTAATACTATGATTAATTTCATCCACTATGTTTCTATCTGCAGTAATAATCTGACCAAGGTATTTGTAGTTGTTAACTTCTTCTAACTTATTATCAGGCTGAAAAAATCCATTGAATATTTCTTTAGTCTTTTTGACATTTAAACTTTAATCCTACTTTCTTCCTTTCATTTGATAACTCTTGCAACATTTCCTGAAATTTTGAAGCACTGTTTGCAAAAGCAACTACATCATCTGTAAAATCTAAATGATTTAAATAATCTCCATTTACTTTTATTCCTTTAGCTTTTCATTTTAATCCACAAAATACTTTTTTATCAGTTTTATTCAAAATTTTTACCAAGATAATTACAATTCATATACAAAGAAACTTTGGGTTTCAAACAACCAAAAGAACAAGCTGGGTTAAAAGTAATTTGGTACAGTGAATCATATCCAAGTATTGAGAGAAGTTATAGAAAGGATAAATGAATATAAATTACCATTAAGCTTTGGCTTTGTATATTATAAAAAGACACTTGATTCTATAAATATTTCTTCAGTGATTAAAGCATTGGCTCATAAGGATATAGACCCAGAATATTGTTATCTTCTAGAGAATGTTTATAAAAATGCAACAGCAATAATTAGATTACACAATAATACTAGGAAGATTAACATGAGAAGGATATACCACAAAATAATTCCATATCATACTTTTGCATATCCTATTTCAAATGATGGAAAGAAATAAAATTGTAGTTATTTTTCAGAAAATTCAATAATAAAAACTTAAGCTGTTTAAAAATATGAAATCTCATTATTATAGTAAAAGTATAAAAAAAAAACCTCTCCTTATAGCAAAATTGAAATGAATTAGAAAATAAAAAGAAGAAAAACTTTCTTTTTCATAGAAGGTTTTCTTCTCAAATTTTTATAGACTGAAATCTTCATAAATTAATTATTTTAAGTAAGTTTTAATATTTTTTATTTATTTCTTATTTTAAAATTTTATATATTTTTATAAACATAAACTTCTGATTTTTGAAAGATAATAATTATAATTAGTGTATTCACTTTTTTATGTTATTAAATTACTCTGGTAAAAAGATTTCATTATGAACCACATAATACTAAATTATCCATTCACTTTACTACTGTTATACAATGTTTTATTTACCACCCTTTTTTACAGTTTACAGTTTCAATTGCTCCAGCAATCTTTTTCAGAACTAGTTGAGGCTAGGAGATATAAAGTTCTGAAGAAGATTTCTGGGGCAATCAAAACTATAAACTGTAAAAAAGGGTGATAAATAAAGCATTGTGTAACAGTAGTAAAGTGAATGGATAATTTAGTATTATATGGTTTACATTTGGCAATGCAATAAAAAGGAGTAGTTATTTCATTATGAAATAAGTGCTAATTTATAATAAGAATATTAATGTCTTCTTTTGAAGTCAGGTTTGAAAATTAAGAATGTAAGAATTATGTAAGCACATGAGGCATTTTATTATTTTTGATTGTGGTTTTACATAACTTGCTACCTTTTTGATATCCTTTGATATTTTTCTCATGTTTGGTAAATATTAGAATTAAAATAGGATGAGGTGCAATTTTTATAGATTATTATAATATTTAAAAATATTCTTTAATTCATAATGTATTTTATCTATTTTGACTTCTGATTGTTTGAACTCTAAAATAAAACAAAAACTGCAGATAGTGCAGACGAGTGTGGAAATATATCGGCTGCCTTACAAGCAATTGTTCTGGGTTAGCGGGTTCACTTCTCGGCCAATGCTATGACATATGGGAAAAAAATTGTGATTTTAATATGATTAAATAATTTAAATGGCAATAGATTTTGCACAAAAATGATTCAGTGTGTATTTTTATATATCAATAGTCATTTAAAATATAAACTAAAATTTTGTTTTGATAAATGATTAGTCTCTTGTGTTATTTCATTTGTATAGCACATTTTAATGTGTGCATGTGTGAATAGTATTTCCATTTTTTCACCTAATTTTCCCACCATATATCTGAACACAACCAATTCACAGAAAATATTTGAAAAGCTATTAAACAAATCATATATATCACTAACTCACAATAGAATTTAAACCATCTAAGATATATTTCACATCAAGTTTATATTTCAAAGAAGAAACTTTTAAAATAACCAAAAAATAAAAAGATATAAAAATGTTTTTTTTTATGGTTCCAAACAAATTTTATTTTTTCAGATCTATCAATAAAATCAGATTGATCTGATATTTGTAGAGATTACTAAATCCTTATCAGCATGTTTAGAACTGCTCAGCTTGTTGCATTTATCAACATCTGATTCATGTACTTGTGGGTACACATAAATCATATAAGTTGCACAGTTAATGACTATCTAATCTATGTAAGCAATAATAGAATTGAACATAAACCTACTAGAAAATTTATCTTCTGATTGGAATCTCTCCAATCTCTTTTATAATGTTTATGAACATGTAATTGTCTAATATATATATATTGTAATGATCCGGAGAAGGACTTAACGTGATCTGCACTACAGGGCGCCATCTAGGCATTTGAACCTAGAAAAATTTATAAAGTAGGCAGATACGTAAGTCAAAAAAAATTTTTTTTTTTTTTTTAAATTTTGATTCCGGTCGTTAGCCCAAGTCACTAGCTCAGGGAGTAGCAGAAATTTAATAATATAATATCTTATCTAATTATATTTCAATGTTACAAAATAAATAAAATAAGCAACTGCCAGTAATTAATATACAAAAATTTATTTACGCATATATATATAAGATTTAACATTATTTTAATATGTTTACTTTAACATTTAACATTATTTTTATTTTTATTTTAGATTTTTAATTTACATTTTAAATTTTATACTATTATTAGTTCGCACAGATTTGTTTAAAAATGTTGAGTATAGATCGGTTACATAGATTCCATGGTCAAAAACATTTCAAATAAACATAAACGATCAAAATACAAAATCATTGATAATGTCAATTGCAGAGGGAAATTTATAAGTAACCCAATAGCATTCACCATAAGATGCTTGCATTAACACCAATAACTTAAAAGACATCCGAATAAATACATTTTAGATACTCACCATAAGGTATCAGTATTTACCGAATGTCTATATATATTTTGATCGAATATGAAAACCAAAAAACAATCAACCGGTAACGAACCCATGCAAGAGTCTATACCCAACTTAAATTTAATGCATCTTTATTTAGAGTGTCGAGTATGAATAGACTACATAGATTTGCATTTGAAAAGAAAATGTTCAATCCTTGTTTAACCTTAGGCCAAAGGTTCGCAGTCAAACCAAACTTCAATCCATCTGATATATCGATGTGTTCAATGTAATACGAATACAGCAACACAATTAGGTTAAGAGAAGAAACTACTTCTCGTCAGATAGGAATATTACATCTATCAGACAAGAAGAGCAATAAAAAAAAACTGCATCGAAAGGAACAGCGTTCTACGTCTTATAATCCCTTCCATAGGCAAAACGGAAGTGTGCAGCTTATAATAGCGATTCTGCCCATAGCGAATCTTGTACTACATCTACTAATTACACCAATATATCCAATCCATTGACCTAATTCAACTACGAAACGAATAACCTAAGATTACTCTCCCCTAATATAACTTTACAAATCTATATAGCCATTCACGCCCGACTTAAGTTTAATATTTATATAACTAGTTTAATGAAAAACAGAAATCATAATAAAACTTAAAGAACAAATAAATAAATAAATGGAAATGATTTTACAAAAGAAATACATTAAATAAAATTATAACTAATTAATAAATAACGTTGGTCAGATAGGATTCTATTTCTTAATTATTTTAAATACGGAAAGTTTTTAATTTAATGTTCATAGTGTTTCAAAATATTTTTAAAGTTCTTACGATTTTTTTTCAATGTTTCTCTTTATTCATTGCATGCCGTTTGGAATCCACATTAAATCCCCCAACGATCCTGTTGTCCTCAGTATAAGAAAAGCGATGTTTCATTTTTCCATTTTTATAACAACTGAAGGAATTGAAAGTGTGTCTTTCAATCCCTTCACCTCCAACTCTCCGACTTAACACATCTCAGTCCTCTCTTAATAAACTCTAATAATTTCCAACTTTTCCTTTTATATTAATCTTAAAGATTGACTCAACATTACGTCATCAATGATGGTGGTCTTTTCGCTGAGGTCCAATTCCATAGGGATTTCTTTTTATTTGCTAAAAGTTTCTATTGTTTTCCTATCTGACCGTTGTTTATACATTTAAATGCCCAAGGGCTTATTCACTTGGACTAATTAAAATAATCATTTCCATAACATTAATTAACCTGTTTTCCAAATCCAAAGATATATTTAAAGATAAATTTAAAGATATAATTTTATCTCCAAATCTTTTTAAAATTTAGTTTTAAAATACTTTTTCTTTAATAAAGTTTTATTTTAATAATTTTTCTCCTCTGTGCAATTTATATATACGAGTTTAAGGTAGAAATTATTTTCAATTTTTCTGTCTTAAAAAAAAATAATTTAAATGTGAACTTTTTATTTTAATGTTTAATAATAAAAAAAAATAATGTAACGTCGTCTGTACTCATTACAATATATATATATATATGTGCGTATTTATTATAATCATGTTAATAATAAATCATGTTAATGTAACAAATGATGTTTTTTGAGCATTTAATACAATTATAAAACGGTCGATAAGGACTATTAATAGTCATGATGATAGATATAGAAATGAAAAGTTTATAATATTAATAGTAATATTTTGTATGTTTTGAATCCTTCCCCTTTTTTATTAGCTTTTGTTATATAACAAAAAAAAATAATAGCTATTGTAAGTTATACTCAAATTCTGCAGAATATTTAATTTTTTTTATGTTCATCCATCATATTATCTATTCTATAAAAATATTTAATCATCCTATTATTTATTAAATAAAAATGGAAAGTCTACATATATATATATTCTAACCTCTTCCCGCGCGTCCTCACCCCAAAAATTATTATTTACTATACTGTTTAAAATATTTATGGGTTCTAGCTCAGTTTAACGAATAAATACATGAAATATCCAGCATTAATTAAAATGATTACTAGCTCTAATTTTTAAAATACAAATACAGTTATATTTTTAAAAAATGAATTAACAAATATTTATTATTTTCATGAGACATGGAGTGACGATACGGGGAATGAGATAGACTACATTGAGATATTATCCACATGATACTATCTCAATGGCATAAGAATACTATTCCCCCTTTTACTATTCTAAACAACTAACTTATAGTATTCTTATGACTTTCTAAGCTCTTTTCACTACGATAAAAATAATAATCATGTCTTAATATTCTTTGTAATAAGAATCTAGCTCAATTAAATAAAATTAAGTAAATAAATAGAATAAATAAAATCAAATCAAATCTCAGGTTCATAAATTGTATTCTAACTGATTTAAAATTACGGTAGTAAACTATGAAAAGGGAATTTTATGTCATAAATTCACTACGCAGTTACTAACAATACTAAATAATAATAATAACAACAATAGTATAAGTATAATCTTATTTCTTCCTAAATGAAATAAATAATTACGTACGTGGCAGTATTTTAATAATCTGACAACAGAATACGTGTGGCAACAATAGCATATATTTTAATGTAACATTGTGGCAACCAACTTATGACCAATAAATGATATAATTATGATCTTTTAATTTTATCATACAAATAAATTTTCAAAATTATTATAACACTTTGGGTTTACTCTTTTTGTGCAAAAACTATATGTCTATTGCAATTATAAGTGTATTGTGATATCATGCATCCATGTGGAGAAATAACAACGAAGACACAAGCTTTAAAATAAATTTACAACAAAGTTTATTAATAACATAAACAAATAACAATATTTTACATTATGTACATGGATATCCTTACTCTCCTATCATAAAATTATTTTACTAGTTTTATAAAAATGAAATCAAACTTCTACTTATTTTTTTCTAGTTAACTCTTATCTTTTAAATGCTTAAGAAAATACAGTATTATTATTATTGGATTTCTGATTATAATTTAGCTTGTTACAAAAATGTATTTATCATATAATTATTATTAGCACTTTGTATCCCTACTATTATTAAATTTATATTTTTACAAATTTTACATTCATAGTAAACATTCCACAAAACAATAAAATTCTAGTTTTATATCAGTTGCATGGAATCCCACTAATTCAAACATTCTTCTATATTCGGTATTCGGTTTGATTGTTCATTATCCGATGTTTATTAATCTGATATACTCATTCAAGCCTTACTTCGGATGGTAATTACAACTATTAACACACCATGCACAAATATATGTCTATTACACATTATTGAATTATTTCTTATTAAATATGCAATATTTATTTTTTTTAAAATTATTATTTAAAAAAAATTAAAATTTTATTATCACTTTTATAAAAAAAAAACTTTGTTTAGATTTCTCTTTTAAAAAATCTTATATTCATTTCCGAATTGATTTGAAACTGTATCATATGATTCTTTCTCTCTTTATGATATTTTGTACTTTCACTTTTAAAAGTTACACAATTCTCACACACTCCAGTAAATAAACTATTCTTACTTGAACGATAACATATCCTTAGTTCTATTTTATTCATTATTTCTTTGAAAATATCTTTCTGATGATGCAGATTCACGAAACAAGGATAGCGAAATAGATGCACAGGATCAAAATATAACTATAATATTATCCGTCATAAACCTTGACAATAATGGCACAGTGAATTAAAACACTATAGAGGAGTGACCTTTATCTGTCTACCCACCTCTATTATAGGAGTGATGCTAAAGCTATTTCTTCAGCTTTATATAACATCAAAAAGTTTAAAAGATACGCAAAAACACTGTCCAAAAATATATGTGTTCAGTGATAGGGCTTAGTTAGCTATACTGAAATCACACAAACTAACTATGATCCAAATACTTTATTTTTCTTATTTCTTAACAAAACATCATCTTGGTTTCCTCTACACTAGTACTACCAAGTCACTATCCGATCTTATTTCTCAAGATTTTTCTATACAGTACATCGACAAATTCCTATCTACATTTCTAACAATAATAAAATTCACTTATTTCAAAACTATACCGCTGTTCTATAAGAAAATCTTTTTACTACTTTCCTCGTATATTTAATCATATACTAACTATTTTAAAATATTTGAATACTTTACAACATGAAAGTTCAAAAGAATCACACAATTGTTCTGTTATATTATATTATTAATTATACTTTAAATAACTTATTGCATGCATATTTAAAATTACTCCTATCTCATAACATGTTTTAATGTTGTATAAAATGCGCACATAGAATTTAAACTTTCACACATCATTCTTAATCAATCGATGATCTAAAAAAAAAAATACATTATGCATTATAAATAAATATCCAAGTTACCAAAACGATCTTTATCTTCTCGATCGTGTTCTGTAGGCTTCACCATTCCATTAATTCTTGTAGATATATGATTTCCATACATACACTTTATTTTTAAAACAATATTTCTGTCATTCCATTAAGATATTATATTTAAATCTCATTATTATTAAATTTATGTTTATATGTTTTCCCTAATCTCACATAGCATTTTATATTTTAAATATAATCAGTAAAATATTTAAATTATATTTACGGTACTTCTTTATCGAACTTGCTTGAAAATCGTTCATATTAAAGCTAAAAAAAAATATTTTATTTCTTCTTCAGTCACTTAATGTTCTATTTTAAAGTAAAACAATTACTACTCTGTTTAATAAATATTCATAGACGACAATCCTTGGTTTTCACAATATTGTATACAATTATCAATTCATGATATTCTCTTCTACTATAGTCTGCTAGTATTTTCCCGCGCGATTGTTCCGATGCATCTTCTAGGTACTTTATTTAAATCTTCAATAATTTTCCTGTTTTTCCTGGATCCATTTTCATTAAGTGATCTAATTTTATCTTTTCTAAATCAAACATTTCCTCCATTGATTACGTTATAATATTTTTAATTAGATAAAGTTTTCGGCTCCTCTTCTATAAAATATATAATAGCACTTTCATATTCTTCTTTACTTTTCTTTACTTTAAAATTCTGGTACTATATTTTTAAATAATGTTTCTCCTTGAAAAGATAAACATTCTTTCTTCATCATTATTTTCTTTATAATAAAAATGCATATTAAATTTTTCCATAGAGAAGAATAAATAACTTTAAATTAGCCTTGTAAAATTGGTGCGTCATAATTTTTTCCTGACGGCAAGTAATTTCTCTTTTAAATTTTCATATAGCGTCCCAATTATATTTCTCTGAGTGACAATAATACGTTTCTGGTTGAGCATAAATAAAGCTGTATTAAGACAATTTGCAAATATTTTTCCTTCAGCAATATTTTTAGGTAATTTTCCTTGTACTTCCATCTCTACTGTAGGGTTTTGGTTAAACTTGAATAAAATTCCCTGGTAAGATAACTTTTAAATTAGCAATCCATGTCGAAACAGTCAAAATTTATTATATGTTACAGAAGAACTTTTAAAATAAATATTAAATTTTAAATTTATATCACTTTTTCAGCTACGGTGTTATCAGCTATAAAAATATGTTACTTTCTCTTTCACTTACACATTACTTCTCCCCCCGCTTCGTATAATTCTTATATTTTGTCTGCTAATTTACCTCCGTTGATTGGTTAATAACTTCTTTAGCGCGAACAAATTTACACATTTAGTTATATAACAGATTAGACTTTTAAAATAAAGAATTGATGACGTCATGTCTCAAAATATTATTTAGACTAGTATTTTTAAATTCAATTATAGTTTTACAAAATTATTTAAACTTTTAAAACAATTATTAAAACAATATTTAATATTTTAACTTTTACTTTAATGATCGATGGCAATTATATTTAGTTTCAAATTCACAAACTTTATTATTATTTTAACAAGCGTGTGTGTGAAGGTATATAATATACAGTCACGTGTTTACTAACTTTATCAAATAATTTTTTATTTACGTCTCGGTCTAAATTACCAAAACTGATATGTTTTATAAAATTTGGAAAATAATTAAAACTTGTAGAACTAAACATAATTCTCACCATCCTAAAGTTTATTAATAAAATATATTTTATTAATTTTGACTATTAAATACAATTATAACACTACACATAGCATTTATTTAAAAACTTTATTAGTTTTAAAAATATTATATTCAAATTATTATTATACTTTTAAACTATTTATAGCTGTATTATTTTATATGGCCAGCTTTTACAACCATAAGCAAGGATGTAATTAAGCTTTATTTAATTGTTTTCTTTTAAAATAATATATTACACTGTTATATACCAGGTGTTTTCAGCTTTCAATTGTACTGTAAAATCTAATTATCCTATTATTATTTATATATCCTACAAGCATAACTTAAAATTTAAAATTTTTTTAGTAATTGACCTTTCTACCTTATTATGACCTACAGACAAGGGCACAATATATATAATTAATGGTCAATAAATCAATATCCATTATACTTAATTTCAATACATTTTTTAAAAAAAAAACAAATTTCATGCATTTGGTTTCTGAAAGATCAAGTAAAGTTGCTAAAAAGATAGAACTTTGTAAATGGCTATTTTATAATTGGATCATTATTTTGTAATGAATATTTAACATTATTTATAATTTTTATCAAGCAACAGTTGCAAGGAAGCAGCAGACTACAATTTTTATAATCATATATATATAATTTGGTCACATGTTTCAGTAAATTGTGATGAAACAGAAGTTTGAAATATATATATATTAAATAATAAGTGTAATAATGCTCAAGGCTAAATGGGTTTATAAGTAATTATTAAAACCAGTCAACACTTAGACAATCCCAATATCAATAACAATCAACGCAACCAGTGGTGGTTGCTTGAAATTATTGATATTGGGATTGTCTAAGTGTTGATTGGCTTTAATGATATATTAAATAATATATATATATAAAGTTAAAAATATATCTAAACAAAAAGATGAATGTAAAGTTAAAATACAATATATATGCATGTCTTACTTACTTGACAAGAAAGTAAACTGGATGTAACAAAAATGCATCCAGAGTGAGAAACGTTGGTTTGATTTCTGGGATGATGAATAGTTATGATATGGCTGAGCTAAGATGAAAGATGCACTGAGATAAGAATAAAACTTGAATATATATATATTGTAATGATAATAGTCGGGCTAGCTCTAATGTAGTCATTTATTATAAGCCTTCTCAATTAAACAAAATTAAATGGAGGAATAAGCCAAATATTTTTGAGCAAATTGGAAGAAAATTAATGTAAAAAAATTTTTTTTCTAGTTTGATAACTTATAAATATTCTTATGAATATATAATTAAAACTATATTTGTGCGATTACATAATTTGTATTTATAAAAAGATATTTGTAAAACTTAGCACATGCATATACCAGGAGTAATATTCTGTTATAAAACACACATACATACATACATACATACACACCACACACACACACACACACACATATATATATATATATATATATGTATATTGTAGCTTTGCTTAATAATTTAATCAAAGTTAAAATCTATCAAAAATAAAAAACAAACAAGAACTAGTTAAAGCTAATTAAGGATGAATTCAATCAAACATCAGGTGGTAATTATGGATAATTAAAGAATTATGGAAAAACCCAACAGATTAACAGTAAATCATTAGAAAAGTGAAAAAAAGAATTTAAAATAATAATAAAAAAATAAACCAAAATTTTGAAAAGAATTGCACTTGGGACAAAGGCTATAAAAAAAAAAAAGAAAGAAAAAGAGAAAAACAACTGTGGAAACAGAGTTAGAATGCTGAAATTCTATTTAGTAAAAGGAATAAATCTGATTTTCTAAGACCACCTGACATGTATCAAAAAATTCCTGAATAATGTAGTTTGACCAATGTTGAAAAATACCTATAACTTAGTCCAAAGATAAGATATAAAATATAGCTTATTTATCCATGACAGAACTGTTGTTCATTGCCTGTAGCATGTATAGTCTGCATCTTTAATTAGAATACTATGAAAGCCAAAAAGACTCCAATTTGAATTAAGATATAAATTGGTTTAGTTTTCTATGATATTTCCAATATGGATTTATGAATTTTTATATTAAGCTTATTTATAAGTTTAAAAATTATATATATATATATATATATGTGTGTGTGTGTATTTTATTACATCACTAGCTAAAATCTATATAAAATATTTGAAATGCACCATAGCTACTATATTTTTTCAGCCATACTTCCACTTTAAATAAAGAAAAGTTTGGGAATAAAAATGACTATTGTATAATCTTTCTAACTATATTTAAATTTGATCACCATATGCTCGCTCATAACTGTTATTAAAACAGGTAAAACTCTCTATGCAATAGTGCCACTCAGTGCAAGACAGAGTAATCAATGGATGCCAGAAGCATAAAATCCCTATCTAATGCCTACTCATCCAATATTCCCAGACTAGTTTCTGGCTCATGGCCTTCATCAGTGAGAAGTCTTGGATCTGAGAACCAAAGAAACCAAAATGTAAGGGTATTGAACTAAGTTCAGACCTATATGACTACATAAGATAATGAGCTTAGATTGAAAATAATTGTATGTTTTCAATTTTATTCTCATAGTTTTGTAGTTAAGTAGAGATAAAATATGGCTGCTGGAGGGGTTGTATTATATCCTAAGATCTAGGTGCAGTGCTCTCAGATTCAAATCTCCTCACTGACAAAGGCCACAAGCCAGAAACTAGTCTGGAAATATTGGATGATATGCACTAGATATGGATTTTATGCACAAGCCTTCTGGCATCCATTGATTACTCTGGCTTGCACTGAGTGGCACTATGGTATAGAGAGTTTTGCCTGTTTTTTATATTTAAATTTCAAATTAAACATGCTTGTTTGTTTGTAATATAAGACCTTTGCTTATTTAGTTTCACAATCCTTATTTAAATTAGTTTGAATATTACTATATATAACATCATTGTAATATACATTGAACAGAATTTTCTATTCAATGGGTGGCAAAATTTCAAGCTTTTCTTTACTTAAAAAGAGGAATATGACTGAAACAATATAGCTATAGGTGTTTCAAATATCTTATATGTATTTTGATATAAATACATTTTAAATTAATTATTGATAATACTAGTTTAGTGCAAATTAATATATATTTTCTTTAAATGTGATGTATATTTAATTGTGACAGTTGTATTTAATTTTGTTTTATTCTATTATTATGTTTTTTTTAATTTATTACTTTATAAAGTAATAATGTTTATGGATAATTTCTTACATCATTTGATATTATAAAAAATAAATAGTGTTGTTATTTAAATTACTTAATTGTCTGTTCATTATTTTCTTCAGAGTTTCCTCTTCAATACATACACCACAATTCTCCACTGATCCAGAGCATTTATGTTCTGGGATAAGCAAAACAGGGATCTTACTATGAGAACTACAATGATAATATCAGAGGATAATATATTCATAGGTAATATTTCTTAGGAGAAAGTGTTATCCTAAATCTGGGCCACTGGAGTTCAAACCCTGTATATTAAAATAAACATGAATGAATTTTAAGTCAGACCCTATGAAATAGTGTTTTATATATGATGACCAGGAAATAAAACCAGGGTAATTTATATAAGCAGTTATGTAAAGGGCAAAAAGTTTGATTATCATCATCAGTATTCATTTTAATTAAATTTAATTAATTGAAATCCAAATGTAAATCAATATTTGGTAAACTGCCAAAATTCATGAGTCAAGTAATTCAATTATATGCTAGAAGTATTATCGGTGTGTTTATCTATGTTTATATGTATATAAATTATCACTATAGGTTCCTCATTGTCATTAATAGAGATTTCCTGGTACAATATATATATATATATTGTTGTTGTTGCTGATTGGCTTAGACTTTTTGAAGCACAAAATAGGTTTTATACATCTTATCAACACTGTTATAATAATTATTAAAATTTTTGAATATATATATATTTAATTTTTTTAATGTAACTTTCTGAATAAAGAATTTTTAAATTTTTGAAATGTATATGGATTATTTTGTGGTTTTTCTTTATCTTTTAAAAATGAGATTTTTTTTTTTAAAAAAAATTAAAGCGGAATTTATAGAAATGTTTATTCTATCGTGGTATTTTTTGGCTGTGTAAGAAACCTCAAATTCGTGTATTGATTTTCATTTTTAAAAGATTTTGATAAAAATTGTCAGTTAATTTATTTAAAATAACTGAATAGTGAAATGTTTTGACATTTTTGGATTTTTTTTTTTTTAAAACAGAATTTATTTTTATTTTTCTTTTCTTTTATAAAGACAAAAATGTTAAGAACTTTAACAGAAGCCTTTTACATTTTTTTTTTTTAAGCTTTATTCTAAAGTTTGTTAAATTCAGAAATCATGAAAATCAAGTCTTTTATGTTTGAAAATAAGTTATGTTCTAAATGTGTTTATATACATGTTTAGTCACGATGGCCATGATGTTTTAATTTAAGGAAATGGAGTAAAATTATTCCATAAGTAATCTTGCTTTTTTTATTTCTTTAAATTTACATGTGATAACTGAAAAATAAAAAAGATTTTATTTACATTTAGATCCTTTATCTGTGGTTAAAATGCCACATAATAATTAAAATTAAATCTAAATTATAATTTTTGAAACTATAATTAAAGTAGAAAATCTTTTTAAATGAAGTTATGAAAAAAATCATAATGGATTTTGAGAATCACTTTCACAATAGCATATATCACTAATTAAATCAGTTTTTTTGTCATAATACCAAAATTTTATAATAAATGTAGGAACTACTCTTTGAAAAAAGTTTGCATTTTGTTGATAAATAATAATGGTAACGGATTAGATTTTTCCAAATGTGGCACCATTGAAGATAACTGAATTAGGCAATTTTATTTTTTTAAGGTCGATCAGCACAAAATAAAAAAAAGTTACCAGTCTTTCTTAATACATATGGCCTATTATACTAAGTTAGCATGAATGCAAGCTGGAAATATGTAAACCCCCTGTTTTTGCATATTATGTTCAATAGATGAAGCCAAACGTAATTTGTGCACTATATATAAGTTAGCAATGGCAATTAGTATTCTAAAATGAATCACAAATCAAAGATCTCTCATAAAAAGCAATTGCAGTGAGTTTCTATGGGGAGGGGGATTAATTTGTTTCTTTATATATATATATATTCAAAATATATAAAAATTTAATTAAAAAAAATAAAGCTTAAATTTTAAAGAAATGCTAATTAATGAATAAATAATTTTACTAAACTTACTGTTTTTTAAGAAAATTACTAACTTATGAATACATATACTATATAAGATCAGTTCAGTAACTATAATTTTTTAAAAAGTACAATTTTTACGTTACCGGTATGTCATTTTGTTTTTTTACCCAGCAAGAGAATATTTCCTAATTTATCATTCATTAAATTAAAAAAAAATATATTAACATAGCGTATAATTTAAATTTTATTTTTGATTTACTATGTTCTATTACCAAAGTTTTTTAATTTTTGTAATATTTAACCAATAAAACTTTGAAATTTATTCAGCACGGCTTTTTTCGTTTTTTTTTTAATGAGCTTCACAAATTGTATTTATTTTAAATAAATATAATGAAATTAAATTAAAAAATGATAAATAAATATAATATACAGTTGATTGCTGATATTTTAATAATTTAAATTATTAAATCTTTTTTCCCAATAACAGCCACCATTTTCTTGGAATATCAGAACCAAATTATTAGATGATTGATTTAAAATTGGGGCAAATAAATTATATTTTTAACGTATTTAGAAACCTTTGATCATATAAAGTTGATTATTAAATACACTATGCACACAATTATTATTTTTTCTCTTTACTCCAAACAATTTATAATTATGATGATGCCTTTACTATTAACATATTTTTTGCCACAAGCAAATAACATTCATAAGAATTATAATCCACATTGATTAAATAAATGTATTTTGTCTTAGATACATATTTTAAATTTAATATGGCTACACTAGTGTTATACATGACAAAGTTCATTTTGATTACATACAGTATTGAATGAAACTGACATATTTTTTTTGCCTTTGTAGTCATTAACAATGAAAATTTTCTTTACTTTGAATATCACAGATGAAAACACTTGCAAAAACACTGGATTAAAATTAGATAAAATACATTAGTCATATTTAAATTCCACAACAAAAACCTAATATTGGATATTTTATAATGTATAAAGTTAATATGTACTTTACTTTTTAACATCAAAGTCTCCATTTTACTTTCTGGTGACATAGCTTTCATGAAGTCATTATCCTATTATGTCATCAATATTTCAAAATGGCAGTTGTTTTAAAAAAAATTGAACTTATTTTTAAAGATCTTAATAGTAAATAATTGACTGTAAATCAAAATAGTGGATATAAATTAATGATGGTCACTATGATAAATCCTTACTGAAAAAATTTGTCACTAACCAGGATATTGTAATGATACAAGAGTGGTAGAAATAATTCTAATTATATGTCCTAGATGTATTTATATGTGGCATACCAAATATAATGGAATAAAATGAGATGGAATAGTAGTAAATCAATTGCCTCATAATTAAATAGCTCAGCAGAAGATTATGTCAATTCTTGAGCAGTCAAATATAACTGGATTGAGAATGGTAGTATGAGCTGAGAAATATTTTACAATATTTAAGCATACATGGTTTTACATTGCTGCTGCATATCAAAAAGAGAGTGTATGTACATTCATCATTATCAAAAACTTTAAAGAGTTACTATTTTAAGAGTCATATGGCACAATACAGACAAAAGATCATGATTGTAGTAATTTAATATTTTATACTTTTGACATATATTTTATATTTTATAGATATTCATCTTCAAAGTTATGAAGGAGTACCACAAAACCAGAATAATTCTCTGAAAAGTAAGCACATTGTGGTGATGTGATGTGATGTGATGTACTGTAGCTACTTCTTAAATGAAGTCAAGAATCTCTCAGCAATTATATCAAGAAAAACTTGTTAGCTACTTAATTTTACATTCCCCAGTCTAATTTTTCCCATATTCTGCTCCATCCCATTTCCACAACATAATCTTTGTCAACTCTACAGCCTTTATATCTAAATCCCCCTTATATTTTTCCAAACCCAGCATAAAAACCAATAATCTACTTTCTGTATAATCACTTTTTTCATATTTATTTTCCCATAACTTCATTATATGTGCCCTTTCTGTTTTCAACCATTTACATTCAATTAACAAATGCCTAATATTTTCTATTCCTTCTTTACATAATTTACAAAATAAATCACCCATTTTTTTTTATTTACATGTATATTCTCTTGTAGCTAAAGATCCCATTCGGGCCTTAAATAATAAACTACTTTCCTTACTATTATCATATATTAACTCACACCAAATATTCTGTTTATTTCTATATATATTTAAACTCTTTTTACTCTCCATACTATTTCTCCATCTCTCTAACTCCCTATTCTTTATTAATAAATCTATTCTTTTATCCCATTCCTTACTACTACAACACTCAACAATTTTCTTAATACAATCATTCCATCTTTTGTATAAATATAGTGATATAAATTCTTTATCCAAATCTTTTGCATACCGCATTACCTTTCTCACCCATCTTGTTACCTGCCCTTTACTCATAACCCAATTAAATACTATTTTAGCTATTTTTTTATTATCCATAAACTGCAATCTACCAAACATTTTCATTTTACTTTTAACCCTCATTGCCTCTTGTGAGAATTTCATGCACCAGTCTGCCTATTTTCATTATTGGGAGATCATATTATCATGTAGTAAATATTTTTGTTAAATGCATGTTACTTAAATATAGATTTTTGTAATGTGAAACAATGAGAAATTCTGTTTTCTATTAGAGAAAATGTCAGGGGAAACAGTTATAATGTATGAATCACCTTACAAACAAACTGATCTGGGAGGAAACAAGTCTACCAATGGTTTAATTGTAGTGTCATATTTACCTCATTGAAAAAAATTTGGCGAGTGAAGACCAATGTCAAAATGATGACTATTTTTTGGATGCCAATGACATTGTTCACTCAGAATTTATTTGTAATGATCCCACATTTTAACTACAAGTTCTGAAATGTTTATATAATGTAATAAAATGAATTTGTCTCAATTTGTGGCTAAGTTGGAAATGTAAGGTTTATCATGACAATATATCAGCATACAAAGTATTGAATATGGTACAATTTTTAATTAAATTATCATAACTCAGCTTATCCATCAGCCACATTCACCCAACCTCGCTCCATGTGACTTTTTTTATTTCCTTGAATAAAGAAATACATTTTTTATGTGCGGACTTAGACATGGTGAAGAAAAAAATCACACAGGCATATGGCAGAGAAAGTTATAATGCATGAAATAGCTTACAAGCAAGCTGCTCTGGGAAAACAAGTTTACAAGTAGTTTAAGTGAAGGATCAAATTACTGTGTATCAAAAAAGCATGGTGAGTGAAAACTAATCTCAAGCCAATGTTGGATGTTTTTTGGATGCAAATGACATTATTCACTCATAATTTATTTTTAATGATCAGGCATTTTAACTATAAATTCTGAAATGTTTGCATAATGTGGTAAAATGGAAGTGTCTCTGTTCAAGGGAGTGCAAACTTTACTGCAATGCACTGGCATACAAAGCCTTTTACCATGACAATGCACTAGCACACAAAGCATTTACCATAACAATGCATTGGCACACAAACCCTTGAATATGATATAATTTTAAATTAAATTTATCATTATCCAGATTATCCATCAGCCATATTCATCTGATCTCATTTTGTAAAGCTAAATGCCTCAAAAGTGGTTTTTTTGTGGACTTAAAAGTGGTGAAGAAAAATAACAATGCAGGTGTTAAAAGGCATCACATTGCAAGAGTTTCCAGAATTTGAAAAGTGTAAAATACATTTAGATCAGTAGTCTTCAACCACCGGGCCACGGCCCGGCACCGGGCTGCAGAAGTGTTCTGCTGGGTCGCGCTAGACTGGCAAGAAAGTTAGTAATAACAAAATAATAATATTTTAAACTTTTAATTAATATAAACAGTTTTTATTTATTTTTTCATCGCATTTTTATCCTGTTAAAAAATAAGAAACAGAACAAAAACGAAATCTAATCATACATAAATTAATTTGTTTTTCTATTTATCACAGATGTTTATGGAGAGATAGAATTAAATTTATTATTTTTCTAAAAAAATTCAAAATTTAAAAAAAAAAGGTTTTTTATTATACAAACTCCAGTTATCTTTTGATAGCCAATCATGGGCGCTTGTCGGCATTGTTTATGTGTTAAAACAAGATCAAAACTTTTGACTTTTTCAAGTTTCATTTTCTTTTTCTTTTTTTGTTTAAAAATACGCCCACTTTTTTTTTGGCCTATAAGGCGATATTTTTTGGTTTTATTTGTATACTGCTAATATACTAAAACTTTTATTTTTAAAACCAATTTCTGTTAACCTTTTTTTAAAAATAAAAACAAACAAAAAATAACTTTGCGATTTTATTTTTTTTTGGCTTTATTTCTATTACGCGATATCTATTTTACCATTTTTTAAAAAAAACTCTTCCTATTAATTACATTTTTTGATCCTTTCAACACACCAGCACACACACACACACACAAAATACAATAACATCAAAACTTCAGACTTTTACACGTTTCATTTTATTTTTTCAGATTTAAAATACGGTGAATTTTTTTTTTTGACTGTTCGGTGATTAATTATGCAATTTCTATTTTGCCCTTACTACTATCAAAAGACAACCTCCATATATATATAACCATCTTGTATATTTAACATTAAATACAGATACTACATTTATCATAATCATTGCCATGTAATTACACTAGCTATGATATTTCCCAACATTCAGGTGAATAACATTTTATTCTCGAATGTTTTAACAATGAAATAATAAACATAGAAATGCAAGCACATTAATGAGAACGATTGTTATTGTACTGTTTTCTGTGTTCAGCATGTGAAGGTAAGCAACACCATTACAATACACAATAACTAGTGTGCTGTTTTGGTCAGTTATTACAATTATGTGTATCTAAGGCTAAGCAGGTTACATCTTTAAGAAAATTTATCTGTAAACTTCTGCCAGTCCGCGAAATCTTATCCTTATTTTTGCTGGGCCGCAGGTGTGAAAAGGTTGAAGACCATTGAGTTAGATAGTTCATTGCATTAAATGGAATATACTTTAAAGGGAATTTAATTTGTAATACCTAAAAATAAATACACAATTTATTATTACAAAATTCTGGTTATTTATGGGTATAATCCCTCATACATCATTAAATCATCTCTCTATAAGTCAGCTGAAAGAATAATATAATGATGATGCCATGATTTATTATTGATGGTAATATTGTCTTAATGTCACTTATACATAACATTGGTTTTAAGTCATAAACATCATATGATTAGATTATCCTATGACATGATTGTTATTTCACATAATGCTATCATTATTAAAATGTGCCAATTGATTGCCATTATCACATATATCTACTGATCTGTATATTCGTGAAAAATAAAGAACTGTGGCAACTTTAAACTTACCAAATTCATATTATTCAATGAAATATTAAATGTGAGGTTTGAACATAGTATAAACAAGCATTTCTCAAATTAAATATTATTATGATGAGTAAAACTCTGTTGGAACATGTTAACAATCATATTAGGAATCAAATATTAGCATTAAATCTAAACTACACTTTTATTATTTAATTTTCAGATGAACTCACACATTTTTTATTTGAATTTCAACTAAAAAAATAAATGTAAAATCTTTATTTCAGATCAAAAGACAATTTATTCTGATGTAGTATTTTTAGGTATAAATAAATATCTATAAATACTAACTCAAAGCCAGCATTTATCTAAAAGTTAACTATTAAATAAAAAATCTGAAAATTTCAGACACTTATGTCTTCAAACCCAGTTATCTAACGTAAATAGCTATATGGGGTTGAGAAATCTTTAACTAAACCATATATTAATAGTCTTAGCAATATAACATCTCTGAAAACTTAAAAGCAAAACTATAAATAGTAAATAAAATAAAATCATACATCACATGACCCAATTTTATAAGCTTGTAAATAAAAAATAATCAGTGGTGCCAATAGCTCTAACAAGCCTTATTGATAAATGCTGCATTTACAATATTGTTAGAGCTATTAGCACTACTCATTATTTTTTATTTATAAGCTTATAAAATTGGGTCATGTGATATATGGCTTTATTTTATTTACTACTTAGTGTTAAAAATGTTTATTAGATTTAATAACTACATTAATTCCAGTTTTAAATTCCAACCTCATTGATAAAGGCAAAATTTAGTGATTGATCAAGGAACGGGAATTTAAATACACATTTGGTAATTTCTGATAAATCAAATTTATTATAGATGGCATTAGATGTAAGCTAAGAAATTAAACAATTTGATGTTAATATTTTCATATATGTACAAAGCATATAGACTTTTTAGATTTATTTTAAAATCTTTGTGGTTTTTTTTTTTCAAATATTAAAAAAAATGATTTTATTTGATATATAAAATAAATTTAAAAAAATTGTTATATGTTAGATTCTTTTTTTTAACAGATGCTATTGAAGAGGATTTATTAAAGCACTTTCCTAAGAGTGGGTATTATTTCCCCAATAATTCAAAAATGTTTTAGTACTAATATAACAATTTATTTTTTTTAGAAGAAAAACTGTCGAAAAAATACATTAAATAACTTTTGGAGTATTGAATCACATCATTTTTGAAAGTTTTAATTTTATTTAAAACATTTTTGTATTTTTTGATAAATACTCTAGCACACACTACTTTGTTAAATAAAGTAAACTCCAATGATATATTAAAATCAGTATTTAATAAATAAATGATTAATCACTTTATTTATTGTATGATCTAAAATCAAATCTAGAGTTTACAATTTACAAATTACCAGGTTTCTGAAAAGTTATTAATCATCAGCAGTGATTTATAATTAATTCTGTAACGAAATCCTCAAATATTTTTTGATATAATACTCAAGATATATATATATATGTGTGTGTGTGTGAGAGAGAGAGAGTAAACCAAATGCTTAATGTTGAACCATAGAATATTAAAAATTATTTATCTTATAATTGAGAATTATTACATAAATTAAACACTAATGCAAGAAGACAAATTTGATTTATCAGAAGAAAAACTCTTAGTATATATTTGAAGTAATTATTGATATCTAATATATAATATTACATATTGAGTGAAAGATGAGGGTATTCCTATCAACATGTATAAAAACACATCACAATATCTTACAATTCATTTAGTTTAATACTGTAAACGATAGCATTTTCCCTTTCTTTGTCGTTGATCTATTATAAGATTGAAGGATCATTGTTTATCTGATGTAGTGCACTTTAATTCCAATCTCCAAATTAATTTCTGGCATTTGGTTTTATCAATGAGGATTTTGTGATTCAAAGCTAGAATTAATAAACAAATTCTATGCAGACATTAATTTTCTGCTGGATACTTATTTACAATTCAGTATTTTGATGGCTTGTTAAGTTTATTAAAGAATGACTGCCTAAAGAAAATCATAAATCTTATTGAGACTAGATAAAAGTGTAACCAATACTGATTAAAATTCTAAATAGTGGACATTGTAGATGGAGTGCTAATCTCTTTGTGATCATTCTTACTTTATATATATATAATAAAATACCTTTTTTTGTATAGGAAATTATTTTTAAGAATATTTAAAATAATAATCATATTTTAAAGTAAACCTTTTTCTTTAAGCCTTTTCATATATTTTTTAAATACTCATAACTAGTCTCATTTTAATCTTAATAAACTCTTTTTTTTCCCACCTCTTTTATTTTTAACTTCCATGATTCAATCCAATATATCTTTCAAATTTTTCTTATCTCTTTTCTGATCCATAAAAAGTATCACCCTAATCAAAATATTTATCAAGACTCTTCTTTAAATTTAATTTTAATGGATTGCCAAATAACATCTTAACTAGATTAAAAACTTTTGTTTTGTTTTGTTATTATTTTTATTCAAATAACAAATTTCTTAGAAGCAGTAATTTTGTCTATTATATCATGTTCTACGTTTGTTTATAATGTTTTTGTTTTATCACTAATTTTTATAGCATAAATTTTATTTATTTTAAACCTTTTTTTTTTATATATATATAATTCTATTAACAATTTCTTAAGTTTATTTTCACTATCAATAAATACGTTCAGATCATAAGCAAATTTTATATAACAATCTCTTCCACAATTTACCATTAACATGAAAATAATATTTATTAACATTTTGTCTCATTCAGTATATAAATATTAAACAAAATAAGAGTTAATTAAATTATACTTTTGCCTTGTACCACTGTATACAATATTTCTTCAATAAGTGCTAAAAAAATATTTAATATATTTTTAATTTTTATTTATTTCTAATCTATACATATTGATTTCAAAATCCTGACAAATTAATAATGTGTACTCATTTACACATTTATTCATGATCAATGAAACAAGTATTACCATTTCCTCTCCCTATATATTTCTCATGTAGATCTTAATACTCTAATAACATGTCTTAATCTATTTTTCTTTTCTAAATCCCATCTATTCATTACATACAAACATGTGTAAACTTTACAAATTAATATAACTGCCACAGCTACCAAAATCATAGCTAAATTAAACTTTTTTTCTCCAGAAGCTAAGTAATTGAAAAGAAACTGTATGGTCCCTCATTTAGGTTTAAAATATCAGTTATAATTCTTTCAAATCTTTTTTTACTCAAAGTCTTTAATAATTTAACTGAAATTTATCATTTTCTTATGCTTTATCATTTTTTATTTCTTCATTATAGAACAGTCATTCCTTGACTTCTTTTTCAATTAATATAAATAAAGGCATGTTATTTTTATTGTATAAATTATCACTTCTTTCATCTTTTTATTGCATTCACTATTTTTGCAGATAAGTTATTAATTCTCTCTTTAATTAGTGATTCATTCTTATCATTCTGATTTTCCAAACCATTTTTTAATTTGTTATTTATTAAATCAAACATATTTTTATAGACATTTTATTTCTTTACATTTCATTTCAAATCATTCTCTTTTAGCTTTACCCATTTCATGTTCTAATTCATTGTTAAGCTTTCTATAAATGCTTTGGTATTCTAAAAAATTATATTTATCCTCATTATTTTTTATTCTTTCATTTTATTTTATCATTTCATTACTAGTTCAAGACTTTATATATATATATATATATATATATATATATATATATATATATATATATATATATATATATATATATATATATATATATATATATATATATTCTAACCCAGTATGAATAGCCTCTAATGTTATTCTGTAATTATTTATTAGTTTAGTTTGCACTAATTTTTCAGGTTGTTTTTAAGGCAACCCAAAATAAAGTAACATATCCATTAATTTTCCAATATGATCTAAAATACTTTTCATATAATACAATTGTACATTCAATTCTCTTAAGCCATGCCACGATTGTAATAACAACAATAATTGATCACTTATTAATTTAAAGAATAATTATAATAATATTAATCTCAGGGTTCTTTGTTTCATGTAAGGAAATGCTCGGCAGTATTGTGTTGTCGCATATGACTGGCATTCTGGTCGGCTATAGGAAACATTTATTTTACTTAAATTCAATGTGTCTTCATCTCTCATATCAACTGCTATATTATTTAAAGAGATGATAATTCTATTCAATAATTACGTATAATTTTGAATAACACAGCCTTTTTTTTTTTTTTTTTCAGAATCTCAGTCAGAATAATAAATAGACAAGGGTGCTTTTTGTGTCCTTCCATCATCCATGACAACACAATAATATAACTAAGATTTATTACTTAGACAATTTAACTAAATGAGAATGGAATAATGTGCAACCAAAGTTAATGGTTTGGGAATAAATTCATTTTTTTTTTTTTTTTTTTTACACAAAGGTGAATGTTTAGTCTTAAGTTTTCAACTCCATAAATAATTATCATTAAACTAAAATATAATGACATATTCCGATCTGCTCAACTTTATTTATCTGGTATATTAAGTTTTTTAAGAATTTGGAATGATTTCGGACTCAAGAAAAGGTTTTGCAAATATTGTGCAAACACTTATATTTAGCATATAAACACAAAAAAAATGAATCTACAACAAATTTTAACAAGACTATAATTTATTATTATCACAAAAAAATATATGAACATTTATTCAATAATCCCATAGTAATACAAAATATAAAATATAACTGACATTAATCTGTATACTCTTTTGGTTATGGACTAGAGGTTACTACTTCTCCTGTATGCAATCATATGGATTGATTAACTAAAAGTACATTTCATTACCAATACATTGTTTATTAAATTTTGGTAACCTTGTAGAAGCTTTTATTCAAAATTATTGACTAACTATTTTTGTTTTTGTTTTTTTCTTTTTAAAAATGATTAATCCAATCATATGCAATACGCAAAATATTAAATTTATTTCTAATACATTTACTTTATTTATGGTCTTTAATGGGATAACCTATTCTAATTATAGGCCAGTTATCAGAAGTCACATTTACCTTCTTACGTTTAACTTAATGCTAACTTAAGTTATGATACAAATTTTATTCATACGTATAATTTTAAATATGAGTATTATTTAATTACTAACCAGAATTAAATATTGCATTTGAATATTCCTTCAGTAAATAAGCGTTTTAAATTACGCAATTTTAATTACTTTCTCCATTGATTTACTTGTCAAATACTAGCATATTTAGCAGCACAATACAGATATTGATCTTAGTTACTAACGCACTATTTATACTAAAGTGGATCTTGAGGAACTAACACCTCCAATATAACCTTTATCTTGCCCGAACTTTCAAAATTAAGCACAATAATCAACACCTTCTATGGTGGAGCTATCTTTATTTTCACATGAGGAATATGGAATAACCACGAAGGTCTGTAAAGTAATCTACTACATTAAAATATTTTGGTGGTTTCTTGCCTCTTACTTGGGCATACAACGAACACACACCAAATACAATCCTCTCCTGGGATTTAAATGAATGAAGCATACTAAATGCTAGATAAATTCTTGATCGTCCTATCTATGAGAATCGATCACTTGGGCTATAAACATACCCGAACATTATATTTAAAATCTTCCTCTCATGGAAAACAAAGCTTTTGGGGAGATCATTTTTCATCCCACAAAATAAATACATTATAATTATTACCTATGCGAATATTAAGCATATACCAATGCTATATCTGGGCAGGATAAGTAAATACACTGATTATAATAAACTTATGTTACCGTGTATACTTTGATCAACATCTGAAATCAATGGACATCATAGAATAAAAGTATAATAACTTTAATTTTAATAAAGGAACATTCAAAAATAGTTGGTAGCATACTATCTTAAACTAAATAAAGTGGATGTGTTATTTAAGAATAATTAGGAATAAATTCCTCAATTAATACAGTATAAATTCGTTTCAAAACTTTAACAAGAAATATTTTGTTATAGCATTTTTTTTTTTTAGTTACTTCTGATAATTTTCAATATTTATTTTACCCCTTAAATATCTAAATATTTTTCTTTTACGTATCTAACATACAAAACTTCTACCTACAATTGTATGTAATAATTAAAACATATTTTATAGATTTTTTTTTCTTTCGTGTTAAATATCAACTTAACCTATAATAATTATATTAAAACATACCTCTGTCATTACAAGGCTATTAAATATCACTTGACCATACAGACTTTAACCTATGTGATATAACAAAAAAAATACATATCATTTATAACTTAGTTTTAAACAATCATTAATTAACAAGTGCATACTCTCTCATTAGAAAATGTTTTTCTGTTGAACAATTGAAGAGCTTTATCCAGTCGTATTTCATGAAGCAAGTTTAAAAACAATAAACGCATGGTATTATTTCCTTTAAATAAAAGTTTTCTCTTATTTTGTGCGTTTAATAAATTAGGTAAAGAAAAATATAGCAGAATTGAAGATTAATTCTTACTTGAATTAAACTGCTACAATTTTGGGATCCATAGAAAATAAAATATACATATTATAACATAACGAACAGTTGATGATAGACGATAAACATACACAATTCTTTTCTTTTTTATTATTGACTATACGTACAATTCATATTAGCTAGCTTACTTATGGACGAAAATGCGCAATTTTTCCGAGATTATTCTGATAATAACTGCAGCTGATTTACGTGTACATGAAGTTTTAATAATTCCAACTGATGTATAATATAATATATCATTTATTTTTATCATTAAGTCACTAAGATATTTGGTTTTGTTCATACTTTAGGAATTATGAATTTTTTTTAACGGTAACTTCTCCGTAAGAATGCCCCTATATAACTTTTCCTATATTTACTCTGAGAAAGTTTATATTTTTTTTTATTTTTTTTTTAAAAAATATACAGGTGCATAATTTAATCTTATTTATCATTATTATTATTTCCAGACAATTCTTGGTGAATAAAACATATTTTAATGTATGTAACTACATTACTTGTAAAGGCAGACAATATTGAGAAAGAGCGCGAAAATGTTTCTAGTCGATTTTTCTTGGTTTCAAAATATTTCTTTCAATTATTATTATTATTTTTTTTTTTCTATACCCAGAAAATGTCAATAAATGACATAAAGTTAATAAATAATTAATCTTTTCTTGGAAATCGCTTCTTTTCCTTAATTTAGATATAATATAATTTTTCGTGCTTCTTTTAGTTACATCTGTCATTTTTGAACTTTAGCGCGAGACAATAAACTTTTAAGTATAAAAGGTTTTTAAATAGGTAGATGGCAAAGAAAATCAGGACATCTTATCAAAAAAATTTTAGCTACACATTATATTATTAAAATTTTACTTTGATTACATTTATTTCTGCAAAATAAAATGAAAAAATTGAGTTACCAAATTTCAGCACTGTTCCTTCCTTGAAAACTAAAAGCAGACTATATTTTTCAAAGTCAAAATGATCTTGACTTTAGCGACCTCTTCCAGAAAAATAATCATTTGATTATAACATAAACAAAAGAAAGGAAAAACCTATTACAATCATATAGTTTTAGTATTATTTACCTGGATTACCAAAGTAATTTGACAATATAAAAAAAATAATAATAAATACATTAAATTAACAATCAGTGATGTATAATTCTTTAAACATTATTTCTTTTTTTTTTCTTTTTACAAAAGAAATTACCAGAAGTTATTATGCTTTATGATAAGACACTCATCCACTTTCCCCTCTACCCATCCAAAATCAATTACTGTTTAGCTTTTATACCATATTAATTTGCTCTAATTATTAATATCTCAATTAAATTATTCATGTTCTCTCTTTAAAAATGACATTGAGTTATTAAATCTATTAGTTATTCACCCAAAACATGCCAAAGTTAGTGAATAGCATACTTTATTAATCAATTATTACTATTGTTATTTTATCTTTTTATTTCTTTAAAGAATAGCATTGTTTTCCTGCAGAAATAATGCCAAGTAATCCAAGTGTCAATAACACTAGGTTACAATATATATATATAACTTAACCCAGCTTTCTGAAAAATCTTTAAATTTTTTTAAATAATTCACATCATTTACTTTGCCAATCAACCTAGCACTGCCCTCTTCCCCCAAAAAGTCCTCAAAGTCTTTTCCATTTTACCAATGGTGCACTTCTTTTCAACTCAGTTTACTGGTTATTTGATAAAATAATATTAATTTTATTATTACCTGTATTAGCATTAGGATAGGTAATGCACTCTTTATGTTATTCTTAAACCAACTTTGAATCAAATCATAATCTAAATAAAATCTATTCCTATCATCTGAATTTTCAATATGTAACTCCTTTTATGATTTATGCACATTATTATCATACTATTTACTTGACAAAAACTATTAATTTTTCACCTCTCTTTATTTTTATTCCTAATTCAAAATCTATCATTTATTATTTAGAATATTTTAATCTCTCATTTTAATTGTACAACTACTTTTGTATTTTTTATTTACTTTTACAATTTTTTATAAATGACTTTAGCTTTTAGTCATTCTGTTCATTAGAAGATCTCTTGAAATGGATGTTAGTCTAACTACTAGCAATCTTTCTTACAGGTATGCTATTTATAAACTTCTTTTGTTTTTTATACACCTAAAAATACTTATATTATTATGTATATTGATTCTTTCAGGATAAAATATTATTATACCTTTTACATTATTTTTACACAACCATTTTGTCTTATAAAATTCTATAATAAGAAATATTTATCTTGTATATCTGACAATAAATTTACTACCCTACATGATTTCTTTATAGTTCTAATATTTATATCTATTCTTAATTCCACAGATTTAGACAAAAACAATCTTAATAAGCACACCGTTGGGAATATAAATCCCAAATCTGTCTTTCCTTTTTGCTATCTTTAATTTTACAACAAAAATCTAAGATCTTGTTTTTATTTAATATTTTAATCTAATTTACCATTTATGGACTTTATATTTCTAAAATTAAATGAATTAATTAAATATATATATACAATATTTAATTTACATAGAATTAGAACTTTAACTAATAGTAAAACTGCTTAAAAAATAATACATAATTGTATTATTATTATTATTTTTTTTTTCTTTAAAATAAAAACTTTAACAATATTTATACACGCTGTGTTTTTATATTGATTCTAATAAAAGTTATTTATCACTTTAAAATAAAAACAATTCAAAGTATTCTAAAATAAATTTAATGTATCTGAAATAATAATTAAAAAAAATTGAAATTAAAGCAAAAAATAAAAATAAAAGTTATTTAAATCACTAAAAAAAAAAAACCTTTATGAACAAATATTTTTTCTTTTGACGTGACAAATTAAATATTTGATTTTTAATTTTAAATAATTATACTAAATATGCTTTTGAAAATCGACAGCATTAATTACTCCCAAATAAATTTGACCTTTACAATCCAAGAATAAAAAGATTGTGATAATAATTATAATACACTGAAGATAAATTCCCCGATAACTATATAAACTAAACCATAAATCACACATACATCAATAAATAGAATTTACTGATTTATTATTCTGTTTATTTAATATTTTGTGCTGCTATATTTTAACTTCTTTGACAGCATTTTTTTTTTTTTTGAAAAATTTAAATTCTTGTCTAATTGTGATCCCTTTGTGTTCTATTCTCATACATATCTTTTCAATGAACAATCAATATTCCACTTCTTTAGAGTGTCTTTAAAATATTTTTTATAATATAATGCTTGGTTTGCCTCATTAATAAAAACCATGCTCAACCGAAAATACTTGTTAGAATGTTTTATACAACACCTTCATTGAACGGACATGTAAAATAAATAAATGATACCTTTCACGTGTCTTTTCCAGTGAAAATGTTATTTTAGAAAGTAGATTGTCCTATTCAGCAAGCGGAAGTATATACTGATTGGTTTTATAATCTTGCTATCATATTGAATTCTGTATATCATCCTTAAATGAAATTTTTTAATGGTTTATATCACACTGATAAAGAGTCCAGATTTCACTGCCATACAATAAATTGAATAAAACAACAGCTCTCTGTACAATTATTTTACTTGCAATAGTTATATAATAACTGGAATAAAATATCTCTTTAACCATTAAAAGCAGCAGCAATAATAGAGTTTATATGTAAGACCGTCTTTCTATTTAATAAGCTATCAAAACATTCAAATTGATTTACATTCTCAAATTGATAATCATTCAAAGTAAAAATTGCTGAATATTTCTTTCAGTCTCTAGCCATTAAAAACTTGAATTTTTTTGAGAATTAATTAATAAACCAAAGTTTTTATATGTTATATTCAAAATATTAAATACCTTCAGATCAACGCTTGAATTGGCAAAAATAGCACAATCATTGATATATGGTGAATTCAGTAACCAAAAAGATGAAGTTTTTGTTTTTGCTTTTAATTAATTTATTGGAAAAAAAATCCACTGCCAAAACCTATATCATCTTTTGGATTTCTGATTCATAAAGCCATCCATGAACAATTCCAAAGGTTGCATGATAAATGTTGAAAATAAAGTTGGAGCTAACACATATTTTTGTTCAGTATCTGTTTTTACTTCAACATTCTCAAAATGATACTTTCTTTTATTTCAGTATATAGAAGTTTTATAACAATGAATAAACTTTGGTGGTCAACCAATTAATTTTAAACATTGCCAAAGATCTATTGAAATAAATGAGTCAAATTTCATGACCAAATTTATGAAATCTTTATTGCTGACATTTTTTTTACATTTTCCTGATGGACCCTCCCCCCCCCCCAATCTATAATGCTAATTTTCAAAAACCACCCCAAGTCTCTGAAAATAATTTGTCTATGAAATGGAAGTAATCTATTCTATAAATTTTTTAACATAATTTTGTTGTAGTGGATAATAGTGATATTCCATAATAATTATTAAATCTTTTTTATTCTTAATAGTTATGAATAATAGACACATCCTCCTTAAGTTCAGGCAACACAACTTCATTCATTTTATTCCTAAAAAAATTTTCAATATTTTTTAAAGCTAGAATATCACATATTTAAAACTTCTAAGTATTTCATTAGGATTTGAAGCTTTACTATCTTAATTAAGGTCAAAATTTTAAAACCACATGTCATGAGACATTGGATGTTCTAAGTAAAACATCTGTCTAATTTAAATGTATAGAAAGAATATATGTATTATTAAGAGTCATCATTTCAAGTCATATATCATATTCAAAAGTTGATCAAGATATTTTTTCCAATCTGTTAGAAATATCTTTGACATCACGTAAAAAAAATACCATCAATAAGTTTAATAGAATTACATTATCATTCTTTAGGTTTATATATTACTTTTAATGTATCAAAAAGATCTAAAGTAATCATGATTATATAATTTTTTTTATTTCATCTGCAGTTTTAACCCATCCATCATTTTTAGCTTTTTGTCACTTGTTGAACTTTTAGTGGTAAATCCAGTTTATTATTCTGGAAATATGGCAATGGCATATCAAAATCACTAATAAAGTGTTATAGGGTAATTTCTCTGCATGGTTTAATTCAGCAGAAGAGTGGAAACTTTGGAATTCAAGTTTCATGTATCATGATCCAGATCTGCTTTTTTTAATGCTTTAACTTCTTATGAACTTTTATGCTATAAACCATTCAATATTTTTAGAGTATGGATTGTCAGAGACCAATTACAATATATCTTTTTGGTAAAACAAAAAGTGAATTTACATGTATTTATAAGATACTTAAAAGAATTATACACCTCAATATCATGATAACATTGAAAGTCCAAATTATAAAATTTAATGTTCAATAGCTGTTGAAATTTAGCATGAATAGTAGACACATCTAAAAAATGAACTTTACATGTTTTACAAATGTGATTGGAATAAGGCTTATTTTTTAATAATCTATCATTTTAAACCTTGAAGTAAACTCTGATTCTTAATTATTATGTAGTTCTTTGGATGGTATTGTTTTGGGTGTGAATACATGCATGCATGCATTAGTGGAGACTTGGAAAAATATGTATATGTAGTAATAATTGTGGCTAATAAATTTAATGTCAGCTTATTTTGTTTTAATGTTGATAATTTATTTTTCTTTACTCTTATTTCCCTAATTTAATTTTATGCAATTTTTAATTAAATTTTTTCTATTGCTATTAATTTTTTTTTTTTTTTAAAGAAGAAAATTACCCATTAGAAAATTTTCAGATTTAGAATATCTTTTTAAATATTTTGCTTAAAGTTATCGTGTCACTTGGCAGATTAATGATTTTTTTAATGTTTAAAACATTATTTTTTTCCATGTGTGACTAGGATTCTCTTATAACTTTACAGTTTAAAGTTGTATTTCAGGGAATATCATTGTTCTGTAGCTAATGAATTATTTTTACTATTCTCATGCAGAAACAACAATCGCACTTAAAATACTCATACTGCAGTGTTTTTTGTGTGCATATGTGTTTATCTAAATATACCTAAACTGGAATCCTATCAATGGATTTAAAACAAACCATGGTCATAAACACTATATGCTTCAAAAATTGAATTTAATACTTTACTGCCATATTATGTAGATATAGACAAACTCAAATCATGAACCACATAGTTAATGACTGCTGAATCTATGGGTATGGTGGCAGAATTAGAGGACTTAATAAAGTCACTAATAAATTTGTTGAAATCTTCAGGTTCCTTTATGATATTTTGTTAGTAGTTAAACTATCCACAAAAATCCAAGTAGAATTAATTAATTGTAATACTATTTGAGCATTGTCAATGATAATTTATCATAGCTCATTCTAACATTTCAATATTTGGATATTTAAAGTTATCTCATAAATTTTAATGATATTTCTACATAACTAAAATTTTCTTCTATATATGCTTATAAATGAAGATTATACATAACATTTTTTAAATATAGGGTCCACTTAAAAAAAAACTCCAGTAATTCACTCTATTTTTACTACTTCAGAGCCATCTATGTAAACTTGACTTATCAGTGAATACTAGATGATAATGATATATCTATATGCAATTTCTGGATAAGGGCTAGATTGACTCAGAAATTAGAATACATGCACAAACTAGTCAACAGCTTCCATTTCTTTATATTATCCAAGCTAATAATCTGATATGAAACATACCTTAAAAACTTGAACTCAATTCACTTTTTTTTTGTAAAATTATATGTCTTATACTAGATCAATATCTATATATTTTAGTGACTTCAGTTTATGCTAACTATTGTTAACCTTTTATCTTTTGACTAAAAACAATATATATATAGCAATGAAATATTATGATTTTTATTGCTTGCTCTCAACATGCTTCTAGAAGAAATAATTTATTCCATTTATTCATTATCAGAACTATTTATTATTAAATTCATAATTATTGAACACTATATGGTATTGCTATTTTACAGTCCTAATCAAAGGGCTTTTCACAATCTATTATCTTTAGGAAATAGATATTTAAACTATCAAAACATATTATCATCAACAAATTATAACGTCTGCAGTTAAAATCATACATTCAAAATTATTCCAGTCTCTTCTTTTTTAACAATTAAACCAATTAAGGTTAAATATGGGTCAATAAATAAAAGTAAGCTGCTAATATTTTTATGGAAAATAACTCTTTTTGACATTACTTTGAAATTAATCCTTTTTGAAATTAATTCATTATATATGAGTTATCCATAATTGCTGTTTTGGAATTTAACCCATCATTCATACTTTATATATATAATTATAATGGAAATAATAAATTTAATGGTTTACAAACTATTACAAACAATCCTTAAATCCGCAGAAATATTTTCATATAATTTCTTAAACTGCATCAACTGCCATTAAATTTTAAAAAAAGCAGAAGCAAACATCATCAATTCAAATCCCATGAATCTCATATTTTAATGTAAGCAGCTTGTCGATTTATTAAATGCATTTTATTCCTGTTTATAAAAATTGCCTGTTTAATTTTTCTTTTACTATGGTTTCTCTCTTCATGAAGAATTTTCACATTTTCAAAATCAAATTTAAATTTATATTTACATGTTTTTTCATGATCAAAAAAAACTGAAGGAGACATTAAATCACCATTATTTTTACTTTTTACACATATAACAATTCATGCTCCCTCAATCTCTTCTTAATACTGCACCTAGATTCACCAATATATGATAGCATACAATCACAAAAAATTTGATATATGACATTACTTTTCTGCTTGACAGGTATGATATCTATAGAATTAATGACTAATTTATTAATATTGTTTGGAACATAGAATGAAACATTAAACACATTCTTATATATATCCTTAAAAAATTTTCACTTGTGGATTTGAAATAAATGGAATAGATATCCATTGTTTACTATTAATCTTCATATCCTTTAAATCATTATAACTTTTTTTAAATTGACATAAAGTATTGTTTATTTGTTACATTTTATAACCAATATCAAGCAATTCTTTGGCAAATATTTCAATATTTTTCAGTTTATCACTTTGGTAACAACATAATTTTTCATTCCAAAAAATCTTGCCATCTTATGCATCATTGGTACTTTTGATTTATAATTTATATATTCTCTTTTTTGTAGTGGTTTAATCATTAATTTATAATTTAATATACTGTTATCTCTTGTAATAATTAAATCTAAGTATTTAATATTTTTGTCCTGTTCCTTTTCAATAGTCCATTTCAAGCCATTCAACTTATTTAATTCCTCTCAATTGTAATGAATATCAGTTGTACATTTAATCTTGTAACATTCCATATCATTAGTTAATAAGTATCTTGATCACAAACATTTTATTTAATAAAAAAATTATATAAACTCCAGAGTTTTAATTAATTAAATAACAAATACTTTTTTAATTATGTATTTTATTTTCATTTTTTTACAATCACAAGATTTGAAAGTTTTAATGTGGAAACTTTTTTTGTTAAAAAAATAGTGGCTGTTTTCAACATGTGTGGCTTTTCAATAAAGTAATCTATTTGTGTATATTTGTAGAAAAGTAAAAATATTTTAGCACAATTTATATATAAGTATTTTTAGAAATATTAAAAAATAACAAAGTTTTTAAAATGTTATAGATAATAAAAAGTAAAAAATAGTGTTACAGTTTTACCATTAAACAAAACATATATGAATAAAGTGAATATTATGATTGCATGCCTTTTTTTTTCATGTGTCAAAGCATCGGCCGGGAAGTGAACTCGCAAATCCGAGACAACAGCTTGTAAGGCAACTGTGCTGACCACTCGATCACCACCGCTTGACAAACATGCTTTTCATTTAAATTTATATATAAAATCAGTTAAATTTAATATACACATAAATCCTTATATATGTATATTAAAAGTTTAAATAAAAAAAATATATATTTACCATTTAAACCTTTTTTTGCAAGTTAAGTCTAGCAATGAAAATATTCATTTTTCTTACTATGCAAATGCAGAATACAAAAAAAAAGTCCATCTATAAATCAAAACTATAACTAAAATATAGATTTTTGTAAGAGTAGATCAGTGAGTTTCATTCAACTTGCAGAAGTAAAAACAAGCCTTTTATATAGTGCGCATGAAAATAATAATAATAAGAGACCAACACCATCATGAGATATATCGGGGGGGGGGGGCATAAAAGATCATTTATTCATAACACATAAATGTGTGTGTGTATATATATATAATCATACAAACATTATGTCTATATTCAAAATATTTTTTCCTTTTTATAAAAATATACTAAGAATAATTATAGATATAATAAACATCTCCATACTTCCCCATTCCTTTTAAATTCATATAAATAAAAATATAATAAAAGACGAATGACCCCAAGATGCATTTCGTGCTGAACCAGCACTCATCAGTTGACCCAGGTCACTATCTCCCATATATATCTTTATTATATGCAAAGTATTTATCTAGAGTAAATTATTACATTTTCATTTACCATTGTCAAACTTCCTCCACTCACAACTTTGATGCCATCCGTTTCAGATAAATACACTAATGATTATTACTAATCATTTTCGAAACTAGAGATTATCTCTAGCATAGATATGAACTTTAAATCTCAGTTAAAGATTAATATATCTGATTTTTTAAGATTAACACACGGAATTATTCACATTTCTCTGTACCGCATGTAATATCTTTATAGATATAATAAACATCTCCATACTTCCCCATTCTTTTTAAATTCATATAAATAAAGATATAATAAAAGACGAATGACCCCCAAGATACATTTCGTGCTGAACCAGCACTCACCAGTTGGCCCATGTTACTATCTCCCATATATATCTTTATTATAAGAATAATTACTTGGATTACTTTCATCAGTCGCTGATTTTTTAAATAAATGATTTTAGAAAAAATTAAACATTATTTATACCTTTCCAAATACTGTATATTCAAGTGTTAGTAATATGTTTAAAAAGATATAAATAAAGTTTGAATTTCTCTAAACATTTAACATTTCAATCAGATGTTTGGGAATTAGTATATTAATCTGTCTGTTATTGCTAACAGTTAAATATATTTGAAAGGTAGTAAAGTCTAAATTTTGAAAAAATTATTTAATTATTCATGTAGATTATGGAAATAGAACCATATATAACTAAAAATGCCATCTTCAAAAACTATCCAATAAATATTGAGCTTTATGCGGATACATATATGTTGCATACATACAAAATATAAATTTAATATTAATTGTCAAAATTACTTTTCAATCTATTTTTTAACATATATTTTTTAAGTAATTTTAAATATTATTATTTTTTCTCTCCTCAATATAAGTTTTCAAGCTTTCTTATCAAGTTTAGATAAAGAGTTATAAATAGTTTATCATTCTAAGTTTATCTTTTTATATAACATTAAATTTTTTTATTCTATTTAATGATTTTATTAGTTTATCTGTTAAAGTAATTTTACGCACATACACATATATTTATTGTATGTAATGCTTGATTTGTAATAAAATATAAAACAATTTTATTCTCTTATAAAAAGGCCTAAATAGTTTGTATATATAAAATATCACCCTAAAAACATTTTAGTTGTCTGCATTTTAGTGTAATTTCTTGTTGTTGTTTTTTTCACTACTGTGAATTTATTTTCTTATCTTCTTTTTTATCTTTACAATTTTATTTTAATAAATGAATTTTAATTAGAAACAAATTGTTGGTTAATCTAGAAAATATGCAAATTATCGTTTATATGTTGTAAATTACATTTTAAAAAGTGTACTTAGATAAAAATAAAATGAAAATAATTATAATATTCATCTATTTTATTTTTTTGTTTAGATTTATTTTTAAAGCAAAATAAGCCATTTTCATTGGCAAATGAATTGCCTTGCTATTAGATATACATTATCATAGATTCAACCATTTTATATGAATTAGTATTTCATTACTATTTCTGCACATATCCTTTGAATGTTCTGGTTTTTATTTACTCATATTTTTAATAATGAAATAGTGTTTCATCTTCAAAAAAATTATCATGTATAAACTATTTATTAATGTTGTTTTCCTCCTTATTTTGAGCTTTAATATTTGATTTAGATAAATATTGAGCAGAGTGATATTGTTGTATACTATCAAAATTTCACTGCATGATTCTATCTGGGTTGCTTTTTGTAGTTCAATTTTTAACATCTATCATAGTTTTTGTTATGGTTTCACAAACACTAATAGTGATATTTCTTTAAAAACAGATGACATTATATTCTTGATGTTAATTTTTTAAGGTATTTGTGAATTTCATTTTAGTATGGGTTTCTTTTTCAAGAATGTTTGAGAGAGATTTTTATCTCAGTATCTTGTCAAACTAACTATTCACCATGATTCATAGAGTATACCAAAGTTGTAATTTGAGATAATAAAAATACTACCTTAATGTTATTAAAATGTTCTCAAGGATAATAACATTTTTGAGTGATAATTTTCAATATGATAAATAGATTTTAAGTTTTAAAATCTATTTAAGTGAAAACCATGTCCCAAACTGAAAAGTATTCATCCAAATTGATTTCTAGCTTTTGTAAGTAAATCGATATGGCATTGAAATTTAAATATTTAAATTATTTTGACTTGGATGACTTTACTACAATGAAAAGAGCAGTTTAGGAGATGCACAGAGTGTCTGAGATTATTAAAAACAATAGCTGATATTTTTTGTAGGGTTGCAAACATTTTTATTAAAAGATGTTTAAAATACATCCCTGATCCAAATATATTGTAAACTTATTCAGAAATACAATTTTCTTTGTAAATTATTTCTAAAAAAAAATTAAGAAAATTTATTTGAATCATCTATTATATTGTACTTATTTGTTTTTTTTTTTTGTTTGTGATATATTCTGCTTTTTGTCTTCTGAGGAATATTCCTATTTGTTATACTGCACAAATGATGTGCAAAAGCATTGTAATAGCTTTGTTGTCTTTGCTTTTTAATAACTGCACTTTTTTCAGAACACTTTTTTGATTCTAATTGCTATCTGAAGTCTTAAAAGGATTTTCAGTTTATCTAATAGTCATTCACTGTATTTATATATTCATCATTTTTTTTATACATTTCATTATATTTTTGTTTCAGTAATCATTATATCATTATAAATTAATATAATTAAAAAAAAATAATGGTTTAAATATATCATGTGTTTACATTGGAAAGACTATATCCTATTAGTACATATAGCAATGCAAAAATGAAAGGAATAAAACTAGAATAATTATTATAATGTATTGCATTCTTTCCCAGAATCTTTTAATTTTTCTGATCATAAACCTGGAAATGCACAAAAAAGTCTCAATATAAATTAGGCTGGTTGAAATAAGACCAGATATGAAGAGAATCTTATTGTTAGTCAATTATTAATAAGTATTTTAGGGAGATTTTTTAAGCCATAAATTTAATCTGAAATATTTATATATAATAAATGTAAGCTCCACATTAAATATATGCATATAGTTTGTAGGACAAATATATTAATATCTTATGTTACAGCATAATTATTACTCAGAAAATTAAAACTAATGTTTTGTTTATTATTATTTTACCAATTAAGCAATTAAACATCGAAATTTGCATAATATAAACATATTTTTTATAAAGATCTATAACTATACGTTTAAAATATTGTTTTGGGGTTAATCTCTTTTATAAGTATGCATACTTATAAAATTTATTTATATGAGATAGTATGATAACTGTATTTACATGAGGAACATTACATTTCTATAAATTAATTTATGGTCTTGGAATTCAGAATTTATAGTATTTTGTTTGTGAATAAAATTGTACTCTGCCAATAATAAATTAATTTCAATTAAGGGAGAGATTTAATAATGACGCATTAATAGCATGTGAAAATAATATATGCATTGAGTTATTATGTAAAAGAAAGAAAAAAAAAACATTTCTACTTTTATAAATATAAAATCTAAAAGGATAAAACTTTTGTAGTAAACATGTTTCAAATAAAATTTCATATTTATTTATTCTAGTAAAAGGCTACTTATTGTTATTTTACAGAAGAGCAGTAAATATTTGTATTGTTTACTTTTTCTTTTATTACAATGGTTAACGAAAAAAAAATTAAACATAATATTTAATAAAAATATTTGGTTTCAAAAAGTGTCAGTTATATATATAAATTACTGTAAACAGATAGGTATTAATGGCAGTAATATATATATTGCTAAATGGAGCATGAGCACACACTCTAAAAGCAGTGTCGATATAATGAAACACTATTTAAATGAAACTTGCAATTAAATGTTCCAGGGAATGATGAAGTTATTACAGATGTTTTAAAAAAAAAGAGATGAAGATTGGACAAATTATTGATAATATTTCATATTAAATGTTTAATAATAAAGATATGCCAGATGACTAAAAAATATAGTAATGATGTTGATATTTATAATAATAAAAAGATTTAATAAACTACAGACTCATAAATTTTTGCCAGTTTTTTATTAAAATTATTAAAATTCATCTATAACAATCTTTCAACTTAAACTAATCAAGACACACTCTATTTGAAAGTGATTTTAACATAATAGATCACATATAAATATGAAAAGAAATTACAAAAAAAAAAAAAAAGAACAACCAATAAATAGCATTTTTTCATTTTGCATTGGATTTATACATTATAAAAAGGTATTAAATTTTACAATAGTTTAGAAAATCAAGACATATAGATCTTATATATTACCAAAATAATAATACTAAAAGAGTAATACTGATAAGGGTATTTGTCAAGATGATTCTATTATTTCCAATACTTTTTTACAAAGCAGTTTTACAAATACTATTTTCATAAATTAAAATGAAAAAGTAAGAAAATAAAAATAAATAAAGATTATTAAGTTTTATATATTTTGTAGATGATAAGTTTGTTTATAGAATTAATGTTTCAGAGATTCAGGAAATATTATTAGAGATATTCTTTTCCACTAAATCCAATCAAAAAATATATTCAAAAAATATACACTCTCCATTTTTCTTTTCAAAAACTTTATTTTTTTCATCACCATTTCGAGCATGTCATAGAAGTTTTAAAAAAAAAAAAAGGTATCAGATGATTAAAAATAAATACTAAAAAATATTAAAATAATATTCAACAACTTTTCAAAAAACAAAAAAAATTAACAACTGTAAAATAATTTTGATCAGATTATTAATACAGATGGAATCATACTGGATAAATTAAACTTGAATGATTTACTTTTAATATAAATAATTCAGCAAATAAAAAGAAATATGCTTACATTCTTAAAAAATAAGATATTTAACAAGTATATTTTATTTATACTTATTATTTTTAATTTGGGCACTTAAATAAAGGATGATATAAAGATATCAGATCACAGTAAAGGGTGGTGAGATCTTAGATGAAAAAACAAAAAGAAGTATCAATGACATCACTAAAAAAATTGAAAGGCTAAAATAAAATTATGGTCGCATCTCTGGAAGAGATAATAATAGATGGGTAAATAAAATGCTAAATTGAATTCCCAAACATAGTATAAGCTAAAAAAAAAGATTGAGATGAATGAGTGAAATAAGAAAATTTTGATATAAGAATAGTATTTAGAGAATCTGAACTGACTTGGAAACACTTCATCATGAATATTTATCCATGGCAAACTGTTTCCCCACTTTTGATCATATAGAATATGCAATATATAAATGTAGGGGGGAGTAATGCTATTGATCAATATATATAATTTTAAAAGGTGTGTAAAATGCCATTATTTTGACTTAATTTTAAATTATTCAAATTAATTTGATATTGAGTCTTAATAGTAGTCAAGATATGATCTTAATTAAGATCTAAAAGCTATCATATATACTCATAAACTTTATCACCCCTAAGAAAGAAATAGTTTTTGACAAAACATATAATTAAAAACAATAATTTATAATTATGAATCTATCACAAAATGAGTTGTATGTTAACTTAATTATAGACATTAACATACAGTGACAATTTTAGGATAATAGTTTGCATTTACTAATTTTTACATCTCGAGCATTTTTTTGCTACAAGACTCCATTTCCTTTATGTTCAATCTAAGTAAATAATCAGTTGAAAAATTATATACAGAATGACCTGAAAAATCCCCCTCCCCTAAAAAAAACTATTTCTGAAATGCTGCAATTTTCCTAGTCTTAATACTTTTTTAAAGCACAAATCTCAGAATAAGCATGTAATTAATCTTCAACTAAGCAGCAAACTATTTTTCAAGATAATTGAAGTTTTCTTACTTGGCTAAATAAGTTTTACTACTCACTTGTGGAATTTACTTGTAGATTTTGTCTGTGCTTTTCTTTGGCTAAACTTAACTTTATTTATCTTTAATAATATACCTATGATTTAACAATAGGGTACCAAAAAATACAAATCTTGCCCGATTCATTTTGACAATCTTGTGTGATTTATCTGAACTTTCAGAAAATTTTTCTACTAATTCCATGTATTTCAATATGTATTGAACATTTACATAATCTTTCACATATAGTATCCACATATATATTATATTAATCTTAATATCATATTATATATTTTAACTTTAACTTTATATTGCAATTTAATAATTTCAAATCTTTTTCTTATCCTATAAATAAAATAGTTGAAATAAATGGTACAAACTTTTTTATGTAGAGTATTGCGCAATATTTGCCATTAAAATACTTGAAATTTTAAAATATATTATTTAATTGTAAGATATACTTACTTTTTTATTAATATATAATTTTTAATAGAATAATTTTGTGTACTTTATGACATTATCCCCTTTTTTTATTGTCAAAGTAAATTTCCTTTTAATACCAAGATATTGATTTATATTTTTAAATTTTTTATTCTTTTTATAGCTTTTTTCATATGTGTACATCATTAAACCCTAAGATATTTTAATTCTTTTAAATAGATCATTTAAAAGTATTTTCATTTTTTTTTCTTCATTGTAATTTTCTTTTAAATGAAAATTTACTCATGAATTGCTGCTTTTTTATTTAAGCTATCTATGTGGGGGAAGCTCTTAGGAAAATATAAGTTATCTGAAATTATTGAATGCTATTTTTTAAGAAAATAATATATTTAAATTTAAATGAATACAACTACCAAACATTTATACATAGATACCATTATGTGAAATTGAATATATATTATACTGTTATATTTTTTCTGCCTCTTCTTAGCTTTATGCAGTGATATTAATGCTAATATATACTTTATTAAAAATATTTAATGATAATTTGCAATATTTCAAAAATCTTTGCAAATAAATTAATAATCAATTGAAATATATATATATGATCAGTTTATGGAAATCTGCTCTTTAGCAAAATTCTTGTTGATTTCTTTTAAAGAATGGGGGAGGGGGGAATCATTTAATTTTTTTTTTAATATCGAGTAAAAAGCTAGGCAATTTTAAGTGAATTCTATTTTAAATCATTTATAAATAATATTGTAACGATTGCAAAGATAAAAATATCCAACAAAGATTGGAAAGGAAGTCAGTTGAAATTACTTTCTACATTGGTAATCTCAGTCTTTCATAATCAACAGTTGTTTATTGTAAATATTTGTTTTATAATACTTATTAATGTACGATTCCTTTGTCGAAAGTTTCCTATAATTTTTAGTTGATGTTTCTGACATTTCATTTATTTTCTTTCTCCATGTGGAAACAATTTACAATAAATGACAGTAATTGAGGTATTTTTAAAAATAAAAATAGTAGATGATTATTTTTACCAAGATAAATATTAAAATATTTGGTCTATTTTTTATTTATTTATAATTCTATTTATATGAAATAAAATTACATTTTTAATTTTATTTTAATCCTATTAATTAAAACTTACACTATTATTTTTTGTTTAATATTAGAAAGTCATTAACCTAATCACAATCTTCATTGCCAATGGAGAAGTTTTTATTGGAAAGAATGTCAGTCCAATGCATATGATTGTCTAATTTATCAAATCTCAAGGGAAGTGCAAATCAGTTTTTATTGTTTAGTTTAAGATCTTCCATCTACAAAAAGACATCAATTAAAATATTTTAGAAATTTATGTTATATCATAAATATTAGATGAAACTATAAGTAAATATATAGCAATGAACTATACTGACAGTGAGATGTCCAATTTTTTCAATGATGAAAAATGATTGAAAATTATTGTAAATACTAAGTTATTCTTTTAAGTGAAGTTTCAGACATGCAGTAAGGATTGTGATATTTTTAATTTGCCATTTAATTTATATGTTTTGAAAGTATTAGTTGATCAACAACACAACTTTAATGCTTTAGTAATGGAACTAAAATTTGCAGCCTGTTTTGTGAGTTTCTATTATATTTCCATTCCCTGTGAACTATTTTGAATAATCTATCATAAGAAATTATAAAAGAAAAATTTATATACATATACAATGCTTACATATTTATTCTTCTTGTTGTCATATGTGAAAATTCTTTTACATTATTGTCCAAATCTAAACTTTTATACATTTTCCTTTAAATACTTATAATAGTCAAATTTGTAAGTCATGAACATAAATCTTTTTTATTAATTTTAGTTTAGAGAAAGATCTCTCTACTGAAACTATTGTTAACTGTTTCTTTCTTATTAAGTAACTTCAGAGAAACTAATATATACTGTATCACATATTCTGTGCTCTTACTAACATAGTATTAATGACATTAGATTGTTACTAATGTTTAAATAATAAATTATTATATTAATAATCAAATCGATTCATTTGAACAAAGCAATAAAATAAAATACTAAAATAATTTTGTAATCTTCCTCTAAATCTATTGCATCTACATTGTGGCACCCTGTGCCTTGCACACCGTGGCCCTGCTGAAAATCATTAGTAAAAATTAGGTCATTGAATATACCTATTAATTGTCATATATACTGTAACTCTCATGTCTGAGTTTACTGGTATTGATTTTAAGTAAATATTTTGTTATTATTATATGTAACAAAATATTAAGTCATGTATATACAATAAAATATTAGAGTGTTTTTAAAATGTTAACTAAATTACATTTATGTCTTAAACTTGTGTTAAAAAGAAAAATCATAAACATTTTATTTTGAATAATGAAAATGTATCATATTTTTTATCATCTATAAAATAAATATATATTAATTTTTCAATATTATGTAATCAAATTTCATTTATGCAATAACTAATTTTTAATTTTAAAAATATTTAATTAAAGCTTTAATATGTTTTTACTTAGCTGACAATTAATGTAATATTCTTTTAGATATTATAATAATTGCTAATTCCTGAAAAATAAATAATAAAACATTGTAATTTTGCAATATTTATTAATTTCAGTGATAACTTTGGTGGTCGAGAGGTCAGTGACAGCTGCTTTACAAGCAGTTGTCGTCCCAGGTTAGTGGGTTCGCTTCCCCGCTGATGCTATGACACATGAAAAAAAAAACCCTAAAAGTTTCTTATTTTTTATTAGATAAAAATTTAAAAGAGTCTTTACTTAAATATTATTTAAATATAAATAATATTAATTCTTCAATTGTATTGTTTTGAAATGATCTGCCCAAAAAAAAGCTTTTTTAAGAATAAATAAATATTATTTATTTTGTCATTATATCTAGTTTCATAAGTCTATAATTATTACACATTTATATATATATATATATATATATCATATATATAATTATCAAATAATATCATCATCATCATTATCAACCATTATCAATCCACTGCAGGATGAAGGTCTCTCCAAGTTTAATCCATCTTCTACCTGCATACTTTCTTATTTCATCCATCTCACATGTGGTAACAACATCTAACTGTCACTCCCTCCATTTGGGAATGAAAATAAAGTTTTAAATCAGATAACTAATGTATTGTTTTGATGGTAGGGTGCAATCCCTGTTCTGACATTAGTATGAGTTTTCATTGTATATCTTTATTTTTAGCAGTGGTTATGAAGGTTCTGATGATTTATAATTAACTCAATTTACATGTTGTGCATGTTTTGGTGTTTAAATTTGAATCTGATAAAATATGAAAAATTTCAGATTCTCTTCAGCTTTAGAATTTTTCCTTCTTATAAGCAATCATAGTTTAATTGAATATCCATTCAGTATTGATCAGTAAATGAATATCTAAGAGTTGTTGTTTTTTTTTACCAAAAAAAAAATAAAATAAGACTGAAAAAATAAATAAATGAAAAATTCTTACCATCTATATTCCTGGATAATAATGTGCTTTACTTCCCTTTTTTTATGCAAGTGACTGCCAGATTTTGCATTGAAATGGACTATTCAAAAGTTGAATTACCTTTTATTTATTTATAACCAATTATATAATTATAAAATTATTGTTTATAAGTCATGAATAAGTATATTTAAGCAGTCTCTATTAACGGTTTATTTAATTAAAATATAAGATGTTTATAAAAGCCAAATTCTGCCTTATGAGGTATACAATACAAAAATCGCAGAGCTAATTTTAGGGTAACCTTCTTTATCAGCTATGCTGGACTCTAACATCATTAATCACAAGTCAGAACAGGTTTAAATCTTATTTACATAGAGCAGATATCACATGCTTTTTTCAGTGTGAAATGAACACTAACAAATATTAAATTTAACGTTATTTATAATTAATAAACATATTTGTAATTTTATTCTGGATGGATCGAAATTATATTCTTTTTTTTTTCAACCCTTAACATTAATATCTATCTAATTCTATCTCTCTGCATTTCTCTTTTTATTTATCTAATATAACCATCTATTCATTCATATATAGAGAGAAAGAGAAAAAAGAGAGAGAGGGAGGAAGAGAGAGAAAAATATTGTAATGACGTGGGAAATATGCAGAACTCTCATATTACCAACATATTACCACCTTGTTACAACATGTGTGTATGCGTGCGTGTGTATTTGTAAAGAATATATTTTACTTTATGAAATTCATTCATATTAATGCGTTATTTCTTTACACAATTTATAAGCACATAGATAAATATATTCTAGTAAAGTACGAAAGTACTCAATTAGATTTTATAAGAAGTTCACTAACTGTATTAAATACCCATTAAAAAACAATTAAGTAATTTGATCATTATATAACATTTTATATTTTAATTAAATAATGAGCTTTTAGAAGATGATAATGTATCTTATATATATTACAAATATAAATATTTCTTTTCTTTATACTTTATACATACGAAATATTAAGACTGATGAGCTCAGCATAAAGGTTTAAGCAGAGGTAGTAAAGCAAGAACTTATTAAAATGTTCTTGATTTATTATTTTAGAAATGGCTTTATTTATCTAGTTGAAAGAGTGAGAAAGAAATGAAAACTTATCTCTGCAGAAATATTATTCCTTAAGACTAAGAACATTAGTAATTGGGTTACTACTGCCTATTAAAATAAAATAAACATTTGTAAAACTTGATATTTGAATAAATTAGAAAAGTTAGTAAATTTATTGCAAGAATTGAAAAGAAAAAAGTAAATATTATAGGCTTCTCTGGGAAAAATGGATGGATCGTGATGAAAAAAAAAGAAAGGACAGAAGTAGCAATAATGAAATAAATACTGTTTTATATTTGAGAACAAATAAGTCTAAGAAGTAATACTTTTCTGTAAATTATAGACTGTTATTCATTAGATTGAAATTTTATCAAAGAGATTTGAAAACAACAGATATATTTGCAAACCAAATATCATGATGATGATGAAATAGAAAACATGTAAATAAATTGAAAAGAATACAAAAATAATACTGTTCTATTGGAAATTCAGAATAAGAAATAACAGATGGAAAATTGATTAATTTTTGTTGAATAAATTACACAGTAATAATGATATTTGACAAGATTCAGATAATAAGAAAGATTTCAATTTGATTGAAGTAGTTTTGATTTGTGCTAAATATATTTCGATGGAAAATGTTATTACTTTTTAAAAGAATAAGATCTGTAACAAGAACAACAAAAAAGACATAGATAAATAAAATAAAAAATATTAAAGAAAAAAAAAGATTTCTTGTAGAGAAAAAAATAATCAAAAATAAAAACCATCACTGATAAAATTATTCAAATAAAAGATAGATTGTCCAAGAAAAATGTAAAAGTTAGTTCCGTAATGATAAGTGGCTACAAGACATAATAAGAAGAACAAAAGAAAAGAGAATAGCTTTGGGTTAGCATGATGAAAAAATCATGATTTTTATAGTAGAAATAAGTATGTTAATAACTGTGTTATTCTCCTGGCTTAAAGATGATCTACAGTATATATTTAAAGTTTTGAATTAAACCCACAAAGACTTAGAATTAAAAAATAATTTTAAAAAATCAGGCAGAAAAATCTTCAATAATTTTGATCATCTTGAGAATAGGAATCATTTAAATATCTTTGTAGTTGGTTTTTTTTTTTATGGTATTGTGGCATAATATGGACTCCAGCTATATATATATATTTAAAAAGAATATTTCATCATAGTGATATAATTATTTCATCTAAATTATTGTATGGAAATAAGACGAACTTTATTAACATAATATAAAGGCATTGCAAAATATTATTTAAAAATGATTAGTAATATTCCAAAGTACAATGACAAGATCATAAGACCAAATCTTTGTAGTCTTCAGCTTCCTATAAGACATGATCTTAAATCAAAAATTTTCGAGGCATATCTTCATTACATTGAAAATATGAAACGAAGGAATAATAATAAGCTTTCTACAAATGTATTTTATGATGAATTTGAGCATTTCATGGGAAAGGTAGACCTAATTTATGTATGATAATTAAAGATTTTTTAAAGAGGTTTATTAGGGGAGGGGGGAGATATTGCTGAAAATAGAATAACATAAAAAGCAACAATTACACAAGGTATTACATTTTTTTAGGAAAAACAATTTGCTACAAAAAAAATTAAATAACAGCATTTTAAAAAGTTGGATGAAAAATTAGTATGTGTAGACATATTTGTACTTCAAGGATTGTCCTAGCAAATTTTAACTTTTTGATTCTATCTCTATCTTATTACATTATGTTGGAGTTGAAATGGTTATGTATGACTGATACGACGATGAACAGAATGTAAAGAGGGTTTAATTGTATACTAAAGTATGAAACACATAAAAATGAGAATGAATAAGTTAAAAGAAGAAAAATGTATGAAATTAATGAATTGAAGAGAAAAGCTAGATTGGTCTATGTATATAAAAAGCGAATTTGACTGTAGTTTCTAGAACGAAGTAGTGATTGTTGAAAATAGGAATGGAAAATATAATAGATTTTTGATTCATCACTTCTTAAAGGAGCTGAGAAAATAAATAATAGATATAAAAAAATGGTAGAACTGAATCTTATTAAAAAATATAAGTACGGACAAATACTATAATAAAAGACTTTAAAAGAAAACTAAAATATTTTAAATCTCAGAGTGGATTTTATTAGAAAAAAAATTATTAAAAATTTTTTTTTTAATTTTAATATTATTTTATATTTGTTTTACTTTATTATTTATAATTAGAATTTATAAAAATTTAATTAGCAGAAATATTATTTATTAACGAATAAGCTAGTTATATATATATTTTAAGAAATAATATTTAATAATGTGAAAAATAATTATATATGTGGGTGCATATATGTACAAAAATGATATCTGTTATATAATATCAAATTTAACAAAAAAAAAAAAACTGTTTCTATGAGAATTGATGATAGGATGGGAAAAAATTCAAGTTGTATAATAATAGACCTATAAAAAATTAGCATGTAATTGGGGAAGGGGCACTAATTTCGAAATTAAAAAAAGCATTAAGATCTTGAAAATAATACTACATATATAATAATCAATCTAAATAAAATTGAAACAAACAACTAATTATATTTACAATTATAATTAGTTTTATACTGGATATTTGACCATTGTATATATAATACTACATGCATAACTGATAGAAAAATATATAATTGATTTGTATGATAAAAATAATTTTACATTTACAGTATTAATAATAATTGAAAACTGAGATGCAAATGAACAAAACTCAAGAAGATTCCAATCTTCTGAGAGAAAATGTTTTTTTTTAAAAATTAGTTACTGTTTTCTATATAATTTATGATTCAGCAGTGAAATAGCCAAGTCTTTTATAACTTTTGTGTTTCTATTATGTATTAGGAAAAATGTTTATTGCAATAAAATATGATATTGGAACAGTCGGATGAATCTCGTCTGCATCTGAGATATTATTGTGAGCTGTAAATATCTCTTGATTAAATTAGTTTTTATATAAAAACCATGTTAATTTTAGAAAATGTAGAAAAAGAAGATAAGCAATTAAGCATATATTAAAAAATAAAGTTTTAATTATTTTTTTGAAAAGTCATCTGAAATTAAATAAATTACTGCTTTGGACTTGGAAGAAAAATATCTATTACACAATTTATATAATAACAAAAATATTTGTTAGTTGTAATTTTGAGTCAGTTATTTATATATATATATATATATATATATATATATATATATATATATATATATATATATATATATATATATATATATATATATATATACATTTAATAATAAATATAATGGTGATTAAATATTTTACACAATCTTATAACCTGCAGCAGTACTTTTGGTTAATCACTTAACTTTCTTTAATCTAACCTTCAATCTGCCTTATATATATATATATATATATATATATATATATATATATATATATATATATATATATATATATATATATATATATATATATATATATAATTAAAAGGAATGGAAATAAATAAAAATATAAAGCAAAGATGTTATCTCTTTCCTTGTTTTATTTATAATTTTTTTGTATAAAACTTGTTAAATATGTGTGTTGCTATTGTAAAGTAAAATTAGAATTAAACCATAAGCATCCCATGATCACTATCTTATACTAGCACATAATTGTTGATAAACAAAGCAAAACTCTTCATACAGTATTGCCACCCTGTGCCAACCAGAGTAATCAATGAATGCCAGAAGTATTGTGCATAAAATCCCTATCTAATGCATACTCATCCAATATCCCCAGACTAGTTTCTGGCTTGTGGCCATTGTCAATGAGGAGCTTTGGATCTGAGAGCACTGCACCTAGATCTTAGGATCTAATGCAACCCTCCAGCACCCACCTTTTATCTCTATTTAACTACAAAACTATGAGAATGAAATTGAAAACACAAAAATATTTTCAATCTAAGCTCAATAGCTTATATAGTCATATGGGCCTGAACTCAGTTCAGCACCCATACCTTTTGGTGTCTTTGGCTCTTTAACAACCATAGCCACCACTATCCTATTAGGCAGGTTTGGTGTTAAACCATTAAGCATCACATGATCACTATCTTATTACTAGCACATAATTTGTTTATAAACAAAGTAAAACTCTCCATACAGTATTGCCACCCTGTGCCAACCAGAGTAATCAATGAATGCCAGAAGGCTTGTGCATAAAGTACCTATCTAATGCCTACTCATCCAATATCCCCTGACTAGTTTCTGGCTTGTGGCCATCATCAGTGAGGAGCTTTGGATCTGAGAGCCCTGCACCTAGATCTTAGGATCTAATGCAACTCTCCAGCACCCACCTTTTATCTCTATTTAACTACAAAACTATGAGAATGAAATTGAAAATACAAAAATATTTTTAATCTAAGCTCAATAGCTTATATAGTCATATGGGTTTGAACTCAGTGCTCTCAGATTCAAAGCTCCTCACTGACGATGGCCACAAGCCAGAAACTAGTCTGGGGATATTGGATGAATAGGTCTTAGATAGGGATTTTATGCACAAGCTTTCTGGCATTCATCGATTACTCTGGTTGGCACAGGGTGGCAATACTGTATGGAGAGTTTTGCTTTGTTTATAAACAATTATGTGCTAATATAAGATAGTGATCATGTGATGCTTAATGTTTTAACACCAATCCTGCCTAATAGGATAGTGGTGGCTATGGTTGTTAAAGAGCCAAAGACACCAAAATGTATGGGTGCTGAACTGAGTTCAGACCCATATGACTATATAAGCTATTGAGCTTAGATTGAAAATATTTTTGTGTTTTCAATTTCATTCTCATAGTTTTGTAGTTAAATAGAGATAAAAGGTGGGTGCTGGAGGGTTGCATTAGATCCTAAGATCTAGGTGCAGTGCTCTCAGATCCAAAGCTCCTCACTGACAATGGCCACAAGCCAGAAACTAGTCTGGGGATATTGGATGAGTAGGTCTTAGATAGGGATTTTATGCACAAGCCTTCTGGCATTCATCGATTACTCTGGTTGGCACAGGGTGGCAATACTGTCATAGAGAGTTTTGCTTTGTTTATAAAATTAGAATTAGAAAAAAAGAGAATTATTGTTACTTACTATATGTGGGTATATAAATAATAATTATAATATATGTATATATATAAAATGTCAAATTATATGTTTATATATATTTGTATTCATGTATTTTATTGTGTTTGATATAGTTCTGAAGAAGATAGATGGGGAAATTGAAGCTGTCAATTGTAAAACACATTGTAAAAAGTAATAAAGAACATAGATGAGGATTATTATATCAGGTTTATTGATGATATGCATTATTGTCAGGTACTGAGAATAAATTTAATAAATTGTTTAAGATTGTTAGTAACGTTAAGATGAATATAAATGCAAATGAAACCAAAATTATGATAGTGAGTTGAAGAAAGCTTAGAGAAAGTTGGATAAAAAGTTATAGAACAAAATATTTGTTTTTAAATATTTAAAAATTTGGTTAATGTCTAATGAAAATAATGATAAAGCAATTTAAATTGAGAATTGCAATAGTTTAATAAGAAAATAATCTATTTTACACTTCATATGAAGCAGTTATGTAGACCAATTAATATGGTTTTAATTTCTCCTTATATGTAAAAACAAATAATACTTAATTGTAATTATTAATTAGAGAAAATATAACTTACTATTAAAAATTTTCGTCTGAACGTTTTCGAGGAACCATGCCTCATACTCATAGCCTTCATGAAAAGGGTAATAAATGTATGCAAATGTAAATATTCAAATAAGCTACTGTTACGTAGCCCATTTTTTCGAGATCTCGAAGCATGTGTCCTTTCTGTTAATGGCCACAATTAATACCAGATTGGCTCAACATCGTTACACATTCAACAGAGCTCAAACGAACAGCAACACATCCTCTGTATTTTTCGAACATAGTAAACAATCTGGGCACAACTTCATACCTGCCAACCCCATTATTTTATGTTCAGAGCCAAATGATTACAGGAGAAAAATAAAGGAGGTATACTATATTAATAGAGACATCCATGCCATTAACAGAAAGGACACATGCTTCGAGATCTCGAAAAAATGGGCTACGTAACAGTAGCTTATTTGAATATTTACATTTACATATATTTATTACACTTTTCATGAAGGCTATGAGTATGAGGCATGGTTCCTCGAAAATGTTCAGCCGAAAATTTTTAATAGTAAGTTATATTTTCTCTAATTAATAATTACAATTAAGTAGACCAATTAAGAAAATTAGGGAGAAAAGTTTTGAGATATTATAAATATTGGTTTGTTGAGAATGGGAAAATTGAAAAAAATAGTAATGTTAGATATCTGAGGGAACATTGAGGAGGAATTACATTGTGCATATTCAAAGATGCTTTACATGGTAAAACAATTTAGTTTATGATGATGTTAAAAATGAGAAAATAGTATTTGAAGGTAGGGAAAAAGATAAAAGATCTAGAAAAGATATATTGATTTTTCAGAAAAATAATTATAATGATTTTCTGATTGGAATTATATTTATTGTGTTTATGCGATATTACTTTATTATAAAATGTATTTAAAATAATAATACAGTGTCTTTATCACACATAAAGCAAATATAAAATAACAAGTATATATTTGATTGATGTGTTATAAAATTATGAAATTCACTGTATAAATGCACTTTTAATTTAAAGAATAAGTTCTTTTATTGTATATAAAGACAATTTTCAAGCAAAATTCCTAAAAAAAATCATTTAAACAAACTTGTAATTAATGTCCATCATTTGTTCTATCAATGCCAATCTATTTTATCAGATAAATAACCACTTTTACAGGCCCTTTGATTTGTAATATATAAATCAAAACTAATACTAGAAAAAGTCTGAAAAATTTTAATTGTGGCAATTTTTTTTTAATATTCATCAAGGTAATATACAGTTTTAAATATTAATTTACATAAATACTAATGATTTTAATGAGCATGTAATCAATTTTATTGTACATCAAATATGTAATGCTAAGACTATAAACCTATTTCATGAAACACACAAGTCTTTAAAAACAAAGATTACCAAAAACTCATTTAAATAAGTCAGTAAATAACACCCACATTTTGTTATATCAATGCCAATTTATTTTGTCAGATAAAAGACGGTCTTAACAAATCAAAGGTCACATAAAAGTGATCTTCTTTTATCTAATAGAATAATAATGATATTACAAAAGGTGAATATTATTGACAGGTTTATTTAAATGATTTTTTGGAGAACTTTTTTTGTAAATTGTCTTATTAATATTTGGTCATGTTTGTTCTGCAAAATAAATTTATATTCTTAGCATTACATATTTCATAAGTTGTAAGATTTTTTATTTATTCATTAAAATCATTAGTATTTCATATATATTAATATTTGAAATGGGAAACTGCCTTGATTAATAATTGCTGCAGGTAAAAAGTTTTTACTTTGCCACCATGTTAATGCTTGATTTATTACTACATATTAAACCAAAGGTCAGGTAAAAGTGATCATCTTTTATTTGACAAAATAGATTAGCATTAATATGTCAAAAGGTATTTAAAATAATTCTTTGGAATTGTCTTAGTAAAATATTTAGACTTGTTTATTTTGTGAAATAGATTCATAAACTTAATATTACATAAAGTCATAAAATTATTTGTGTGCTCATTGAACTCTTAATGTATGTATAATGAAAACAAAGATTTCTTCAGTCACTATATATAAATATTATTAATATCTCACAGAAGTAGGCTGAAAAACAGATTCATGTTTTCTGTTTGGTAGTTAGACTTGAGTTTCTGCTAGAGGTTAATGTTAATTATATATGATGTTTATACAAACTTTCTTTTTCAATCTGTTTACATAATATTCTAGGTGTAGATTTTCTAATATTATATATTGTAGCTATAACAAATCTGATGCAGCCCAGATTCATTGTAAAATAATGCAGTAGAGAGATAAAAAAATGTATTTACTAAAAACTAATAAATACACAAACTGCCATTTGTGTGTGCACATGTAAATGCAGGTCACTTGAGAAATAAAAACTGTAAACTACCTAAGGGTTAAGAGAAAAAATAATTTGTGGCTATTAATAATATTATTAAATATTTATTTTGTGATATGTAAGAGAATGATAAATTGCATTATAAAGGAAGAAAGAAAAGTAGTTTTAATGTATGAAAGAATTCCTTTTTTTTTTTAAAAAAAATCTAACTTTGAACCTATTTTAGTTTGCCTTTTCTGAATTGCATTTTAAAAACAAATTTCTCATCTTTCTACAGTAAAACTAGATGAAAAAGCTAAATATAATATTAAAATTTTGGAATTGATAATATTTTAAATCTAAAGGTTGGCAATGATTTTTCTTTCTTCGTATAGTTAAGAAATTTAAATAAAGAGAGAAAAAGACAAACTACATTGTTCTTTTTTTCTTTTATTTCATTTATTATAACATAAAAATATGCTATAATTTACATAAAATTTGTATTTGTAACATGTTAGAAAAGAGAAAAAAAAGTATTTTTCAAAAAATATGTTGTACTGATGCAAAGGTCAGATTTTTCTTAGTTGGTGACATATATGATGTTTGAAAATCATGTTATGTGAGCAATATCAAATAGATATAAATAAGTCTGAAACAGTGAATTAGGCATTATTATTAATAGTATTATAAGAGTCCAGTGTTTAATTCCATATTGTGTTGCATTAAAATGCAGTCTACTATTGAAACCATGTTGCCATGATCTTTGGCTGAAGAGAGGAACAATTACTGATTAAAACTTTTTCCACTGTAAGCCTTATTTTACCGAGTGTTTTAAAAGTATTTTTCATTATTTCAGTTATAACAGTCAATATAATAGTTTTATGTAAAAAAATCTATGTATCATTTGTGACTAAGTAACTAAACACCATTCCAATTAAAATGCTGGAAAATGCAGTCAGATCCAGAAAATAATCCTGAAGTTTGCAAAATCAACATGTGCAATGCCTGTATAATGTCATGAAGGATAAAGTGAACAATGCCATTTGAACTACATAAGATCTACTGATATTATATCATATAATATCATTAGTGATGATATATTTACTCTCCAACATCACTAATATCCAAAAATAACTACCATCATCAGAGGAACTAAGAAGGACAACAACAAAATATTAAAGGAATAGCATCAGAAAAAAACATGGTTTGTGACTGTTTCAATATTTAGCATAGTAAGATCTTATTATAAAATACTATAAGGCATTAAAGTTAAATTTAAAATATCTTTTATTATCATAGGATATTTAATATTTTGTGCATGTGTTAATAGTTGTGAGTATATACACAACAGTTTTATTTATTCATTACTAATAAATTGCTACATTTAAAATTATTAATCCATTCAGTTTGTGTTTGTAACTCAATCCAAATATTATGCTTTTTACATCTATAAAATCATGCAATCCACTGGGAGGCAAGAAGAAATGGTGGTAATAATTGATGATGATCATTTCTTTGAAAGCTTTCTTAAAGTAAACTTTTTTTAGATGGTTTGGCATCTTTGAGTTTCATTTTTATTGAAACTGAAAAACAAAAAAAAAATATTTTTGGGATTATTTTACTTTTAAATTATAAATCATTATCATCACATTGGTTAATGTTATTATATAAATGAATTAAATCATTTTTGTTAATTGAATTTTATTAACCATTCAATTTTCATATTTATTTGAATCAAAATCTATGATACAAATTCAGTAGATCATTAGATTATTGTCATTGGTCCTGGGTACAAACCTCCCTACAGTGGAAGTTACCATATATATATATATATATATATATATATATATATATATATATATATATATATATATATATATATATATATATATATATATATATATATATATATAATTGTTTTGTCTTTGTCACTCTTATATGTACTAAATAGTAAACTAATAATAATGCATACTAAGATAATAAAGCCAATTATTCAAGATTTTAATAGGTTTATAACAAGTAACTTTTAAGTTTTCAACAATCTCAACTTGTAGTCCAGGCAACCTCCTTTAACAATAAGGTTGGTACTACCTTTATCTATGGTATGATATATTTATCTAAACACTAAAGATTGTAACTTGATCAAGAAATATGAGATTAATAATGCAAAGAAATTTAAACAAACCTCATTAATCTATAACCTGTTTTAAAAGCAGACTAATGAACAGTCAATTTTATTTTCCAGATCCTAAAAGCAGACTAATAAATAGTCATTTATAACTTCCAAATTCCATATAAAGTATATATTTACTAAGACAATAAAGCCAATTATTCAAGGTTTTACTAGGTTTATAAATATACTTGATAACAATCAACACTTATTATTATAGTAATAATGCATTTTAATACAGAAAATAATTATTCTTAAATGTAGATGCTTAATATTTTAGTCTTTCAAAATAAATACACTTTTGGTGTCATGCACCAAAGTTAAGACTTTTATACAGCGACTAAAACTAATGATTATGGTGCACCACAATAAAAAGCCATTCATTTTGAAATGTTAAAATAATAAACATTTATATGTAAGGATTTCTTTATTACTAATGCATTTTTAATTTTATATATATGGACATAAGTTAATTTTAAATTACAAAAAAGTATAAATAAAATAAAATAACTTTAACAATAATAAAAATATTTCAGTTTCATTTATATCGTATAAGTGTTTCAGAATAAATGAGAATTTTCATTTTTGTGATGTGAATGTACATATTAGAAGAAAATAAATAAAATAAAACATAGCAATGCAATGCAACAGCTGTGGCATAAAATGAGGTATGGCATTAAGAGCGTGTATATTCTAATCTGCAAATATTTATAATTTGATAATGATGATGAGGGCCATGCAAGCTAGATATTTCATTTACAAGAATATGAATGCCACTTCTTTATCCAGTTACAATTGCTCTATGGCCTGTAGTCAATGTGCATGTAATATGAAATGAATGTTTAAAGTTTTATACTATAATTTTGTTATTAGAGTAACACAATGAGTGGATGCAACACGCACAACGAACAGATTTGCATTATCTTCAAGGTAAAATAAAAGCATTAATAAAATTTAGAGAGCAAGACATCGTGGCATTTAATATAATACTAATTTTATTATAAAAAATATACAACGTAAATGATAATTAAAGCACTAAATAAATAATTATAAAAACAATAAATTAATAATTATACATTCTTTTTTATTTTTAATACTAAATTTGACAGCCCTTAAAAAAATATTTCACTTCTGTTAAAAAAAAAAAAAGCACAATTACGTAATATTGTAAAATAATATTATTTCAAACCCTTTTATTAGAGTTTAATATCATACAATATTATTGCAATAATTAAGCATATTTGTTTACCAATTACAATTTAAGTTATTTTATTTGGATATTAAAATCAGGAAATGAAGCAAAAGTATATTTCATTCATTATCGATTGCTATGCGATGCATTATGGCTTCTCCTTTATCGGAGTAAGGAATTTATCAGTCACTGTGCCCATAAAAACCTGTTAGAGAACGTACCTTTTTTTTCCATTCACCACCCTAAGTTTTTTCCATATTCTTTACTATCCTGCTTTATCCCATTTCCACAACATTAACTTTGTCCACTGTATAGCTCTTATATCTAAATCTCCTTTATCTTTTTCCAAACCCAGCATAAAATCAAAAGCCCACTTTCTGTATAATCACTTTGCTTATATTTATTCTTCCACAACTTCATTATTTGCACCCTTTAAGCATTTACATTCAATTAACAAATGCCTAATATTTTTCATGCCTTCCTTACATAATTTCAAACTAAATCACCCACATTCCTCTATTTATGTGTATATTCCCTTGTTGCTAATAATTCTGTTCGAGCCTTAAACAGTAAACTACTTTTCTTGCCATTATTGTAAATTGACTCACTTCTAATATTCTATTTCTTCTATATATATTTAAACTCTTTTTACCATACATTAAGTATTAGCAATATTTAACTCTTCCACGTGTGATAAAAATAATATATACATATTTGCTCTCTTCCGAGTTCAAAATATTTAATATATAGCTGAAGATAATAAATACGGTATAATCATAATTACTTATTAAATCTTTTAGGTATTTATCATATGAATATATATATATATATATATACGGTATATGAGCACAGACTTTCACACGACCCACCACTCTCCACTCTATCTAATAATACTGATACACTCAAGCACATATATGCTGAAAAGATAAATAATCACCAATATACGTATTTCATGCTAAATCAGCAATCATCAGTTGGTCCAGATTATCATCTCCCACACATATATACTATAAGTGCTCAGATATATATTAAGATAGACAAACTTCATACTTTAATGGACAGGCTCCAATCTACTACACCAACTCTTCAACCATCCATCCAATTGAAAATCTGATGATGGAATGCTCGAAGGCCACCCTGAGGCCAAGATTCTTGTCACACACCATGATTCTTGTACATGTGGGGTTCAGATTGAGCTTAGGTGTATCAGTATTATTAGATAGAGTGGAGAGTGGTGGGTCGTGTGAAAGTCTGTGCTCATATACCCTATATATTACATATATAGACACAAGTATATAATAAGTCTGTGTTTCAGTTATTACATATGAATAAAACTAAAAAGATTTAAATAAAATAATATATGTATACTTTACTTTATAATGGATTCTCATATTCATATATCAATCTTTAGTTATTACACATTTTAAAATTAAAATTTGCTAACTAAAATATTATAAATTTATATAGAACACTTTGAGAAATTATACATTTTTAATAAAGTAATGATAAAATAATATTGCCATATTATTTATTTAACCCAAATGATGCGATATTAAATAACAAATGGCAATTGTCTTTTATCTATCTTAGCGATGGTTGGGCAAGGGCTAAATAATCCATATCGAAACTTCGGAATGTGATAATAGAGTGGAAATATTATCTATCCATTAGCTTATAAAAGCGATTTACCCGCTAACAAAGAAGCTGCAAAAACCAAAACAATTAAATGGGCTGAGCGCTTTCGAGATTTTCTCCCATATTCATGGCCAACATAAGTTATAAGTCATTTATGTAATGTTGCTAACTAATAAAATATGCAAATGTGAATGGAAATTAATTTGTCCATTTTTTTTTGAGATAGAAAAACAAGTATCGCATCTATTGATGGAATTGTTATCACTGATAACAAAATATGCCTCTTGATTTTTCTTTTGCAGTCATTGGCTTCAGAGCATACTATCTTGAGGTTGCCAGGTTCAAACACATGGCCAGCCTGCTTTTCATGTTCGAAGAATATTGAGAAGTTAAAGTTGTTCTTTTTTGCTCTTCTGTAAGTGTACATGTGTTGAGCAGTTCTATTATGAACGGTGGCCTTGATTTTCCCATATATAGTATGTGGCACTGCATCCAGGCTGGGGGCATGAAATATTGTTTACGACTTGGGGTGTCTGAGATGGATCTGTTCTCTAAATATCTGAGTTTGTTTTTGAACAATATTCTTTTTGCTTCCTAGTTCATTGTCAAACAATATAAATTAAAATATATTCATTAATTTTGAAGAGAGATTTGTATTATATAATTCATTTCTTACATATGATGCTTTCATACTATATTTTTCATCTGAGTTATTGATAAAGCCAGTAGAAAATAAGCGATAACTCCCTCATTCTATCTTACTGTCTTAAAAATCCACATCTTTGATTTCTGATCCATTTAAAATGTATTATTATTCCACAGTTCCGTTTTTAAATCAGGAGATTTGAAAATAAGTCACTAGTTTCAATATCTGCTTCCTCACCCTATTTTATTCAAAAATCGTGCTCTTTTATCAATTAGGCAATCATTTCATAAACTTTTATTAATTTTCCTGCATTCTGTCTAGTGTTCTTTTAAACACACTCATTTACATAAATAAAACTGTAAATAATATTTTATAGATTGCCATGAAATAATAATTATTAACAAATCAGAATAATAAACACATTACTGTTTTAATATTTATTATAATTAATAACTAATAATAATTATGATTTTTATACAATAAATTATTGAAATCGTGGTATTGGTAATTTTAATATAATTATTTATTTATTACTATATCTAAAATCAATATTCCTTCTTTTTCTTTTTAAAACTTGTTTTATTCCAAACTATAATTTTATTTCTCTTCCATACAATGTTTCAACTACATTCTGTAGCTATAATTTAAAAAGAAAAAGAAGTGAAAAGTTGTGTATATAATTATCTTATTACTATATGTTGACACACAAATTATATATTGACCAAGGGTTATTTATCTGCGACAAATGCATATTATAACTCTTTAAAACTGTATTTTAAATAAATCTTTTAAATAAACAATACTAATAAAGCTTTTGTTTTGCTTTTTTTATTTATTTTAGCTTTGATGTGACCTCCTAGTTACAATATATATTTATATAGCTACTTACTACTCGTATTGCAATCTCTTTTAACTTCAAATCACTTTTTATAATTGTATTTGCATAATGTTGCTTTATTATAAAATTTATTTTGTATATTTCTTTAATTAACATTATACATGAAATAATTAAATGATTTTGTTTTACTTTAAATATGATCCATTATAAAAAAAAGATTTTTTTTTCTTTTAAAATATTGTCTGCTATTATAATGATTGATGTACAGTCATTTTTTATCCCTTTTTTCTTTTTGCTGATTAAAATAAATAAATAAAAGAGTCTGAATATATATTACCCTTCTCACTCTCTTTTTTTTATATCTACAAACCTGTTAACACATTCTTAGGTCTTAATTGATCTTTTTAAACGTGTTTTTGCTTTAATTGTATTTTTAATGAAAAAAAACTTATTCTCTATTTTAATCTTGCATTTTCTATAAATTTCATTAAAAGCATAAATTCAAAAAATGAAATTAATTTAAAATAAAATATCAATGTGCAAATAAAAAATATTAATAAATAAGAATAAATAGAAAGAAGTAATCAAAGCAAATAATTGTGTTTAAACCTTCAGCTACAAAAATGAATTTAATGAAAAAAAAATTATTCTCTAAAATGTCTGTATATTTAAGACAATATTATTAGCCCTTCCACATTCAGATGTTTTCCTCATCCACTGGTGGCAATTTGAATCAAAAGTTCAAGATTTTAATTTCAGTATTAAAACTTTTATTCAATATTATAAATCAATAAATTGGTCTTGTTTTTTTTTTAGAAATATAAGTTTATAAATTAAAAACATTTAAAAAAATTATATCTGAACTTTCTAAATATAAAATAATAATGTGAAATATGCAATGAGAACAATTATTTTTTCACTAGCTAATTGATGTAATGCTATTGAGAAAAGTAAATAATAATGTCTTTGTTGAGTGAATTCCATTTTTTAAATATGAATAAACAATTATAAAGTCATCATAAAGTTATAAAATTCTGTTCTAAAATTTAAAATTGCATTTATATTTATTAGATTATCCTAAAAATTAAATACTATGGTGTTTAAAAAAGCACAAAACTTGTTGGTTTTTGTTTATCATTACTTCAAATTTCTTAACTTGCATTTTAAAAATGAAACATATTTTTAAAAGATCCAAATGTAAACATGAATATATTTCTTTTTTAATATTCACTATATAAATATTTTATAAAAATAATTGTAAATGTTTATATCGGTTACAAAATTATGCATTTTTCTTATTATTAAGGATAATGAAGGGAAATTTAGAAGTTTGTTTATATGCCCAATATAAAATAATCTAACAAATAGGAGTTTTTAGACTTTTGTCAGCTCATTTGTAATTTATCACTGTAGACTACTGATATCTTCAGATTTTTTGAACAATAAATCAATATTTATAGAATTTCCAAGTTTTACCATCAAATTAATTTAAACATGCAAAATAATGCAAAGATAGTTACAAAAGAATCATTTAAATTTGAAACACAGCAGCACCATCACAGTACTCCATAAGGCACTTATTATAATGGCCACTAAATTAAAACATAAGTTCAAATAATAAAAAGATTTTTTGAAATATTAAAATTTTAACTTTTAATTACCAATTAAAATAAGACAGTTATTAACAGTAGGCAGTTGCTGATTAACATCAATGACTTTGCAGTTGATTAATTTTATATTCAAATAAAACTTAAATATTAATGTTATATTCTTATTAAGAAACAAATATTTACTAATTTTGTAGAAAATAAATAATTAGTTAATCAAATTAAGTGTAAACTTATTTTTCTGTTTCATAATGTAAATGAAAGCTTATATAAGCACAGAAATGTGATTTGCCTTATAAAGAGAGTAAATATATTCACTTGCCTTTTTGTAATTACCAATAACTACAAACCTTTAAATTTTACTTGTTAATAACTATTAAAATCATTCAAAACTGTTTTAAATGAAAATTTTGTACTATCAGCTGAATGAAACTGATTTCTGTGATTGAAATAAATTATGATTATTTAAAATAATTACAGCAGTTTTATATGAAAATATATTAAGAGTTAAAAAAAATTTTTTTTTAATGTTTTTGTTTATAAATTCATATAACTATTAATAAAATCTATCTATAAATTGAAGTTATTTTATTTGCTTAATCATTTGTCTTAGTTTAAATTGTTTTGAACAGAAGGGTAAAATGACTTGAATCCACTAATTATTATTTAATAATTCTGAAAGATTGGAGACATAATATTTCACTGTGTATATTATAAATTTATTCTCTTTAAAGAATAACTTATTATAAAATTGTGTATATCATAAAGAGTACTTTTGCACAATTCAAAACAATTTTTACAAAAAGAATAAAATATTTTTATAATTTATGAAAAGGATTAAGAAGAAAATTTTTTTTATTTATTGATATTGATATATATTTAAAATACAAAATAGACATTGTGTATAATGTACAAAATAAACTGTAAACTATATATGGAAGTGTTTAACTAAATGAATAATAATAACCTTTAAAATTATTTAAAGAAAAAATAATGTTTGTATAATATATAGTATATGCATTATCAGTATAAAAGCAACAGTTTTATCATTAAATCATGTATGAAAATATTAATTTATACTATATCAATATAATTTTTATTTAATATTTAGTTAAATTTTAATTCATATAAAAATGTATGTTGTATTATATATTCAATTTATCAAAACCACTTTGAACACTTTTTAGCAAAATTTTTTTTATTGTACATATATAAGCATACACTTATGTTTTGATTGTCCTGCAGTCTTCTTTAGAGGCTGTTTACTTTTCAGGACAGTTAAAATATAGGTGTATGTGTATATATGTTACAATAGAAAGTTTTTTGCTAAAAAGTGTTCAAAGTAGTTTGGATTTATATAAATATTTCAGAAAAAATAAAGGAAAAGGTGATTTTGGTTGTATTATATATCCGACAATATATTTTTATTTTATTGAATATACTTTTTATTTTTTAAAAGAAAGTAAATGCATATAGAATAATAAATAATTTAATTTTATTAGATATAATCATGATCTCTTTAGAGAAGAGAATTATTTATGGATTGTTTATTATATTGCATTTATTTATATATTAGTTCATTGTTGAGTATTGTATTCCTTTTTATTTCCATTTAATCAGAAAGAATATCAACAATTCTATTATACAATTGCCAATTATATATTGTAATTAGGATATTTTATATATAGACCTATTGTGAAAGATATACACTTACTCATATATTGATATATAACAGTATCATATATAAGCATATGAAATGGTGATCATGTGATGTTTTGATGGTTCTATATTGAGATTTACAAATTATATAAATATAATAAGTATGACAAAGTAATAGATATGTATATATAATATGTTTTCATTCTTGTAAAATATTTTTCTGTCACACACTAAATGATATTGGGTGTGAAATTGAAAACCTTTCCATCTACATAATTTTATTTTTTCTTTATTAATTTTTTTTATTATTATTATTCTTATTATTATTAAAAATTTCAAAGTGAAGAATTTATTATTCTATATGCTTTACTTTTACATTATAGTTTTGACTTGGATTACGTTTTTGATAATTTTTAACAATTTATGTTGAGATGAAAATTACGATGATATATGTATCTAACTATTTAAAATATGTGTTTTATGACTAAATTATATTTATGTAATGAATTCGTTATTTAAATATATTTTTAAATAATAATTTGATAAGTTTATTAATATTTTGTAATTTAAAAAATATGAGTTTTTGAGTTTTAAGAAAAGTATTAGTGGTTTATTTGATATTTTCAGCATGAGTATTTGCATATGTATGTACTGTATATTGCAAAATATATCATTAGCACTTAAAATTAATGAGTGCAGAATCTGTAGGGAGATAATATGTACTTTTATTACTTATTGATACTTTCTATTTTTCAGCTTCCTTAAATATAGTAATAAATTTAACGAGTTTTCAATTTCCAAAAGATATTTTAGATCATTACATAAAATTTGGCATCTTGATGAGAGATCATGAAAAAAAACTTATATTTATACTATTATTATATATTGACTTTTATAAAAGAAAAAATATATAATAGAATTTTTTATATTTTAATACAAGTATAGCATATATACTTAAACTAGATGTAATTAGATGTATTTAAATATTACAGATTCAGATATATTCTGCCCATCCCTCTTCTGTGTATTTAAATGGAGATTCTGCATATGAGGGATCAGAATGACTTAACAAAAATTGGCAAAAAAAGGACTTTGAACATGCCATCATTAGATTTTCAATAATATGGATGGCTGAAGAGTTGGAGAGTGGAGAAAATTGAAGCCTGTCCATTAAAGTTTAACGATTTGCTATCTTAATATAAAGCGAACACTGATTATATGCATGTGTGGGAGATGATAATTCAGACCAAATGATGAATGCTGGTTCAGCATAAAATACATATATAAGAGATAATTTATCTTTTTCACATGTATGTGGTCATGTGTATCGATTGTATAAGATAGAGTGGATGACTGAAGGAACCTGAAAGTCTGGATTCAAATTCGCTGTAATAGGATTTTTATTAAAATAAATGAAACACACACACACATACATATCTAAAATGAGACTGCGTAGTCAAGGATCATTATATTAACAGAAGTTTTATTTAAAAAACAATCTATTTTTGCAATCTAATGACGTTTTTTTTTTTAAACTTGAATTTTTAGTTCTTTCATTGACAATACAATACAATTATATTTAAAACAGTAGAATGAAAAGCTATATATTACTCAATATTTTACAGGCTAAAATTTTTTAGTTTTCGCAGATTTGTTTTTCCTTCGATTTTTAATTCTTTTTTTAAAAATATATTTCCGTAAAGAAAAACAGAATAATGATTATGCTATTTTTAAATATATTATCAGATTCTTCTCAGTATTAACTCCTAACAAAATGTACTTATTATTACAATGATATATGCGTATATATCTACATAGTGAATGAATCTTTTTTTAGTTATCTAAAAGTACATACGTAATAAAATAATGGCAAAAAAAAAAAAAAATTCTATCAGGATGTTAATACAGTCTTAAGTAAAACTGTTATGATTTACTGTTAAAAACAAAGCAACTATATTAGCTATTAATTATTAAAATGATTTTGGAATTTAGCAAATATATAGATAGTTTATGCTTAGAGTTTGATGTAAAGGGTGTCAAAATTTAGGAGTTACAAAATTTTGGGTAGTTTAGTTCATCTCTGGTTATTAGTTTCTTTATTGTCATTTCTGTTTTTCAAAATAAGTATTAACAATGAATGAAAGTTTTTAGCCACAAAACCAAATCTAAAACTACAAAGAAGCAAGCCCAACGGGCTATATCAAATGTTTTAGCTATGTTTGATCAGGTCCCGATCCAAAATTTCAAAGAAGCTTTCAATACAATTGATATGAATCACAATGGCTTCATTGACAAAGAGGATCTTTATGGTATGCTACCTTCATTAGGTAAAAACCCTATTGATGAATATCTTGAAATTATGATGAAAGGAGTCCCAGGACCAATTTCACTATGTTCCATACATTATTTGGAGAGAGACTTTAGGGTACAAACACAGGGGATGTGATAAAAAATGCTTTTGCATGCTTTGAAAAAAATATAGGTTTCATTTATGAAGATCATTTAGAGAATCTTCTTACTGCAATGCGAGATCATTTTAATCATGAAGAAGTTGACGAAATATACCATGAGACCCCTATCAAAGATTGATTGTTTAATTATATTAAATTTGCATGTATCTTAAAGCATGGAGCCAGGATAAGAATGATCAACCTAATTTGTAAACTTCTATGCTTTAAATTTCAATTAGAATAAAGCCTTACCTTATTAATAAAAAAAAATTAGACATTACTTGTGATTTGACTAACTATATATTTTCTGGTTTAGTTAATTGAAAGGATTTTTTTAGCAAATAGATTATTGAAGTAAACATAAAAAGTGTGGGAAAGATGTATTTAGTAGCCAAGTAAATATTTGGCATTAATATTTCATCAACAATAGTTGAAGAAAATTATATTTTGTTACCAGAAATAGAAACACATATATTAAAAAAGTCAGTCTATAAAATCCTGAGTCCTGATAACAATTAACAGAATTTGAAAAAGTAAAATTAAAAAAAGATATTGCATTTTAGAAAAAAAATCTTAATAGATAGGAATTATGTTCAAATATTTATAATGTTTGGGAAATAATATAATATTTAAAAAAAAACAAGATAGAAATTATATACTGTAAAGAATTATATGTTGCTATGTTATTGAGAAAGATTTTATCATTAAAATACTGCCATAGGGTTCAACTATATATTTGTAAATATAAGAAAATAATATTACTATTAATATGATTATTTGTTTGATATATTGTATAAATGTATACAAATATGTAATTAAAAAATCACACTTATTGTTTAATAACAGAAATAGACTTGTACAAATGTTTAGTGTTAAAGAATAATTAAGAATTTGAAATTGTTTACAATTTGTTGATATTCAATAATATACATGAAAGAAATTGATATTGCTTAATTAATTATTACCTGAATTTAAAAAATATATATCTGGCATAATATTTAGGCATTTTGGTACTTATGTATTAGATCTGCTGCTTGTGTGCTGATGGCAGAATGCCTTACCTTTCTCCAGTGTGGGAGGAAGTATTTGCAATGACAAAATGCCATATTAAAAAGTCACAACTATGGAACTCTGCCATTGCATACATCTCTCCTCACTGTAGAAATGTATGTCTATCTACCATCACAAACATGGGCAGCAGGTCTAATACATAAGTATAGATATTTATATTATTTTTAATAAGCAATAAAGCAAGTCATACATATCATGATATTGCTTTATAAAAGGCTTGTATTTACAAAAATGAAATATAGAAAGTGTATCAATAGTTCAAACAATCTCTTATTAATAATTGTGATAAGAGAAAATATTTAAAATCTCTATCTGGAATATTCTTATCTCCAGGCTAATTGGTTTCATGCTTATAGCTCACCTCAGTGAGGAGCTAGAACATTCAGACACTAGATTTAAAATATCAACTCAAACCCCAGCACTTATTTAATACATAACTATTGAGAAGAAACTGAAAATTTTCAAACAAAAAAGTCTTTAACTTCATCTATCTAACTCAAATAGCTATATGGGACTGATCCAAATTCAGATCTACTGTATATTAATAGCCCTAACATTGCCAAAGCCTTAAAGGTAAAATTATAATAATCAATAAAGCAAGTCATATATATTGTGACATTGCTATTGCTACATTCTCTATATTACATTTTTGTTAATGCAAGTTTTTTTATAAAGCAATGTCACGATATATATGACTTGCTTTATTGATTATTATAATTTTACCTTTAAGGCTTTAGCAATGTTAGGGCTATTAATATATGGTATATCTGAATTTGGTTCAGTCCCATATAGCTATTTGAGTTAGATAGCTGAAGTTAAAGACTATTTTATATCTGAAAATTTCAGAGTTTCTTCTCAATAGTTATGTATTAAATAAGTGCTGGGTTTTGAGTTGATATTTTACATCTAGTGTGTAAAGAGTCAGAAAAATTTATGAGATCACATTCTGAGATATTCTAATATAATTTCACAGACCATATTATTAAATTGAGTTTGATAATACAATTTTACATTCAAAGATGGATCTTAAGTGACCTATATTTTCAAAGAATATTTTAAATTTATAAGAATTAAATAACATTTGTATCAAAGCAATGAGATGGTTAGAAGATCTATAGAAGATGAATAAAAATGGTGGTTATATTAGATCTTTGTAGAAGAAACTTAAATGTAATCTTAATGGCATATGTTAACAATATTAAGATTCATTTGCTTATGCTAGAGAGAGTTGAAATTCCTCCTTCTTTTGATCTATTAATAGTTATTACTTTGTATTTTTATTATATTTTATTATAATGCTTCCCCTGTATATCTTTATATTGAGGCATATCTCATGACCTCACTGAACATAGCTCTGTCAAATGTTAGCTATAGAGAGATGTTTTAACTTATATTTTGTGCAGCCTTGTTGATACCAGTGTGTGCTACAATCTTGTATCCTCTATTTCTATTGGTTGCAATATATGTATATCTCAAAGCATTACCACTAAATAAAGATGTAGAAAATATTATGATAATAATGTTTTTATTGCTGGCTATCATGTACTAATCTTGCATTTTGTAAATTAATCATAAATTTTAAATATTATATCCTTGAAATGTAAATGAAAGATTCCCCCAAAAATCTATATTTCTAAATTCATGTTAACATTTGGTCAAGATTCCTTGGGATAATAAACTGTATTCTTAAAAAAAACAATTTTGATTTCATTGTTGTCTGGTGAATATTGTACTGCTTACAACTTAGTAATAGTCTTGTAATATTTCTTTCTTGTAAAATATCTTTTATAACAGATCATGCAATATCTGCACTGTAGTGCAAATGTATGACATTTTATTTGCCACTTCATTTTACAAAAAATGGCAATTACAAGCTACTCTAACCATTTGTTAACCAAAAGTTCCATCAGTATTAATTTGGTGTAATAAAAATATTCTAATCAAATAACCAAAAGCTATCTTAATTAACTTGATAAATTTTTGATATAATATATTTAAATAATTAAAGGCTATCCTTTAGTCAGTATTTATAAGCTTTAGAAATGCCTACACATATAGTTATTGTGTTAATTGTAATCTTGTGGAAGAAAATTAATCTTTATACATGTACTTATATGCACTCACCCATAAATAAATATTTTAAAAGAATAAGTGTAAGCTTATGCTATGCTTAGAGCTTATTCTTATATCAACTTTTATTGATTGTTCAACTTATTATGAGTCTGTTATTTTAATTATTATTGTACAAATTTAGTTTATATATCACAGGGGGAAGAAAGTTTCTCATTTTTAAGTTCTTGGGATTTTAAATTATATTAGTTTGAATATATGTAAATAAATAATTTAGCAATGTCGACAAAATATGCTTGATTATTATGAATTTTAAAGTGCTTTGAACACAGGTTAAAGCCTGTTTAAAATATTTACATATTCTTTCTGTGTGCTCAATAAATTAATTACTACTCTTCAATAATTGTATTCGTGTGGAAGAAATTAATCTTCACACATGTTCTATTAAATTAATGTTAAATTTATGTGCACTCACCATCAATAAGTGTTTTAAAAACATAAATATAGCACTTATGCTTAGAGTGAGTAAATTTAACATTAATCTAGTAGTGCACATGTGAAGATTAATTTCCTTTCAAAAGATTATAATTATATGCATCACTAAATTATATATTTACATTATTGTGTTAATATGAATAAGTTTATGATTAGGTACCAATACATACTTGTTTTTTGTTTTTTACATTCAGTATCTCAGATTTGAATATTATACATACCATTGATAATACATTAATGTTGAAAAACCTGTTTGAAATGACATAAAAATATTTAAAATTAATAAATTGCTCAAAAAATATATGCAGTAATACTATTATAAATCAATTGAATTCATAAAATATTACAGCATATTTATAACTTCACTCTGATTTTACTTCCCCACCTTGTTCTTCTTTTGATGCCATTTTATACATTATGATTTAAGAACTTTAATATAACATTTTAACTTTAAAGTAAATTAAATATTCATAGTAAAGCAATCATCAATATTAAAGGCAGTTAGATCTTTCATTTTTATATTTTAACAAAAAGAGCATCAAAAAAAATATCAATTGCCCTTTCCCCTTTTTCCTGAGGTGGTAATTTTAAATAAAACATTTACAAATTTTGCAAAATTTAAATTTTTTTTTGCATGCTGTGTTTATTAATGTAATACTTTTGTTTTAAATTGTTTAAGAATGATTAGAATTAATATTTATAATTAAGACAAGTACGAAAACATTATTTTACTTTAGTTGCAATTAACACAATAGTTTGAAACTCTTTATAAAAACAATTAATGCAAATGTCATATAAATAAGGATTTAAAATTAATAATTTTTTTATTTTCATAATTGACAGTTTATATTTCAGGAATGATTTTAAATTTTAAAGCAAATAAAATAAAAGTACAATTATTTTTAAAAATTATTTTTTAGTATATTTGATTTTTCTTAAAATATTTTCATAGGAGTAAATATACTAATTGTTTTAAAAATTATAAATTAAAAATTAAAATCTTTTTAAAGATTTTCTACATGATGCTTAAAAAAATGTTAAATTAATGCTACCATTTATTTCTATTTTACATTCTATTTAACAAGGAAAATACATTTTTATCTTATTTTTTAAAATAGTATTTATAGGATATTGAGATGCCATTATTTTTTATAGATTGCAAAAGTATTCATATATTAATATTTAATGCTTTTTGACAATATAATTATTTCCATTTTGAGTTGATTTTTAAAAATTGTAAACATTTTGACTAGACTAAAGATAGTAACGGTTTGTAAACATATTTACAGATTGTACAGAATTCTACTTATCCAGAAATTCCAGGTATTCTACTTATCCAGAAATTCCAGGTATTCATTTTAAAGTACAAAACATACAAAATTTTGATAAAATCACAATTGCCATCAAATTTTTGAACTATTCTCCAACACTTTTTAATTGTAACTGACTGATTAATTCATTCTCCTGTAACTTCTAAGTTGTAATTATGGAGTGGCCTACAACTTTTATGTGATCTTTGTCTATGAATTATAAAGAAATGCCCTGTTTGACTTTTTATATATAAAAATTGGATGTAAAAATAGAAGTGTTTAAAGAAAAAAAATGATGTAATGCAAATACTATCAAAATGCTAAGATATGAAAATATTATATTAATTGCAATATTTTAGTTTAATTAATATTTAAAGCAACTCATTATTTTGGATATAATGTTTGCTGAAGCCATTTACTTTCCTAGTTAAAATTCTTCAAAACTTTCAAAAAGATTATTTTCTACATAATACAATTTTGGTTATGACCTTTAAGTATGAGTGTTAACTATGAGCACTAAGTAAACATTATTTGATCATTAGTACCTTCTGTGCTTTATAGGATAAGATCATCAAAATCTAGATCTTATTTTAATACAAACAACATTATCTATCTCCTCTTTTACTTTCTTTAATGACTTAAGTGGTGTAAGGCATAGTCATTGTGAACCTCTCTTGCTTTTGGTCATCTCTCTGTACTAACTATGACAATAGGATTATGTATTTATAAACCATATTACTTGGTACAAACACATCAAGATGTGAATAGAGAGCATTGATAAATAAAGAATTATCAAGATTTAAGGTAGATGCTTTTAGTAAAACTCATTACCTATAAAAAGAATTTTTATAGAACATGTGGAATATTGACAAGTTTTTTTTTTAAAGGATGAATCATTGACTAAAAGCAGAGTGTGTGGTGTTGGATTTGCTGTGAACTATAATTTAGTATTTTTATTTTTGAAATTATATCAATAAAAAGGTGGCCATGTGGTTTGAGCTTCCTTATGAAGAGGCTTAGCATTGTTTCTTAATCTGCAATCTGTATAGGAATAGTTTTTGGATCATTTCTTGATGCAATTTCAACTGGAAATCAAAATTGTTGCTGTAAACTAGCACTGGTGTATCTTTCAAATAAATTGGGTTACAGCTATGACTTTGCCAAATAGTTGCATCACTTTATGAATCATATGCAAGGTATGAATTTTAAATATGCTAGTGATCTTGTTATTTTGGAATCTGGATCACCTGAAATAAGTACATAGTTGCCTAAAGTTTTGATTGTAGTTTGAAACTAGGTCTTTTGGTTTTCTTGATAAAATTTGAGTATTAAATACCATGGGTTGAGATATCAGCAATTTTTAGTACTGCGTCACAAATCCCATGTAAAATTTTGCACATAGAGCAAATCCCTGGGAAGTTTGTATAGAAATATATTTGCATAGGTAGATGATATTATTGAATGCATGAGGGAGGGGGTCTTTTAAATGATATATGTAGGCCTCTTGGAATCAAATTATTAAATCTTTCATTAATTAATTTTTTAAGATTATTCTTGTGTTTGTATATTGAGTTGCAAAATATCGTTAGCATTTATTCTTCAGAATCAATGAAAAGCTTTTTCTGAGTTTATAACTTGATTATGATTCCTTTGTTGTAAATTATTTTTTGCAGCATTGGCATATATTTTGGTTTAGTAAGTATCTTGTATCAGTTTGGGGAGGAGTTGTGATCTAGTGGTTGCCATTCAATATATATATATTGAAGCAGTCAAATCTGTTGCACATATTTTTCTTCACTGTCTAGTGATGTTTGGGACCTTCAAACAGGGGTTCGAACTCAGTTGCATAGTAATAAATCACTAGGGAGTGCAGGTATACAGATGCACATTGTTATTTACCTTTTGTAGTTAAGCCTTATTCTCATTTAATAATATCAATTTAATTATAAAATATATATATTTCCATCACGGTAAATAATCATGCATGTGTGTGTGTAACAGATAAACATTATAATAATGGTATTAAATGCATTCAGATTACATATATATTTTTATTCGTGTGTCATTTAACTTGAGAGGAAGTTCAAGAAAGTAATGAAAAATTAGCAAACAAAAGATGTGCCTTATTTAATTTAAAAAAGACTTTTGTTGGCATAGATTTATTTTGAAAAATTCACGTTAGTTAACATTTATCCTGCGGGTCTATTTTCAGTTCAAAATAGACTAAAGCGATGCTCTCTCGAACTTATATCTCGTTCATATTTTAAAAATAGAGGTATCACAGTTGACCATTAGTGAACATCCAGGGATTACCAGAGGCAGTCAAAATGGGTATAAATACAGCCAAACTTTCTAGCTAAAAGACTCTGCATTTGATTTCTAAAAGGTGTTGTAGAACAAATCTACGTCATTCAAAATTTCAACATGAATAGTGAGTAGAAAGAAAGTTTGCTTACCCAATCTTTCCCAGATCAGATCCATGCTAATGTTCGTTTAAGCCATTGCCACATGAATGCTGCCAAAATGAACTCTCAAATACACTAGGAAAGGATATTGGCCACTATTTTTCCAAAATTATGCCAAATTGACTAACATGTTCATATACGGCCATCAAATCGTCAAACAGAAAAGTAATTCCCCACCGCCATATGAACTCTAAAACTTTCATCTAAATATTTTTTATATCATTAAACTAAATTTCAACCTCCCACTATGTAAAGTTGTTTTGTTTAACTTATATCTTTGTAACGTTTCCATTATGTAGTCTTTCTGTTCATTAAAATGTAATCTGCTTATTTTCTCAATCAGTAATGCCAAGCCGATTATTAACTGCTTAAACAATGATTTTCTTTTAGCATTAATCTATAAATTTTGTTATTATTAACTGCTTAAACAATGACTTTCTTTTAGCATTAATCTATAAATTTTGTTATTTGATTTTCTAAACTCGATTGCTGGTTTTCACTCTTACTGTCTTATTATTTTTAAATGTGGCATTTTTTAAATTTGATATTATGTTAATCATACCCATTTTAATATGCTAATGATTCAATCTGGCGAACCAACCTTATCTCATTTTACTATTCCACCATTTTGGAATTTTAAATTGTAAATGTAAGCTTTCTTACAAAATTATAAAAGTTCGCCCGATTGAAAAATATTCCTAAAATATTTTTATCATTTCATGTTATGCTATCCATTATCATTCAAAAGATATCATTTACTATTATTTGGTGCTATTTATTTAGTATTGAGTAAATTTAGTATTGAATAAATTAAAATTCGTGACCTTACCTGTACCTGATGATTTAGTATATAATTAGCCCGCCATCTAATGATGATTCAATTAAATTTTTTTTTTCAAACATATTGATATGTGCTTAACGAAGGGAGTCCTATCTTTCCTTTTTATTATTGATATTCTAAATAATCTTTTAGGAAAATTGTGTGCCCTTTGGGATTGCTTTTATCTTAACATTTCATTACACTAGAATTAATTACTCTCTAAAGCCTTAATAAATCAGTGTTACTACAGACCTGAAAGCCTCAGTGTTGCATATCGATGATAATGTTCATAAATCTAAATGTTGCTTTGTCGAGCTTTCCTTCATTACCAGAATGTTTAAAGCACATTTCTCGGTGGAGTGTGGAGGCCCTGACTCCAAAGGTTGTGTTTGATTGTAGTAGGCTCTATATGGGTTAACATTCAGAATTCACAAAACCATAGTATCCTGCCAACTACGTCTTCAGATGCCATCTGTCACAAGTGCAGATGAGTTCACATATTTTCGTTATAAAGTTGATGAAGCTTCTCATCCTTCCTGACATTATCATTTGGTCCTCATGCTATCATTTATATTTTATCGTACCCTTAATTCATCTGTAAGTTGTAATGCTATGATTTCTTAAGCCATCCAAAGCTTTCATTTTATCATATAAATTTATCTAGCTATGTCACATGTTAAAGCATATCTAAGATGTCTGCCCTCTCGTTAAACAGTCCTAAAATGCATTGAGAACTAACTTCTTATAAATCCTATAAAAGGTCAAATCATGTGACCGAATGTAAAGATAACTGTGCTCTTTTCTGTTCAAATGTACATTGTAAATGTTGAATACATTTTATAATGTCAAATATAATTAATCTGCAGTTAATATAATTGCGATAAAATCCACTTATAATTATTGAAGGTTGTTAGACTATTTGTTATTTAAAATATCATAGCATTAGTAATAGAAGCCCCGTAAATCTGATATCTTTTATTAGCATATTAAGCCGCATCGTTTTTATTAATTACTGCATTCATTAGTATGTGTATTTGGTATTTGCATGTCCATCAATCCTTAAGTCATGTTGCTAAGGTCAGTATGGAATTCACAAAGAAATATTATGTGAAACCAAGAGAGAGAGAGAGAGTATTCATTATGTGTAAACAGATTCATGAAGTATTTAATCTTTTATATTCATTTGCTTATATACTAATTTAACCACATCATTAATATTATTATCAATAAACTCATCATTAATAATCTATTTTTTGGATATTTTTATTCATTCATGCATGCACATCTATTATTATATTGCATCATCTTTAGATCTCATTTCTCTGCTGATGCTCTGGGACAGGAATTGTTAGAAATTTCATATGCTATCATCAGAAGTGTTGTTCGTAATGTTATAGATTTGGGAAATGGGCAATAGGGCAGAGTTCATGAGTATTCCTGACCTATATATCTCACATATGATTAAACTCTAGGTACTTTTGCTTAGATGCTAGCTTTTGTTAGACGAACATACAATTCTGACTGATACAGAGTAAATTTTTTTCCCAGGCTTGGCGACCCAATCGTGTGGCCTCGATAATATTTCCACACCCTGCCATACCTTGTAGAGCATTTAAAATGCACATATAAATTTTTTTTCCCTGTTTTTAAATAATTGTGAAAAATATGTGTAAGATTTTTTTTTCCAGACCTAAAGACGCAATATAGGCCAAACAATAAATGAGATATGACCCCAAAATGAATTTTGTATTGATACTAATCTTATAAGTAATTACATGTACTATTACTAAACTTTAATGAGTATTTTGCTTTTGACTTATTAGTATTTTTTTTTTCAAAAGTCTGATGCTAAGATTGTTATATCTACTTATATATTTATTGAGTATGTAGACTGTAATAAAGTTAGCAATCCAATCTGTCAGTTTGCATGCAAACCAAAGATTGTTATGAGTGGTAATCCTACTGCGTTGGCATGGCGTCCATGTATCATACACACTTAAAAATTTTATCAACCGGTAAACACTCAAGAAAACCATAATCATGTATATGAGTAAGCAAAAGAAAGTCATTATATCATATATTTTGTATGTCTTATACAATAAAGTAATCAAAAGATATTTAGTAACTTTCAGGTGCAAGAAAGCAAATGGAACATGTAACAAATGAAGGAAGGCATGGTAAAAACAATTTATTTTTATTTTGTTATTTATTATCTTTTAAATATGTATTAATGTTGACATAGATAGGTTAGTGTAAATATTTCAGCAGTAATAGGGTGGCATGATAAAAGTAGAGATGGCAGAAACAGAACAGGTGGGCTGAGGCTGAGTTTTGGCATAGGTGATGATTGAGGAAAGGAAAGAGGGAGTAAATCATTTATAAATAAATAATAATAATTAAGTTTAGCGATCAAATGGAGGGAATTGTTAACCCAGAAATGGATAATGTAAAAGGAAGGAGTGAGTCAGGAAATAATAGTGAGGGTTTAAATAGCGAACTAGATACTGATACAAGAATGGATTTAAGTTCAGAGATCACCTTTAAGAAACCTGAAAGATGTAGTAATAATAATAGGCCTATAGAATCAAGGGTAGAAGAGGACAATTGAAGCCTACTAGCCTTAATGCATAGTATGCTCAAAGAGGCCAGGGAGGCTAGGGAAGAGTCCCGGAGATATTTCCAAGAGATAAAAAGAAACACTATGCAAATAGATGAAAGATTCAATAAAATTGAAGAGAAGAGCCAAGGGGTGGAAGATGGGGTGAAACAAAGAATTAATGAAACAACCGTAACTGTTAGAGAGGTGAAAAATGAATGTGACCAACTACGTCATCATGTTCAAGGGTTGGAAAAGATATTGGATGAGATACAAAGCCACATCAGGACACAGAGGGAACAAGTGGAGGACATCCAAGAGATCCAAGGGGTGATAAATGATACTGTTGAAAATCTGCATCAAGAACCTGAGCAGATTAAAGGGAACAAGTGGAGGACATCCAAGAGACCCAAGGGGTGATAAATGATACTGTTGAAAATCTGCATCAAGAACCTGAGCAGATTAAAGTGATGCCAAAACCCCCATCCGACAATCAAGATGTATCACAGCAGGATAATGATGTCAAGAAAATAGATGCAGAATACCATCCAGACAATATATTACTTATAGAACCAGCCACAATAGGAAAGGTTCAGGGAAGCCAAATTATGGAAGCAGAAGAGATAGCCTACTTAGCCTCTATTAATGATGGTCCTGATATTACTCACATCTCTAACAATGGGATTCAAAACCTAGACCTAGTCATCAAAGTTCAGATTGATAATCATGGTGTCTGTGGCTGGGAGGATGGTAATAAAGGGACAAGACATAAAAAGAAATGGAAAAGCAATAGTGATGTGCGATCTTCAAGGTATCTGCATTATGGATGTTTCAAGTTTGTGAGCTGGGGTGATGATGAATCCAAGTGGGGAAGCCAAATTATGGAAGCAGAAGAGATAGCCTACTTAGCCTCTATTAATGATGGTCCTGATATTACTAGCATCTCTAACAATGGGATTCAAAACCTAGACCTAGTCATCAAAGTTCAGATTGATATTCAGGGTGTCTGTGGCTGGGAGGATGGTAATAAAGGGATAAGACATAAAAACAAATGGAAAAGCAATAGTGATGTGCGATCTTCAAGGTATCTGCATTATGGATGTTTCAAGTTTGTGAGCTGGGGTGATGATAAATGCCACAATGAATCCAATAGGGTAATTTCCTCCATGGAGAAGCTTCCATCATGTAAGAAATGCAAACTCGCATCATGGAGAAATGCACCCAAAAGAGAATTAGTAACCGAATTGTAGGATCTGGGAGAATTGAGATACAGGATCTGGAAGACCGACTCAGGAGAAAAATATTTCAAATTGCAGGTTATTACGATCATCTTAAACCATATGTACCGCCTGACCCAGGAAGACAACAATGTAGACCTACCAAAAAGAACGGACTGATTTGGTAAGACTGACAAACAATGACATTAAAGGTAGAATATCCTGGGAGACTCCCATAATAGTCAAAGTAGTTTCTAGAGTAATTTTTGTTAAAAAAACGAATAAATCTAAAAGTATTAATCAAGTTTACATTTTTATTTTTCTTAATGGATGCAATGTACTAGTAGATTAGGTTGACAACAGGGGTTAGATAACAATGGTGTTTAAACAGCGGTAATTTTTTAATTAATCTTACTAATGGTGGTTACTGATAGAGTTCAGGTCACATAGATCATATTAAGATGGAGGTACTAAACTGTATGTTTTCTTGTCACCTGAAATAATATATTGATTCGAAGTAGAATTTTTTTTACTGTTTTTTTTATCGTTTCCTTAGTGAGGGGAATATGAAGCAGTCACATCTGTTGCACATAATTACTTCACTGTCTAGTGGTGTTTGGGACCTTCAAACAGGGGTTTGAACTCAGTTGCATAGTAATAAATCACTAGGGAGTGCAAGTATACAGATGCACATGGTTATTTACCTTTTGTAGTTAAGCCTTATTCTCATTTAATAATATCAATTTAATTATAAAATATATATATTTCCATCATGGTAAATAATCATGCATGTGTGTGTATAACAGACATTATAATAATGGTATTAAATGCGTTCAGATTACATATATATTTTTATTCATGTGTCATTTAACTTGAGAGGAAGTTCGAGAGAGTAACGGAAAATTAGCAAACAAAAGATGTGCCTTAATTTAAAAAAGACTTTTGTTGGCATAGATATATTTTGAAAAATTCATGTTAGTTAACATTTATCCTGCGGGTCTATTTTCAGCTAAAATAGACTAAAATGATGCTCTCTCAAACTTATATCTCATTCCATATTTTAAAAATAGAGGTATCACAGCTGACAATCAGTGAACATCTGGGGATTACCAGAGGCAGTTGAAATGGGGTATAAATACAGCCAAACTTTCTAGCTAAAAGACTCTGCATTTGATTTCTAAAAGGTGTTGTAGAACGAATCTATGTCACTCAAAATTTCAACTTGAATAGTGAGTAGAAAAAAAGTTTGCTTTCCCGATCTTTCCAAGATCAGATCCATGCTAATGTTCGCTTAAGCCACCGCCACATTAATGCTGCCAAAATAAACTCTCAATAGACTAGGAAAGGATATTAGCCACTATTTCCCCAAAATTATGCCAAATTGACTGTATTTCTCCAAAATGAAATCAACATGTGCATTTATGGCCATCAAATTATCAAACAGAAAGGTAATTCCCCACCACCATATGAACTCTAAAACTTTCAAACTTTCTAACTAAAACACTCTGCATTTGATTTCTAAAAGGTGTTGTAGAACGAATCTATGTCACTCAAAATTTCAACATGAATAGTGAGTAGAAATAAAGTTTGCTTCCCCGATCTTTCCAAGATCATATCCATGCTAATATTCGCTTCAGCCATCACCACATTAATGCTGCCAAAATAAACTCTCAATATACTAGGAAAGGATATTAGCTACTATTTTCCCAAAATTATGCCAAATTGACTGTATTTTTCCAAAATGAAATCAACATGTGCATTTACGGCCATCAAATCATCAAACAGAAAGGTAATTCCCCACCGCCATATGAACTCTAAAACTTTCATCTAAATATTTTTTATATTCTTAAATTGTAAATTTCAACCTCCCACTATGTAAAGTTGTTTTGTTTAACTTATATCTTTGTAACGTTTCCATTATGTAGTCTTTCTGTTCATTAAAATGTAATCTGCTTATTTTCTCAATTGGTAATGCCAAGCCGATTATTAACTGCTTAAACAATGACTTTCTTTTAGCATTAATCTATAAATTTTGTTATTTGATTTTCTAAACTCGATTGCTGGGTTTCACTCTTACTGTCTTATTATTTTTAAATGCGGCCTTTTTTTAATTTGATATTATATTAATCATATCCATTTTAATATGCTAATAATGCAATCTGGCGAACCAACCTTATCTCATTTTACTATTTTACCATTTTGGAATTTTACATCGTAAATGTAAGCTTTCTTACAAAATTATAAAAGTTCGCCCGATTGAAAAATATTCCCAAATTATTTTTATCATTTCATGTTATGCTATCCATTATCATTCAATAGATATCATTTACTATTATTTGGTGCTATTGATTTAGTATTGAGTAAATTTAGTATTGAATAAATTAAAGTTCGTGAACTTACCTGTAGCTGGTGATTTAGTACATAATTAGCCCGCCATCTAATGATGATTTAATTAAATACTGTTTTTCAAACGTATTGATATGTGTTTAATGAAGGGAGTCCTATCTTTCCTTTTTATTATTGATATTCTAAATAATCTTTTAGGCAAATTGTGTGCCTTTTGGGATTGCTTTTATATTATCATTTCATTATGCTAAACTTAATTACTCTTTAAGGCCTTAATAAATCAGTGTTACTACAGACCTGAAAGCCTTGGTGTTGCATATTGCTGATAATGTTCATTAATCTAAATGTTGCTTTGTCGAGCTTTTCTTTGTTACCAGAATATTTAAAGCACATTTCTTGGTGGAATGTGGAGGCCCCGACTCCAAAGGTTGTGTTTGGCTGTAGTAGGCTCTATATGGGTTAACATTTGGAATCCATGAAACCATAGTATCCTGCCAACCACATCTTTGGATGCCATCTGTCACAAGTGCAGATGAACTCACATATTTTCGGTATAAAGTTGATGAAGCTTCTCATCCTTCCTGACATTATCATTCGGTCCTCACGTTATCATTTATATTTTATTGTACCCTTTATTCATCTGTAAGTCATAATGCTATGATTTCTTAAACCATCCCAAGCTTTCATTTTATCATGTAAATTTATCTAACTATGTCACGTGTTAAAACATATCTAAGATGTCCACCCTCTCGTTAAACAGTCCTAAAATATGTTGAGAACTAACTTCTTATAAATCCTATAAAAGGTCAAATCATGTGACCAAATGTAAAGGTAACTGTGCTCTTTTCTGTTCAAATGTACATCATAAATGTTGAATACATTTTATAATGTCAAATATAATTAATCTGCAGTTAATATAATTGCGATAAAACCCACTTATAATTATTGAAGGTCATTAGACTATTTGTTATTTAAAATATCATAGCATTAGTAATAGAAGCCCCATAAATCTGATATCTTTTATTAGCATATTAAGCCGCATCGTTTTTATTAATTACTGCATTCATTAATACGTGTATTTGGTATTTATATATCCATCAATCCTTAAGACATGTTGCTAAGGTCAGTTTGGAATGCACAAATAAAGATTATGTGAAACCCAGAGAGAGTACTCATTATGTGTAAAGAGATTCATGACATATTTAATCTTTTATATTCATTTGCTTATATACTAATTTAACCACATTATTAATATTATTATCAATAAACTCATCGTTAATAATCTATTCTTTGGATATTTTCATTCATTCATGCATGCACATCTGTTATTATATTGCATCATCCTTTAGTTAATCCTTAGATCTCTTGTTTCTCTGCTGACGCTCTGGGGCAGGAATTATTAGAAATTTCATTTGCTATCGTCAGAAGTGTTGTTCATAATGTTATAGATTTGGGAAATGGGCAATAGGGTGTTCATGACTATTCCTGACCTATGTATCTCACATATGATTGAACTCTATGTACTATTGCTTAGATGCTAGCTCTTGTTAGACGAACATACAATTCTGACTGGTACAATATATATATATATTCTGTTAAAGAAAAATAATTTTGACTATTTAATATTTTCTGTTTACATATATATGATTGTAAGTCTAAAATATGTGCTGTTCAAGATTAGGGTTTTGTAAGCAACAATGTTTTTATTATTGTTATTTTGTCTTTTTTCCCTTGGGGTAGAATGGCAATATTTGCTTGCCAGTGGCTGATGATATATATATAAGCACATAAAATTAAATTTAAATAGTTCAATGCAGACAAAATTTCGCATTCTTACCAGAATGTCAACTGTCAGGTAAAAAAATTAAAATTGTTTTCCATTCTTTTTTATATCTTGCAGCTTAGAATAACTATAAATCTATTTATTGATCAATATTAAATGGTTAGTTGTTATGTAATAATTACCTGAAATTTTTTTTATCTTAGAACTGATTTTAATACAGATTGTAAGCATATATGTATATATATATTGTAACCTTTTGATTTGATGGGTTCTCTAAAAAGACAAGTAGTTTCATTAAAATTAAGCAGTTAACATATATATTTTAAAGTAAATCTTTATTAAGTATTAATATATTTCATATGGGATGAGTTGTAAGGAACAATCATACATTTACTATTAAGTAGTATAAATTGTATACGTCAATAGTATATTGATTAGTACTATGATTTTATAATTACGGTTTAAAATCAGTTATATTTGTTAAAGTCAATTGTGTTATTTTAAATTAGTGTGTGAAAAGTCTTCACGTGATTACAATTTTATTTTTAGCAATTATTGAATTTATTTCATCTTTTTAAAAAATCAAAATTGTTATATTTAAAAGAAATTTATAAAGTAAAAATTAATGCGATTAAATCGTTTAAATAAATAAAATATGTATATGGTTTTAAATTTAATATGAATTTATATGTGATAAGATAAAGTATTTAAGAAACTTTATCAATATTTCAAATTATATCAAATATGATATGTGATTTTTTTGTGAGAAAAAATATAAGTTTAGTACATCTTCGATTTTGAAGTTAGTTTTAAAATAAATGACCAATCAGGATCAAGAGATTGCTAATGTTTACGTCACTATTTAATAGAAGTAAAAAAACAGACGATTTTTTTTTTAAAAAAAGGGATAATTACAAGATAGGATAATCAGTTATTATTATATGAAGTTTAAATCTATTTAAAGTTTGATTTTGAAATTTCTGAAACGTGATAAGTATTAATGATTATGTATAAGTATAATATATTATTTTAATAATGGAATAAATCAACAAATACTTCATCAAAAGAAAGGCTTTGACCTCTGCTATTCGTTCCCTTCGGGATAAATACATTGTTTAAAACAAAAATTCTACCATGATTTCAGGGGAAATGCTTTTTTTATAGCAAATATTGGAATGTAGATGGGCTAAAAACTTTGGAAAGATACTTGTAACGATTGGTGTTTGTTTTACTTATTTTAAAAAATATTTAAAATTAATCAATTATTTGTTTAATGATAAACCTGATTTAAATCTTAAAGAATTGTTAATTAATGAAATATTTCGTAAGACTAAAAGAAAACGCTGCTGTTATAATGATTAAAACTATTTAAATAAGAATTAAGCATGTTTTATATATAATGATGTTATAATTAATAATAAAACTTTATTAAAATATTATTGAATTGATAGATGAAAAACATAATAAGTGTCCAGTATCATATAAATTAATATGTTTAAATCGGAAGACAAAAACTTTTATAATTTTTTAGAGATTTTAAATGGTTGATGAATTTTTCCTATAATAAAGTATAGAATGAAGAATAAAGGGAGAAATATAATAAGTTAATTGATGAAGATTGCTCATATGTATTAAAATATATTATAAACGTATGGAATCATATATGACTAGATTTATAAAATATAATCCATGACTAAAATTTAAATGTTGATGTAAGTAAATATGTTCTTACAAGTATAACTTTCAAATGAAAGATTAAAAAACAACGTTTAAAATTAGTCACAAAAATGATTTATAAACAATAGTTCTTAAATAATGTGCACAGATTAAAAATTCAACCTTATGGAATCCCAAGATTATTAACCTTTAGTTCTATATAGCACTACAAAATATTAAAACATCTGTATACAAATTTTTATTATGGAAAATTTTATTTTTATTGTGATTGGAGGAGAAGTAGCAAGGAAATTAAAGTACTGTTTGTTTCAGTGAAATTCCCGACGTTCTTTTGTTGTCAAAGAAATTAATACATGTCAATAATATTAATGTGTTTAGATAAAGAAGAGAACTATTAATACATTTATTTAAAAAAAAATGAATTCATTTGGCTTATATTAGTGATAATCTTCGTTATAATGGTATGATAAAAAGTGAGAAGATATCATTTGGATTCATAAAAAAAAAAAAATTTGTAGGTAAAATATAGAAATAAGGTAATAGTTTTTTTTTTTTTTAGATATTTTATTTTAACTTTATATTTATGTACGACTATGCTAAAGATATTAAAAGTAATAGAGTATGATATATATCTGTATTTATTATTTTATTCTGCAATTAAAGAAATATTTCTCATAGGCAAAAAAAAAGTATAAATTATAATATTTAATAATACATTGAAAAATGTTGTTATTCCTAATGAAAGCATAATATGATCTCATAATTTAATATAATAAAATATTTTGTAATTTATTATTTATTGATATTTGTTTTGTATTATTGATTGTTTTCATAGAAGAGAAGTCCATATTCAAGATTAAGGATGTGTATGGAGTTCTCATTTTCTTTATGTTGGAAATGATATTTTATATTGGTAATATTTCTTACTGAAAAAGTGTATTAGTTATAATGGTGTCAGGGAAAGTTTTGTTTACTCTTGATATGATTAATAGTGTGTAATTGTTTAACTCTGGATAGAGGCCAATGGATTAGTAACTTATTCAATGAACATATACTTAGGTAGGTAACCAATATTTCCATAAGTTCTATAAAGTAATAAGGCCAGGATGGGAAAAATAGGTAATTTCATGTCAGTGTTAATGATGGCCTTTCAGTTACATTGATCTATTTAATTGATTCATTAAACATCATTGGATAAAACACCCTTAAATATTTTGTTAAACTGTGCATTAGGGAGGATCCAGGCATTGATATTGTATTATTCTTATAAAAGATTAAGATCTTTTGCCTTCCAAAATGGGGAAAAAAGAGAATCATATAAGATCATAATATTCATGTACAAAGCAAATAGCCAATGCTGTAAATGTTTATGTGTTTTAAATAATAATATAAAATGAGATAAAAATAAATAAATCACTTGAATATAAAATGTTTTGATGATATTGATAAATATGTAGAATCAACCTGTATTTTTTTTTGTAGTTTATAATTTATATTTGATATATTTTATCTAAATAATAAATTGAATTTGAGTGAATTATTAATGAATATTATATATATATATGACTCTATTTGAGAAGATGAATATATATATGACTCTATTTGAGAAGATGAATATACAATAAAAATCAAAACAATAATATCTTAAGTATTGATGTAATGTATAATGAAAGTGTGTTTAATAATACATTAATGAACTGTATTTAAGAAAATAATAATGATTTTAAAACTATTTTTTTGAACATGATTAAATAGGTTTTATTTTTTTAATATATTTAATGAATGTATTTGTAAGATAAAGATTATTAATTTTAAGTTCTTTAATTTTATTTTATTTAAAAATTATAATTATTTGTATTGGATAAAATTAATAGTTAAAGTAAAAATTGACAAAATGTCAGATAAATTATTTTTTAAACTAAAGTTATTGTCTGGTATCATTATTTTTCCTCTTGAGTCTTATTATCATATGATCAATTTTGAAATAATAGCACATAATCTTATTTAAATAAATATTATCTTATAATACCCTATTTTTGATTAGAATCTATAAATTTATTTGATTTTAATGGTTTATGATCATGTACATTAAAATCATATAATAATGTAATTATACTTAAAGAATTTAATATATGGAAAGCAAAATTATAAATACACATTTTGGTAATTGTTTTAAAAATAGCATGAATAGTCCAAGGAATCCACATTTAAAAAGAGAATATATATTTTAGTATTGTGAAATAATAATTTACATTTTAATAATTTGAAATTTTAAAAAATAATATATTAATAAAATGATTATTTAATTTCTTTGTATTTATTTATTAATGCGTGGTGGAGTTGAATGTTATGAATATTATTTCAGAAATAAATGATAGTAGTATGATTAAAAATTATAGATTACTTGATAAAATCCCAAGAAAAAATATTCAATATGATTGTTATTATTACTATAGAAAACTCAAAAGTAAGAGTAATCAAGTTCATTGTAATTTTATGAGTTTTATTTAATCTTATGAATAATTAATGAACATAATATAATTAAAAATATTAAGGTTGTAATATAATTGGATTATTGTTATTGTTTTTATAATAGTATAGGTAGTGGGATTAATAAAATCCCTTTTATTATTTCACTATCTGGGTTAGAATTATTCTAATTGTAAATAAATACTAAACCCTGAGAATTTATGAAAGTATTTTTGCATTAAAATGTAAATTTGATTTTAAAGTTATTAAAAGGATAACATATTATTTAGGAGTATGATTGATTATTAAGTAAGTTAGACATTCTATATATAATACTTCTAAACACTTTTCTTTTTCCTTTCCTTTATTTCTGCTGTCTTCATATACAATATTGCAATTCAAACAATACTTCTTTACACTTTTTTCATCAAAATTTTTAATAATAATAATAATAATAATAATAATAATAATAATAATAATAATAATAATAATAATAATAATAATAATAATAATAATAATTATTATTATTATTATTATTATTATTATTATTATTATTATTATTATTATTATTACAGTTTTGACTGTACCATGCAGTCTTCATCAGATCTACAAAATTCAAGTACACATAACAATATAACCATTACATAATAGAAAATTAATAATTTTGAGAATTAATAAATTTATATAAAATATGAAATGAATTCTGTAATGGTTATATTGTTATATGTATTTAAATTTTGTAGATCTGAGAAAGACTGCATAGGACAGTCAAAACTGTAATAATAATAAAAAGTGTTTGCTGAAAAAAGTATAAGAAGAATTATTTGAATTGTAATATTGTAAGTTAAACATTATTCCAAGATAATAGGATAAATTATTGGTAGTAAAGTTAGTCATTGATTTATTGTAAGGATTATGAAATAATAATATATCATGATATAATTTTTTGCAATATTCAATGCCATTGAAGAAGTACTTTGTATGAATCCAATGTTAAAGCTTATCAAACCTAGGTCTCATGGTTGTTTAAATACCATAGTTGGTTATATTATAAAGTTAGATAATACTTTATATCATTAGAAAAATATTATTGGTAATATTTTATTGGTTGTTAATTAATTACTTGAAGCTGAGCTAAATTTTTTTTTGATGGTCATTGAATATAAACCCACAATTTAAAGAGAAAATTTTTTGATAAGTGATGTAATTCAAAACCAAATTTAAATTCACACCAGATGTAAACAAAGCTTCATTTACTACAAATAAGAAATTATCAAAACAAAATAAAAGCCTTTCCCTTCTCTCATTTTAAAAATCTTATAACAAATTAAATATAAATTAAAAATATAATTATAAATAAATATGACACTGAAATATAATGCAATACAATTAAAATGGCTTCCCTTTCCATATGCTTTCATTATCATTATAATACACTTCAGTTTCTCAGAATACATGCAAGTATAAAATATTTTTTTAAAAAAATGGGTTGTGCGATGGTACTGGAAGCTTATAGAAAAGAAAGTCATTTTCATTAAATTACTTTAGATGTCATTATTAATAAATACATATTTGACTGAATGGCTTTCATCATGTGTTGTTATATATTTGGCTGTTGAAATTTTGTTTAAATCTGATGTGAATTTAAATTTGACCTTTAGTTATATTTCTTGTTAGAAACCTATGTATGATGATCAGGGATTGCAGACATAAATGATTATTTGACCGTTTCATACTCACTGGCATTTCAATGAAAAAAGAGTGATAAGACATAGGAAAAAAAGTAATTTCCATTGAATTACAAATATATATAATATTGACTAATGTTAATTTGCATCATAGACATTTTAGAACAGTCTCTGCTTAATTAATGTATCTTGTCTTAAACAGCAGACTAGAAACCATTTGACACACCATCAAAACAAACAATGTAACTTCTATTTAATCATTTTCTTAACATTGAATTTGATATTAAAATAATGTAATTTAATTAAAATCTTTTTGGTATCAGCTTAATGCTCAGAAAAAATGTAGAGCTTTTAAACTAATTCATTTTATAAATAATCTTTCTTTCAGATAAACACCACCATAATATGTAATAATATTAAATAATGATAGCTTAATTTGTATTTTCTATAGAATCTTTATGATCTTTTAAGCGCTAGTCTTTGATGTAAAAAGCAACCAATCTAATTGCTATATTTGATGTGATCTCGATTTATAATTTTTATAGAGTGCATAAATAAATAACACTAATACATTATGCGAATATACATAATACTCTTTTTATAAGTGCTTGTGAACAAAAGTCACCATTTTTGTACATTTATAACAATAAATACAAGAAGTAGCATGTTTCACTTGAAGCGTTATTAGTCCTGGCCCATCTGAAGAGGCCTGTTTGGACAAAATGCAATTTGTAGGCCATTGGCTAAATCTAAAATCATATGTTTGAAATAAGTCATTATACATGTATGCCTATGTTTGTTGACACAGATCTAATTGAAGAAGTTAAAAATTTTGTATATATAAAATACTGTATCTGTATTTATATTTAAGCATTTTTAAAATTATTCATCAACACACACATATGTGTTATGTATTCGTCAGCACTGCAAAATTCTATAATCATATATCTATCTGTGTAATGTTAATCATTGAATTTAGGCTTTTCATATAGTCTACCATTGGTGAATAGTGAAATAGCCTTCAGATCAACTATGAATAATTAGTAAGTAGTATTTGGTCAGTAGTATTTCTTGTTACTATCTAGCACCAGATAGCAGCTTATCAAAAGCTAAATACTATTTCGGTAGAAATAAACTTATCCAACTTTCTATTTTCTTGGAGTTTTTTTTTTTACCTTACTGTCTTTTATCATTTGGATTGGTAAAAGGCTCTCAGTTATTATGGGTTTCTGCATTAACTATGAAATAGGCTTAGGTATTTATGTAATTATATTTTTTATTATTTAATTACTTGTTCAGCAATTATCATTTAATATCATAAATAAAAATATAAACTACTCTCTAGATAAATATTAAATAAATACATCAATGCTACCATCATCTATAATGACTCAAAGGAAATAGTCCGGATGTTAGCAAAATACACGCTGTCTGATTAAACTATTAATTCGTCCGCTGCATTAGAATCTAAAACACCTGCTTCACTAAGTATTTTAATGATGGCAATCTTCTTATAAATGTGTAAATCTCATACATTTTTATTTTAAAAGTGGAGTTTGTCAAATCACTAATTGCAAATTGTATATTGAATCACTTATTTAATACTCATAGTATAGAAAACAGTATTTGTACTTCTAATTTTATTAAAGTTATTTAAAAATGTGGGTTGACACACTATAAGAATGTTAAAACAAGATTTAAATTTTCCCTCATTAACGTATTTAATAATTTTTTTTTAAAACATCGTACTTTTCGTATTTAAAAAACAAAAACAAATCCTGTTGAATATTTACGTACAGATTTGCTGTTTGGAATTTATTAGCTGCGCAAGAATTTTAGGCGCTAATGTCATTTATGAATTAGTAGTCATCCAGGAAACTCATGTCCTTTGAATGCAGGGATTGCTCTTTCCTTAGAAATGTAACTGCTGATAAGATTAAACCTTTTGATTTGTACTATAAGAGTGGTATGTGCACTTCCATTATTTATTACAGTTATTCTAAAAATGCATCTGCAATAATTTTTTAATTATCTAAATTTTTTTAAAATGGGATTAAAAGATTTCTAATTTATACTTAATGTATTTAATTTTACATTATTGCTTTAAAAGATATAATTTGAGTTTGCTGTTATACTTTTAGTACTTTAAAATAAAAGATCTTACAATTGAATATTTATACGTAGAGTTCGTGCTACCCTAGAAAATGGATGAAACTAACTTTGTGCAACTGATGAATCAGTAAAAGCACTTTCTGCGATATCTAAATTATTAATTTTTTGGTATTTTAATTGTTAATAACATTAAAGTATTTATTTAGTATTAGTGTTATGGAAACAGTGTGTGTGTTTTAGTTATAAATGTTTATATGTAAGCATTAATAAAATTATATGCACGCATATTTAGATATATGTATATATTGTGAATAGATACTTATATAAGAATATACACCTTCAATCATAAACTATTTTAGAAATTTCAAAATTAATGTTAATCTGCAATGTTTGAATTTTTAAAATTCATTATCAGAAAAATAATAAGTTCTTTTGGGGAAAAAAAATCATTACAAAGTGATAATCAATTTAATTTTAAAATTAATCTTCTCTATCTTTTTGTATTTTTATAAACAAACTGAAGAGTAAAGAATATGGTAAAAATAATACATAAATATTTACAAAATTATTTTCAGTAGACTGAACTAAATAAATCTGTATATAATACTTCTAATATAATTATAAATAAATTATGAATGGATTTATTTTTCAAATCTAAATTTAATAAAAACAAAACAAGTTAAATTATGTAAAGTTTTTAATATTTTTCTGAATATTAAGAAAGTCACAAATTAAATTTAATATTTTTAAAGTTTTTTTAATAATTTCTATTTTTAATATTTTTTTTATTAGTTTGTTTGTATTCTTTTTTCGTCATGTTGATAATCTGCTTGATACAAATTGTTGTTTGCAATAGAACCTATTATACATAAAATAAACTACTACTTCTTGTATTATGGGTTTAAATAGCATAAAATACTTTTCATGCATATTAGTTACTCTATTTGATGCTTTCTAACATGTGTAAATACTGTTCAAGTTGGAAATTGTCTATTACGAAGGAATTTATGAAACAATATGTAAAAATATAAAATGAATCATATACATTCATGTCCAAGTGCTTTATTTGTTATAGTGATCAAGAATAATTCTATTTTTATATCATTGCATTGGAAATTAGATGATGCATATTTTTACATCTTATTCTATATCTTTCAAGTCCTCATTTATATTATTCAAATGTTAGAAATATGTATTTATATGATATATATTTAAAAAGCTATTTCTTGAAAAAATAAATATTAAAGAGATTCTTACATTTCATCTAGTATGTGAGGTATCCTACAACCCTCCCCCCAAAAAACATACTACAGTTTTGTATAAAAATAACAAGTAAAAAATCATCTCATTTGAGCCCTAGTGGCAGAGAAAAATTACAATATAATGCAATTATTTTTTTAAAAAAGTAACACAATATGGAATAATAGCTAAAAGTATACTATGTACATATATATTATAAATCGATGTCTGTATTTCTTCAAAATAATATACGCAAATTTATAAATAAATATTTAAAAATACAGTATTTAAAAGCTTATAAAAAAAAATATATGTATAACCGTCACTTAGGAGCGCTTTCAACTAACTTGTAGCTTTTTCAACTATCACGTTTAAAATGTCAGCTTTCCCATAATTCTATGATGTCAACTTTCCCATAATTCTGTGATCTCAATATCAACATCACCTCTTTGAGGCAAGCAGCAAACATTAAGATCACAGAATCATGCGAAAGTTGACATCATAGAATTATGGGAAAGCTGACATTTTAAACGTGATAGTTGAAAAAGCTACAAGTTAGTTGAAAGCCTCCTAAGTGACGGTTATACATATATTTTTTATAAGCTTTTAAATACTGTATTTTTAAATATTTATTTATAAATTTGCGTATATATATATATATATCATTTCAAAAAATATAAACACTTGTATTTAAATGTACAATAGATATATTGACAATATATAATTTAGATTTGTACAGGAAAGAAAACTTTCAAGATTTTTTTTTTTGAGTTAGTTCTATTAAATTTGAAAATGAAAATATATTCTCTTTATTTATTTATTTTTTTTATCATTAGAAAAATCATTATCTAATATTGTAATGTAATATATAGGGTATATGAGCACTGACTTTCACACAACCCACCACTCTCCACACTATCTCATAACACTGATACACTTAAACACATATATGTTGAAAAGATAAATAATCACCAATATCTGTATTTCATGCTAAACCAGCAATCATCAGTTGGTCCAGATTACCATCTCTACACATCATGCTATAAGTGCTCAGATGTATATTAAGATAGCCAATCCTTATACTTTAATGGACAGGCTTCATTCTATTCCACACTCCAACTCTTCAATCATCCTTTCAATTGAAAATCTGATGATGGAATGCTCAAAGGCACCCTGAGGCTGAGATTCTTGTCACACCCATGTTGACCTAAGGTCAATCTGACCCCTCATGTATAGGACATAATACATTTAATACATATACAAGGGATGGGCAGACATCTCTACTATGTAATAACTGAAACACTCAGGCTTATTATATACCTGTGTTTATATATGTAATATATAGGGTATATGAACACAGACTTTCACATGACCCACCACTCTCCACACTATCTCAAACACATATGTTGAAAACATAAATAACCACCAATATACATATTTCATGCTAAACCAGCAATGATCAGTTGTCCAGATTACCATCTCTACACATATATGCTATAAGTGCTCAGATATATATATTAAGATAGCCAATTCTTATACTTTAATAGACAGGCTTCATTCTGTTCCACACTCCAACTCTTCAACCATCTATTCAATTGAAAATTCTGATGATGGAATGCTCAAAGGCCACCCTGAGGCCGAGATTCTGGTCACACCCATGTTGACCTAAGGTCAATCTGACCCCTCATGTACAGGACATAATCCATTTAATACATATACAAGGGATGGGCAGACATATGTAATAACTGAAACACACAGGCTTATTATATACTTGTGTTTATATATAGGATATGTGAGCACAGACTTTCACATGACCTACCATTCTCCACACTATCTCATAACACTGATACACTTAAACACATATATGTTGAAAAGATAAATAATCACCAATATACGTATTTCATTCTAAACCAGCAACTGATGATTGGACCAACTGATGATTGCTGGTTTAGCATGAAATACGTATATTAGTGAATATTTATCTTTTCAACATATATGTGTTTAAGTGTATCAGTGTTATGAGATAGTGTGGAGAGTGGTGGGTCATGTGAAAGTCTGTGCTCATAGACCCTATATATAAACACAGGTATATAATAAGCCTGTTTGATTCAGTTATTACATAGTAGAGATGTCTGCCCATCCCTTGTATATGTATTAAATGGATTATGTCCTGTACATGAGGGGTCAGATTGACCTTAAGTCAACATGGGTGTGACAAGAATCTTGGCCTCAGGGTGTCCTTTGAGCATTCCATCATCAGAATTTTTAATTGGACAGTTGAAGAATTGGAGTGTGAAATAGATTGAAGCCTGTCCATTAAAGTATAAGGATTGGCCATCTTAATATATATCTGAGCACTTATAGCATATATGTGTAGAGATGGTAATCTGGACCAACTGATGATTACTGATTTAGCATAAAATATATATATTGGTGATTATTTATCTTTTCAACATATATGTGTTTAAGTGTATCAGTGTTATGAGATAGTGTGAGAGTGGTGAGTCGTGTGAAAGTCTGTGCTCATATATCATATATATTACATATATAAACACAGGTATATAATAAGCCTGTGTGTTCCAGTTAATATTGTAATGTGCAAGTTTTCTTAAATAAAAGTTAATATTTTATCTACTGAAGTTAAAATATAATATATATTATAGAATACTAAGTAAAAATATAATATTTAAAATTAAAGTAATAATACATTTCAATCATCATATGTCCAACTTCTAACATTTTTAATTTCTCAATAGTTTAATATACACAGGGGGATTCAAAAATAACTGGAATTTTGTAATAAACATTTGTATATTTATTTTTAAGTATTGCAAATTAAATGGCTTTAAAAAGTATGGTATATTTAATGCAATACGTCGATCTAAACCAGTTTGTCACTTCTTGAAGTAGTCCAGAAACACATGCTGTCATTCCTTCTCCAGTTCTAAGTCCCCCCAAAAAATTGAGACATTTTTTCATTCAAGGGATTAAAAAAATGCACAAAGTGATATCAAGTGAATATAGCTGATAAATAAACTGGGTCATGCTGAACTTAATTAAAAACTATTTCACACTCATGGCTTTGAGAGATGACACTGTTGGGTGAAGTTTGCACTCTTTTTTTTTTTGCACAAAATGGAATGTTTGCATTTTACCACATCACATAAATGTTTCAGAACTTTCAAATAAAATGTCTGACCATTACAAACTAAATCTGAGAGAAAAATGCTGTTTACATAAAAAAACAGCATTAATTCCAACAGTTTAGCCATTATAAAATAGTTGACAAATACATAAAACACACTTTAGAAAAAACATATGATACATGTCCCCATGATTTCATCAAAGTCATTTGATTGATTAATGCAGAAGTATTTCTGTAAGAAGTATGTAACAGCAAAAGTATTTATTACAACAGGTGCTATCAGAAAATGATTCCAGTTATTTTTGGATCCCCCGTCATATCTATGACCTACGATAACAGAAGGTAACTTTTTAATGACAAAAAAGGAAAGCAAATGATTTTTTTGTACAGTATTTAAATTTATTTTTTCCTGTGCAAATCTTAATTATGCATTGATTGTATATCTCTTATACATTGATATATATATATATATTGAGATGGATATACACACACATATATAAGCATGAATTATTTTATTTTCCAAAACTATCTTTTTCTACTTCTTACTTCCTCTTTTTGAAAAATAATTTTTGTCACTCATCAGTGCAATCTCTTGGAGATTGCATCCCTCTATCAGTTTTATATGTAATTACGATTTGTGTTTTTTGTTGTTGTTGTTTTTTTCTAAAAAAGTTTATTGAATTGGATAAAATGTGATTCCTTATATATATATATTTCTTTTTATTCATAATTTTTTTAAAATCTGTTTTATACAATATTATAAATTTTAATAAACTAGGAATTAAATTATATTTACTCTAAAATAAATAATTTTTTGTAAAGATTTATTTTTTAAATTTTATTTATATATATATTTTTTGTTTATAACCAATTACTTCAAGATGATTCATTTAGTAAGAGAGACAATAATAATATAAAAATTATAAAAAAAACAACAACAAAGGTGAATAATTGTTATCAAAATAATAAAGCATAAATTTTATAGTGCCTATGGATAGACAACTTGATATGAAGAGAGTGAAAGCTTACATATGCATGTGGAATAAATGTAAACAAACACACATCGAAAAATCAATATATTTGTATTATTATAATATATATATATTAATAGTATTAGTGATTAATTTTGATGATATAAAAAACAATTTAAAAAATTATTTTAATTAATAATTTTTTTTTAAAAAAATATTAATCTATAAAACTTTATATATTTTTATAATAATTTGTTGAATGAAACTTTGGTGCAAACACTTTAAAATTCTAGATTTTCATGATGTGATATATAAGGAAGATGGGGGGGACACAATGCAACCTTATCCATAGTATAAAAATGTTCTGTTTTGTTTTTTATTTAAAATGAGATGTAAAGATTGTAGTTGATAAGAAGTATGAGTATCAACATATCAATAAATACTTATAGTAACCCAGATTTGATATATGTTACCTTAGAGACATACAGTGTATTGAATTTTATTGTATTAGTGTCTCACGCTGTCATTAATAGTAATGCAGATCTGCTGATGAGTAAAAAACACAGAGTCCTTTGGCTAAGTCTCAAGGTATATTTTCAATCAACTGGTAGATTCTTGCCTGTGCATGTGACTCCATGATTAAAAGGTTCACATCCTCTTGTATTGATAGTTGCAAAAAAGTTGTTTCCAGAGCTGATAATAAACCATAAACTTATTTACTTTTTTCTGAACTCATGAACAAAATGGATTTTTAAACAAAGAGTAAAAAGGGGATTTATTTATTTCTCACTCACTAGAAGAATGGGTTAACTTAAAATTGATAGCTCTCTCACTTTACAAATCATTTGATAATCATTCTATTCTAGAAACTATGCATGAAATATCACAAAAAACTAATCCAAACAATAATTATTTTATTTAGGAAGCAATGTCATTAAAAGAAGCTCCTGAAAAAAATAAAACATCATATTGTAGGACAATAATAGTGTACTAGTAATGTTGTTTTATTATTAATTTCTTTGTTTATTTCAGAATGTGATTAATGGAAAAATTAAATTCACTACACTTCTAAGAATAACGTTAGAGAAAAGTGTTTAATTTTTTTAAAAATATTTAATTATTTTTTAAAAAAAAATTAAATTAAAAGAATAACATAAGAAACTGTTTTCATTGATATTATATTTACTTACATTTGAATATATGTGTTTTCAAAAAAAGAGATAATTAAAAATAAGCATATGCATTTGATAATGTTATGTTTGTATATTATTTATGGTCTTTAAAATAACAAATAATTGTAAGGAAAAAAATTGCAATCTTACAAATGTTAATTTATGAAGTACATAATATTTCATGAAACTAGGTAGTATTTTTATTTTATCTGTATTAGAAATGAAGTTTTCTTATTAAGAGCTCATGATTAAGTTATTCATATGATAATCATTAAAGGAGGTACATCTACCGTTATATTAAATTTTATATTAGAGGACAAAGATCTCAGCTTTTATATACATATTAAAAAATGTATTATTGTATACACTATGCAAGCTTTGAGAAACATATTTTATTTAAAAGATAATCATGGTGTGAATTAGTCACAATAGTGTGACTATAAGGTTAATTATATAAGTAAAGCAAAGGATAAATATTAAAAAAATATTTTATATAAAAGCAAAGTAAGAAATACATATGTTATTGATATATCAAGACATTTTCCACTTTAAAGATAATAAAATTAACTGACATGATAGAGAAATGTTCTTTAGAATATTTGAGGGATATATTCATCTTATGTAATTTATAAGAGGTATTATAATTATTAATATTAGCTTCAAATAATCATATAAAGTTTCCGTTCAGGTTTATAAATGAAATATTAACAAATCAACATAGATTATACATAATAAACAAACACACAGAATGATAATAATTGGAATATAATACGTGTTATTAGTTAGCAAATATTTTAAGTTTGTTCTATAGGTATATATGAATTTTAGTAGAGAATACAGATTAATTTACCATTCACATAAATAATTCCACTTTTTATTATTTTGAAAAAGGTATTAAATTATAAACGAACAAAATATAAATAACAAATATTAAGATGGATAAAATGAGAGTGTAGAATATTGCTCATATCAGGTATTTATTTATTTTATTATTGTTTATTTACTTATTTAGTTAAACATTAATTTAATTTGCATTATATTTTATTTATATATGTTTTGTAATAAAAATTATATTGCTATTATTTCCATGGTAGTACTTTGTCTCATTCTCACATATTCATTCATTTTATTTTGGGTTTGATAAAGAATCTGTGAATATCAAATGACCTGCTATCATGTGATCTTTTATTATTACCAACATAATAATCAAAATTTGTCTCATCATCTGTAGTTCCTGTGTGCCTGCCAGAGAATTAATATAACAAAAGTAAGGAAATATATGAGGAATATGCAATGAGTAAACATCCTGTTTTGCATGATGCTTATTAATCATAGTAATGGTTACAAGTTATGTTATAATTAATTTTTAATTCACAGATTAGATGTATTTTATTGTTTGTGATTTTTGAGTAAAACCAAATGACTTTTACTTACCCTTTACATAAATTATTTTCCCAAATTTGAGTTCACAATAAAACTCATTTCCTACTGTTGCATAATATATATTATAATGAATAAAAAAAAGAAGAGCAATAATAAATAATTATGGGTGGTTAATATAAATTCAAATGTAAATATATATATATGTACATTTTAACATTTTAATGTAACCACTACTCTGATGATGATAGTGAGGATGATGATATACATAATCTAACAGTAAGGTTAAGTTAAATTCTTCCAAAAGTATTTTATTTTTTTAGATTCAATTTAAAATTACTTCTTAAGGTGGCAAACTTTCTAAGTAAAAAGTTTACTTCTGGACAACTTATCAATGCCTAATTCTTATCATTTACAAATTATTACTGTTATCCATGCATGTCCGTTCGTCCGTCCCCAATGGATTTTATGATTTCTTAGAGTCAATGGATATTAACAGCATATGTTTGAAATGAATTCAAAAACGAGTATTGGTTAATAATAAAAATATTGATTTTATGATTTGTTGATTCTTCATGTTGATGAATGATTAAATATAATATACAATATTGAAAATAAAAAGGAAATATTAAAACTTAAAGCTTTATGATAACTATACCAACTGTCATAAATTTATAAAGTTTTAAACCATGGTTTTCTTCAGATATCATTTTTTAGCTATATATATAAGTAAGTCTTTAGTAACCTATGGTATTTGTCCTCTTTGGATATTGTTGATGAAAGATAGGTTATGCAGTAGGTCTTGGTAAGTCTTATGGAAAGTCTACTTTTTTCCCTTATGGCATGGTATTTTTTAATTAAAGCAGTTAACATTGCATTGTATGTATCTTCAATATTCATTGCTGGATCCAATTGCAATTCAGGGAATTTTGATCAGCATAGTCTGGTTTTTTACATGCTTAGTAAATAGTCTTTCATTAGCTAATGTCATCATACTTACTATTGTAAACAGAGTATTAACAAATATTTTAACATAGTCAGCAAAGAACAGCTAGCTATTCAAATTGTTCAGTGGAAGACTTTTTTAATCAGTATTTTCTCCTAATCATTATACACTACTTCTTAAGTTAAGGCTTCAAATAGACAACAAGACTATCATCATTTTTTTTTCTGATCAGGTTTTTTTGATGTTTTTGTTTTTCATATCAATCACATACTCAAAGATGCTTTTCAAAAAGTATGCTTATCAAAATCTATATTCATTTTACAACATGTTGTACAACATATATATATATATATATATATATATATATATATATATCATCAATAGTAGTCTGTCCAATAGACAGGTCCAGAGAGTAGTCACTACATCAGTTCATCCATTCTTCCATTCCATTCTCTTCCTTGCCCACTTCCTCAATTCCACATAACCCCTTCCATCTCGTATATCATCCAATAATGTCAATCTCTTCCGTCCTTTCTTTTTATTTCCACTCACCATTCCTTCCAAAACATCTTTCATTAAACTATAATCTTTTCTTAGTATATGTCCAATCCAGTTTCTCTTTCTCTCTTTGATACTTTCAATCAATCTTCTTTCCTCATTAACTCTTTTCAAAACTTCTTCATTTGTTATTTTATTCACCCAACTGATTTTTTCCATTTTTCTCCATGTCCACATCTCAAAAGCTTCCAGTCGTTTCTTAATTCTATTACTCAATGTCCATGTCTCACAACCATACATTAATACACTCCACACATAACATTTAATTAATCTTTTCCTTAATTCTCTTTCCATAGGTCCACAGAATATCTTCTTTCTTTTTACAAATGTCACCTTTGCCAATGCTATTCTTCTTTTAACTTCATCTTCACTTCTTCCATCCTCACTCAACCAACAACCCAAATATCTAAATCCCTTCACCTGCTGCACCATGTCATCATGGATTCCAATTTGCAGTCTTTTTGCATCTCTCCCTATCCATAAACACTTAGTCTTTTCAATATTAATCTTCATTCCATATGCCATACATCCTTCTTCCAATTTATTCAACATATTCTGAAGATCCTTTTCTTCCTCAGCAATAAGAGCCATATCATCTGCAAATCTTATACACTTTATTACTCTCCCTCCAACATTTGCTCCTCCACAGTCCAAATAATTATTTATCATATCTTCTAAATAAATATTAAACACGACAGGTGACATACTACATCCTTGCCTAACTCCACTTTCTATATTCACTTCATCAGTCTCATTACATCCAAATCTAACTCTTATTCTTTGCCCATTATACATATTCCATATCAATCGTCTTTCTTTCCAGAATACTCCTTTATCTCTTAAGATAGACATCAGTTTATTCCAGCTTACTCTATCAAATGCCTTTTCTAAATCTACAAAACATATACCAATTCCTTTATCTCTTTCAATATATCTTTCTGCAATTGTCCTAACAATACCAATAGCATCTCTTGTGCTTTTCCCTTTCCGAAAACCAAACTGTTCTTCAGCAATATAATAGTCAACCTTCCCATAAATCCTTTGAGTTAAAATCCTCAATAACACCTTAGAAACATGAGACAATACACTTATTGTCCTATACTCTTCACATTTAACAGCTTTCTTCTTTTTAGCAATTGGAATCACTATAGTTCTTAAAAAATCTTCAGGCCAAACTCCACTATTATATATCAAATTGCAAAGTCCAACTATTTCCTTCATAGTAAATTCTCCCATTTCTCTCAAAAATTCTATAGGTACTGCATCAAATCCAATAGCCTTACCATTCTTCATTTGTGCGATTGCCTTTCTTACTTCATCTGGCAGTATGTCCATACCTCTATCATCCATTGCAACATCTTCTTCATTTTCAAGTTCATAACTAATTAAATTATTTCCTCTACTAAACAGATACCGAATATATTCTTCCCATCTTTTTAATATATCATTACTATCGGTTAACCTTCTTCCATTCTTATCCGCAATCTCACTTGCTACCCATGTCTTTTTCTCCCAAGAAATACTTTGTATTCTATCAAATGCTAGATCATATCTTTTCATCTGTTGAAACCTTTCTATCTCTTTACATTCTTGCTCCAACCACTTTTCTTTTGCTAAATCTGTTTCTCTTCTTAATTCATTATTAAATTTCCTATATTCCTTTTGCCCTTCCTCAGTATTTACATTCTTCCACCATCTCCACACTTCCATCTTTTCCAACATACTTCAGTTATCCAAGGTCTTTTAGCTTTTCTCGCCTGAATAATACCTATTTCATTTTTTTGCTATTTTCAAGAATCCCTCTTTAATTCTATTCCAACACTCATCAGAGCTATTAATATAGTTCCCATCCTGAACAATTCTTTTAAATTCATTTTCACATATTAAACCAAATTTTCCTTTTTCCATTTGTCTCAATTTATCCAAGTCCCATCTTGTGTATCTTTTCCCTCTTTTAATTCTTTTTAAACTTAACTTTAATTTAGCCATCACCAAATTATGATCCGAATCTATATCAGCACCTGGAAAAGCATGTGAACCCTTAACAGCATTCTTATATCTATTCTGAATCAGTATATAATCAATTTGATAATGTTCTTTGTTACCTGGAGCTTTCCATGTATACAATCTTCTAATATGATTTTTAAAGCAAGTATTTGCAATGACAAACCCATTCTCTTTACAAAAATTGTACAAGTCGACTACCCCTTTCATTTCTTTTTCCAATACGATAATTTCCAACAATTTTCTCTTTCCTACCTTTCCCCACAACAGCATTCCAATCCCCCAATAGCAATATACATGCATTTTTTCCTTCACATTGAATACTTTCTTCTATCTTCTCATACATTTCATCAATTTCACTATCATCATGAGTACTAGTTGGCATATAAACTTTTATAATTACCAAATCCCTAGGACTTGCAGTTATTCTCATCACCATCAGTCTATCATTAATACCATCAACCTTTGCCACACTATTCCATATTTTCTTCCTCACAGCAATGCCAACTCCATTAATTGACCTATCACCACCTGAATAAAACTTTACATCTCCTCTACTTACTTCTCCACATCCCTCCCACCTCACTTCACTTAATCCCATTACATCAATATTATTCAAATTCAACTCTCTTTTCAAATTCTCCAATTTCCCACCTTTCCTCAAAGATTTAACATTCCACGTTCCAATTCTCAGTGTATCCCCTCTCAATGAATTATATTTATGAGGATTTCACAGGTTGACGACCTGAGTAGCCTCATGTCCACTCCTGCTGGGCAAGACACCAAAGTTATTCTTAACTAAGGTCTCAACACCAAACGTAATGATTCCTGTAGACATACTCATAATAAAACAAGGGAATTATAAGACAAAGTGGTTTCCCGTTGCCTTCTTTGCCCAGCAATAACCTCTATAATAGGCTTAGTGTGCTAGCCAAATCCCATAAAATGAAAATCCAACTACCGCTTCCTCCTCATCATTGTCACCTCTAGTGATCTTCCGCTGACTTGGAAAAAATGCCGTTGCTGACCCAGCACCCAGCGGGGTGTTGACTTATTTAATGGCGGTCAACACTCGCCATTATACATCCACCATCATAGGAATTGTGGCACTTTATATATATATGATTGTAAATGAGTGAACAAAAGAAGAGCGAAAAATATTTTTCTCTCTTTTTTTTTATGTATCGATAGGTGAGAAAAAAAATTATGATTTTTAAAACTTGATTATTTTCTTAATTTTAGTAATCCATCATTTTCAATAATATATTTAACTCTATAGGGTATATGAGCACAGACTTTCACATGACCCACCACTCTCCCCACTATCTCATAACACTGATACACTTGAACACATATATGTCAAAAAGATAAATAATCACCAATATATGTATTTCATACTAAACCAGCAATCATCAGTTGGTCCAGATTACCATCTCCACACATAAATGCTAGAAGGGTTCAGATATATATTAAGATAGCCAATCCTCATACTTTAATGGACAGGCTTTAATCTACTCCAAACTCCAACTCTTCAACCGGCCATCCAATTAAAAATTCTGATGATGGAATGTTCAAAGGCCACCCTGAGGCTGAGATTCTTGTCACACCCATGTTGACCTAAGGTCAATATGACCCCTCATGTACAGGACATAATCCATTTAATACATATACAAGGGATGGGTAGACATCTCTACTATGTAATAACTGAAACACACAGGCTTATTATATACCTGGGTCTATATATGTAATCTATAGGTATATGAGCACAGACTTTCACATGACCCACCACTCTCCACACTATCTCATAACACTGATAAACTTAAACATATATATGTTGAAAAGATAAATTATCACCAATATACGTATTTCATGCTAAACCAGCAATCATCAGTTGATCCAGATTACCATCTCCACACATATATGCTATAAGTGTTCAGATATATATTAAGATAGCCAATCCTAATACTTTAATGGACAGACTTCAATCTACTTCAAACTCCAACTCTTATAGCATATATGTGTGGAGATGGTAATCTGGACCAACTGATGATTGCTGGTTTAGCATGAAATATGTATATTGGTGATTATTTATCTTTTTGACATATATGTGTTCAAGTGTATCAGTGTTATGAGATAGTGTGGAGAGTGGTAGGTCGTGTGAAAGTCTGTGCTCAAATACCCTATAGATTACATATATAGACCCAGGTATATAATAAGCCTGTGTGTTTCAGTTAATAATATATTTAGATTTTTTTCATTAAATTTATTATGAGAAAGGGCTAATTATTTTTTTAAAACATCATCCAAAAGGTAAATCTGAATGGATCACAACATTGATATATTTTCATATAATATACAATTCAAATTCATTTGCACATTACTGAAACCAATTTTTTTTCTTTATCATAAATTAATCATAATTTTATTACCTACAATTTTATCACAATGTATTTATAAAATTTTTAATAATATTATATACAAAATCTGTAGACCGATTTTTTATTTTATTTGTTTAAACTGGTGAGTTTAAGCGGCACATATGGTATATCTTGTATGTGCACAATCATACATTTATTACTCGATTTATAAAAGCTTTTTTATTGAACATTTTTGACCATGTAGCTTTGTTATGTAACTAATTCCTTTGGATTTATTTTAGTACAATATATATGTTGTAATGAGATATGATGAGATGCATTTGCTAAAAGAAAGAATGCAGAAGTAAGAGGGATTCTCTATTCTTCCTCTATTTAAGATATTTTTTTATTTTCTTGAAAAGATTAATCAAACAATTTCTATTTATGATTATAGTCAATAATTAAATTTAAGTGATTTTAACGTTTAATAAACTATACTTATTTTAAATAGATAATAATTATTAAATGAAAAGAGCAATACATCGACAATGAATATAGAGCACTGAGAAAAACCTAAACACTAAAGATTTTTGACAAGATTTGCTATTTTGGAATTAAAATTATAAATTTAGTCTTTGAATTTTATACATATTTTTCTTTAAATTTACACAAATATATCTAATATTATATTAATGTTAATTAGTTTGATTATAGTGTTATTAATAATTATCAGTGAGATAAATTTAAAAGAATACATTTACTCATCTTTTTATCAATCATATATTTTTGTTATTCATATAATTTGTAAATTAAATAATTTTTTTTTCTATAAAATAATATTACCAGTGCAGTCAACAGAGTTACCAACAATAAAGGCAAGGCATATTTTTTAGTTATTATTTAAAAACAAAGTATTCAAATACCTTTTTTTTTATAACTTATTTATTCACCTAATATTTCTAGACATTATTTCATATTTTTTAAATTTAACACAGATATGTATTTCACCCATTTCATTTTAAATGCATCTTTGCTATTTATAAATACTCCACCCATATTCTGGATTTTTTTTAATATGCAGTAATTTTATTATTAAGTCTTATAATAATATTGTCCCTTGATAAATAATATATTTGTGTAATAACAAAAAACAATGATTTATTTTATTTGTAATAATTTAATCCATTGTGAAGAGTCTAAAATCTCATAACTTTTTCAACAAAATTAAATATACACACACAACATTATAAAATAAGATGCATAATTAAATACTAAAAGTGAACATATATATATTTAATTTTATGCATATGAAAATGAAAGGTTAGAAATTACTTTCAATTTTTAAACAAATTATACTATGAATAATCCATTTAACTAATGAATATCATAATAAAAAAATATTGATCAAAATATTTTTTAAAAAATTAATAGACCATAAATGATTATTATAGGATTTGTTATGATAATTTCCAATTTTTACATTAAAATTTTCCATTAATTTTTGATTACTATTGAGAAAAGTGCTTCAATTATAGTTTTTTTATTACCATTAATTGCCTTGGATGATGAAAACTAGACAAACACTAATATAATTTGTACTTTATATTTTACTGATATCAAAATAACTTATCAGAAAGAAAATACAATTAATAATTTATTATTTCAATAATAATTTTTACTTAATGAAATTGTTTATATTTAGGTAAAGCAATATTTTAATGTTAAATACCTTTACAAAAACAAATGTTTGACATGAATGAACAGAATGTTTTAAATAAAATAAGGTGTTTTCCAATTTATTCTGTTTATCTGAAATGTTTATAATGGAATAGCATGTGGATAATAATTTATACTTATAATTTTGGGACTATTTCAGACCTTGTAATAAAATGTATTTTAAATCAGTTTTTCTTATTGATTATTTTTGACCATTCCACTATAAGTTCAATTTTACTTCAAATTTATTGAATTCTATTGTTAATCTTGACAACAATTAATATCGTAATGGTTCAAATATCTTTGTATAGAATTGCTTTATAAAAAATGACATAAGGAAAGATGTCCATATTTGTAGAACTGACAAAACTAAAATTATATATTTTTCATTTGGTTAACTATGTGTTTGACAAACATTCTATTCTTTGTACCAATTGTTAATACAAAAAATCAGTTTTATTTTTGTTCACAATTGTTTAGATGACATTTTTAATTATTATTTGTTAACATATATCATTATTCAATATATATTTTTGTATTTTCTTGATACTGAAATTAATTGTTTTTAATTAAAATATGAGTACATTCTGATGTATTATTGTTTTCAAAACATGAACTACATTCCCAATAATCATATTGTATTTTTTTGTTGTAAACAGTTCTATTTAATGTTGCATTATAGCAGTCTACTGCACAATTTTTTAAAAGTTAGTTGATATAATTGTTTTTGACCTAGAATTCAAGTCTAGAGTGAAATAAAAGTCCAAAATAGCTGAAAAATTTCCATCTGAGTTTAGAATTTTAAAATCATGCTAGCTATCCAGTCATCATTTTATGAGTATCTAGAACTTCACAAATGGATATTAAAAGAAAGGGAAATTATAAACACTGTCACTGACTGGAAATAGTATATACTCTTAATATTTATGGATAAATGCTAGGTGATCTTTGCATTTGTTTTATTAAATTACTGGAATTGTAGTGAATTTTATCACATTGTTTTACAGACATTTGGATGATATAAGTATTTAATGTGTCACGAATAATCTTCATATGATATGGCTTACAGACATAATTTTGAATTTGTTGTAAAAACGTACTATTTAAAAAAATGTTAAATTTTATTTTATAATTTTATGAGGGGAAAAAAGATATATATATATTGTAATTATAATTTATCAAATAATAAAATAAAAGTTTGTCCCATTTACACATGGCGGAAATATCTGGCTTTAAATTTAACATTTGAAGCCCATTAATAGTAAAATAAGTCATTTACAATGGTGTTTTTTAAGTTTAGTTTTGTAATAAAAATTGGAATATTATAAGATCACATTCGTAACTGTGTTGGAATGATATTCATTTATATATAAATTGTTGCTACTTAGAAACTATTAAAATGTTAATCAAATTGAGGAAAAATATATTTATTTTTTAAACTGTACAAATTTCCGAAATCAAATATTTATTATTTTATAATAAATAAATTAATAAAATATATATCTCATTTTACTTTTTTTAATTGTTAACCCAAACATTTTCTTCCTTTTGGTATATGAACAAGTTTACCATATTTAAAATGAAAATGTATAACTGCTAATAAAACAAATTAATATGCTTTCTCATTTCTTCAAATGAAAATTTAAATTTTTTAACATTTGCAAAAATAATTCAACATTTTATTTTGGTTTTTAAATATTTTTATTTTTAGACAATTTTTATTCAATGTGACTATTAATTTGACTTGTTTAATATATTATCTAGAATCGCAAACATTTATATCTACATTACACTACACATACATACATATTGTGTTAGTCTTTTCATCAAAACTCTATTATTATAAAACACCCTACTATTTAAATTATTTAGTCATTAGATTTTATGATAGATTTAGAAGCTGTGAAACTAGTTTTAATATTAAATAGTCAAAATAAGAGTCATAGATCACATGACCCTATCTCTTAAGCTTGTAAGTTATAAACAATGAGGATTGCCAATTCCTCTACAAGCTTTATGATAAATGCTTAGCCAGCTTAAAATATCTGTCAGGAAACCCTTCCCAAACCTGTATTCTTCTCTAGTTTTAATATTCTCTTAAAATTCTTATAACTATTTATTACGATTTTCTAAGTCTATCTACCAATTTATCCATTCATTTACATATCTATCTATCTTTATCTATATTAGAATGATATATCCATTAATTACTCAACAATAATCATAAAAAGGAAGGTGTAATACAACATAAGATATTTATTTTTCAGACACAAGCTAGTCAAAAGAAAGGAAGGTTAAAGTAATTTAAATGTAATAGTGAAAATGTACATTTTAAGTTGCAAACAACTCACAGTCCTAGCAAATAGGCAAGTGTTATATTATATATACTATAAATAGGCAAGTGTTATATTATATATACTGTATATATATATAAATCGATGTCTGTATTTTTTCAAAGCAATATGTGGAATCTTATAATTAAATATTAGCAAATACAGTAATCAAAAGTTTTGAAAAGTACAAAAAATATAATCATCACTTAGGAGCACTTTTGACTATCCTTGTAGTCTTTGTCAATTAATACTTTGAAAGGTTAACCTTCTCATAATTCCATGATTTTAACATTTGCTGCCTGCCTATTGATTAAAACATGCTTGTATTTATTTATTAGCATAGCTTTCTTTATTTTTCTTTTATTGTTATTTTTCTCAATTTATAATATTTTTACATTATTATAATTGAAATTAAAACCATATATACATGATTTATTATAGTCATAAAAATGGAAGCTGATGCATTATTATTATCTTTACAATTTTGTTTTGTATTTTGAACCCTTTTTAATAAAAGTAAGTGCTCTTTAGTTCCTTACTTCAATGTACATCTTGATTCAAAGGTAAAAATATTAAAATGTATTCTAATTTATTGTTAAACATTGACTATAATTACAATCATATTTATAATACTATTAAAAATTTTAATACAAAATGTAAAAATTAAAATATTGATAATAAGGTTGATTCTTCTACTAATAAAAAACTTTGGATATATTACCATATATTTTGAATCAACAAGCAAATTTCATAAGGAAAATTTATAAAAGTATATGTGCCATTGTATTTTATGCACCTCTTACATTAAATAAATTAATAAATAACTCTAAAGATAAAACTTCATTTATAAATAAAAATTGCATCATTTATGAATGGATACATAGGTGTGATAGTGGATATATAGGGGAATCAAGATGTATATTGGAGAAAAAAACTAAAGAGCACTTGCTTTTATTAAAATGGGTTTAAAATATGTAACAAAATTGTAAAGATAATAATAATGCATCAGTTTCCATTTTTTATGACCATAATAAATCATGTATATATGGTTTTAATTTCAATTATAATAATGTAAAAATATTGCAAATTGAGAGAAATAACAATAAAAGGAAAATAAAGAAAGCTATGCTAATATATAAATACAAGCAGGTCTCAATCAATAGGCAGACAGCAAATTGTAAGATCATAAAATTATGGGAAGGTTAACCTTTAAAAGTATTAGTTGACAAAGACTATAAGGATAGTCAAAAGTGCTCCTAAGTGATGATAATATTTTTTGTACTTTTCAAAATTTTTGATTACTGTATGTACTAATATTTAATTATAAGATTCCATATATATATATATATATATATATGCTCGTATATGCATATAATATTTCCTATTTATCTATACATTAATAACAAAAATATATACATATATGAATTTCTTAAAATATTATGTAAGATAATTTTAAGTTTAATTATTAAATAAAAATGCATTGCAAAAGATGGGTTAATTCCTCAATGCACATGAATAACATGTTATGAGGGACATTGTTGTAAAAGAAAATAATATAAAGCTGCATACCTAAGGAATTTAATAAATGCAATGTTCCAAACTTGCAGTAGGTAAAAAAAATGTACTTCTTAATAAATATATAGAACAAAATGAGCTTTCTTACAAATTTTAAAACCAATGACAGACTAACAGTTGGAATTCTTCTATGGTAGAAAATCAGCTTCTTACAGAAGTCTTTAAAATGCTTTAGCAAAATCTCTTAGCCATACCTCACTCTCATAAGCAACTAAAAAATAAAAAGGAAAAAAAAGGTATGTTTAAAAATAACATTACACAAATGGCATTACTGGAACTCTAAGAAATAAAAGAATAAATGATCTGATGTCAACATCTAGGAAATATTAATTACACCTCTGAAATAAAAAAAATTAATAATAATAATAAAGAAGAGGCTTCACATTTCAGCTATAATTTTTTTAAATTTAAGCTAAAGTTAGGAGCTATCAAAATCTCCATTTGAAGGTAAATCATTCATAAATGGCATATAAACTATTTATTTGCCTGAAAGTTTGTGATGATGGTATTTTGGACGTGATAATATGTTGGACTATTTCTATCATTTATCTAGGAAATTTTACATTTTATTTAAACTTTTTAAAATACAAACAAATGTTAGTAATGACACACAAATAGACAACACAGGTCAGTAAATTTCACAACATTTCAAGTGGTATTATTCTCCACTCATCTTCAGATATTGACAGCCTCATTAGTGAGAATATTAACGTAGAAGTCAAACTTACATTTTTAGATTCTTGAATATTGAATTTTAAAGCAATGCTCTAACCAAATGAGTTATTCTGCCATAACTGTAATAAAAATTATTTAAAGTTATGGATTAATTTTTAATATAAAAGTATTATATATATATATATTGGCTAGTAATATAAAAGTATTATATATATATATATTGGCTAGTGTTACTTTATTAGCATATCTAACATGTTTTATAAGTTGTGTATATTTTTAGTGAAAATCAGTATTTTATATTTTAAGTATTTAAACATTACAAGCATAAAGCTAAACTAGTCAATAAATAATTAAAATTATTCCAAATCTAAAATTCAACCAGACTAACTAAGAAAAATAATTAAAACACAACCAAAGGTTTTATTGCTACAAGCAGAGTTCTCTAGTGAAAAAAACTATACCATATATATAATATTAGACATTACCCACAAATCCATTTACTTCACATCCACCCTTAGAATTCTTTTAATATTAAGGGTGGATGCGAAGTAAATGGATATGTGGGTAATGTCGAATATATATATATAGTTCTTTGCACTTGAGAAGTCTGCTTGTAGCAGTGAAACATTTAGATGTGTTTTAATTATTTTTCTTGGCTACTCCGAATTTTGGATTTGGGATGATTTTAAGTATTTAATATTTCAAATAATATTTTTATTTTATGCTTAGACAATGAAATCCTCGTGTCAGTTTATGGTTAACACAATTGAAAGCATAAATGTGAAAATCAATTTCACCTATTAGTTCTCTCTATGTTGATAATTTACAATTGGAGTTAACTAAAATCAGTGTGATTTTATATTGATTGTTGGGATTTCATACTTCTATAAGTATTTTTCAGTTGAATGATTTCTTTATATGTTACAGTTCAATTAATCATATTTTAACTCAAGAAGCTGAATAAATTTCAATTAAATTTTGAAGATTTGGTTAAAGAAAAATATTGCCTTTTTTAAAAAAACAACAATAACTTTTATCTAAATAATGTAAACTTGAAAAAAAAAAAACTTTGGTACTTCATATATATTTTAGTATCATTATTGTATTTTTACACATGTTATTTTGTATGTATAATTGTAATGCTAATGATAAAAAGAAATTATTAAACTCAGGTGCTTACTATACATATATATAATTTTAATGCGCAAATATGCGCACAACAACCGAGCTTCATCAGGATTAAATAACAATATGATAATAAATTTGCTTTTTCCAATTTCAAATTTTTTTTGTAATGTGGATTGTGATTTGACTTATAATATTTACTGTGGCTTGTGGTTGTGAATGAATTTGACTTGCTTAATTTAGTATCATTTTTCTATTGGAGCATTTTGTCAAGTAAATTAATTATTTTTGCATTTAATAATTTTAGAAACTTTTAAATCATTTTTCAGAACAAAATCAGAAATTGGGGTTATATCAATGAAAATATCACATTTCAAAATATTTCTGGCAATATCTAATAATGGTCTTGGGACAATAATTTTTTGGATCATTATTGAGTTTGACTGGTTTTAAAACTGCTACAATTTTGATTTTATGTGAAATTTTTGGAATAGTTTCTGTATGCAGAATATTATTGAATAATTCTACCAACTATCCTTTAGCTTTGGATCAAAATTTTCTAGAGAAAGTCTGGGATTATATTATGATAACAGTACATTAACATTTTTGAAAATTACTGTTTTTTTAATTATAGTCAACTTTTCAAGTGTTTTTAGATTCAATAAATAGGGATTCCATTCCTCATTTGATTGTGATAAAATATTTACTACTTTTATCTAATTAAATGCAAAAACAGAATATTAAAAACTATGCTGAATCTCGATGCTCAATTCATTTTTTTCACCTAAATATCTACCATTTTCAAATTATTAGTTACTAAATATTTTTTGATCATTAAATGATAATGTGTATGCTGTTTTTGAACATGAATTACTAAATCGTATTTTTATAGAGTATATTCAGAATATCAAGAATATTTTGTACAACAATCTTTGAATTATCAAAATATAAGAAGTATCAAAGTACTGTAAATGTAGAAGGCAATTTTTTTTCTTTTCATTGATTCAAATTAAAACCTATATATCACTCTTGTAATGGCTTTATGAATATGTCTTCTAAGCATTACTAGTATAAAAATATAAAGAAAAGTCAAAGTTGTTATATCTCTATGTTAATGCCAATTTTGATTTCGTGTATTTTATATTTTTTTCAACATTAGTAATAATAATTCTTTCCCTCACTGCATCATATTACAGATGTGAATAAACAAGTATTGCCTAGTAATCCCAAAAATTTTCATAGTTAAGCAAATCAATTGTCATGTCAAAATCAAAAAAGTGATATATAAATCATAACTTGCTCATAATATTTCTAAAAAAAATTGATTATCAAAGTAATACTTATAATGATTTTTGATTTAAAGTCGTACTGAATCTCTGACAAACATTAATATATGGCTATTTAACCATAATTTATAGCAATAATATTCCATTATAACTTTTCAGAATTTTCTGTCTCTTTATATTTATAAACTGGAATAATATAAGTATCTTAGGTGGTTGTTGAAAATTCATAAATTTGTATATTGTTAAAAATTTCTAATAGATTTTAAACTAACTTATCACTACCATATTGAAAATTTTTCCAGATATTTCAATGGGATAAGCTGGGTTTTTTTCATTTAAAAATTATACGGAGATATTTTAACTTTATCAAATAAGATATCTCATCTAAAAGTATTGATAATTTATATATATTATTAAAAGCAATCGTTAAATTTTTGAATAGTCAAAAGATAATCAACTAAGATTGTTTACCTTTTCAAACTATCATTATCATGTAAAAGGGTATTATACTTTGAATAAAATAGATTTATGATACTATTTTGATACTCATCTGCAACTTCCAATGCATCATAAATGACTTAAAAATATTGTGGTTGGCATAATAATTATCTTTTTAGCAGTTGTAATCAAGTCAAGAAAATAATTGTACATTATCTGTAAAAAAATTACTAATACCAGATGTACAAAAAAGGAAATACAAAATTTCTTTAGTGTGTCACAATTCTAATTCTCACTAAATGCTTTGCAGGAACCAGTAAATAAAAGACTAGCTAGAAATAACACTAAAGTACAAAAAATCTGCAAGATATCTCTGAAAGATTTTTTTACATTACATATACTAATTTGAAAAACTTATCTAAGGATTGGTCCAAAAACCTTGCATCATGACAACAATTTTTAGAAAAAAATATCATAAAAGCACTCTAGAAATAAGATATAAAAACACTCAGAAAACACATAACATATTCAATCTTTTGATTAGCAATGATATGAATGATATTGTCAGTACATTTATTTCTAGAAAATGATAAATGTTGTATTTGTATTTGTTAGAAATTATATTTTAGTTTTGGTATGCTTATTGAAATTAATACCTTTTACATAAGCCATATGTTTTAATAATTTATTTATACATAATCTAATATAATTTGACAAGTAAATATTTAAAAAATAATTGAATGTAATTCCAAACTAAAAATATGAATGAAATGTATAATATTGGATTTACAGTAAAAAATGGCTTTTTCCATATTGTAAAAAGATAATTAAATTACAATGGCTAGAAAACATTTCAATTGTTTATATTGGCAGTACTTATGGTAGGTCACTTAATTTATTATGTATAATTAGCATTGTGATTATGTATCATTATATGTTTGATCATTTATTTGCAGAGTTTTAAAATGAATAGAAATAATTCTGTTCTATCAAGTTAAATATCAGCTAATTCACATCAGTTTATCTTAAATGTTTTAGCTCATTAACATTCACTCCTCTAGATGTTATTATTCAGAAATATTTTCAGATATAAGCTTAGATACACAACAAGAAATGGAATATTTGAAATCTATAGCTCTATCTGTTATTTATAATTAACATTGGAAATTATCCATCAATATATTTAAAAAAAATGTTAGAAGTAATGTTTAATAAACCATTTATTTTAAAAATTTAGCTTTACTGCCATCTCTATTTCCTATAAGTTTATCTGCAGTCATCTTGCATCCTAATCATTATTAGAAGTTACTTCAAGTATAGCTAAAAAAAAACAAAAAAAACTTCCAGACATCATATACATTAATTATATAATTTAATTAGAAATCATTTTTATTAAAAAAAGTCTTTATCAAAGTTTTGAAATTTACTTTAAATTTATACAAACTAATGCAATGTAAGATCTTATAAAATAATGACTAACTTATTTGTCTGCCACCCATGATCTGAAGTTTGAATTACTTTTAGGTAGATGACCATAGCTAACTAATCTAATTATCTGTTGATATTTAGCTGTTATTAGATGAAGGTTAATCTGAGTTAACCTGTTGATACTTTATATAGCTACAAAAATTAAAACAGAAAATATAATTGTAATAGAAGTAGTTTTCACCAATAAGAGGAGAGATGTTTTGCTCAAAAACTAAATCCATGGGTTATCTTTACTATTTAAATATAAAATATTTTTGTTCGTATTTTTTTCTGTAAATATTTTAGTAATAACTTAATGTACATTGAGATGTTATTTGCAAATTTAATACTCTAATACTTAAAAAAAAATCATGAAAGTAAGAGATAACATTATTATCAATTTTAAAATGTAGTAGACTCATATAACAATATTTTAAAAGTTTAAATATTTTTTTATATAATGCTATTTAAAACGGATTGGATAACTTATGAACAATGAATTTTGCTTATCATTATAAAAATGCCTTGCAACCAGACTAGTGAATGACTTTTAAAGCAATATATATCTTAAATTCAAAAGAAAATAGTTTCTTCTTTTTTTAAGAAATCTTCAAACGTATCTCATTTTTTTCTATATATTTGTTCAAATAATAATTTTTTTTTTTTTAAATATAAATTTTGAAAATTAATGCGTGCACATAACTAGCCATTAAATTTATAGCTACTGCTTATGATGAAATGTATCACATCTATATAATTTTTATCTATAGTTTATAAATAATGTTTATGATTAAACTAATAATAAATATCTATCTTAGATAAAATTAATTATGTAGTCAAGTCATTTTGAGTAAAGCTTTTTCAAAAATATTTTTATATTTGTAAAATCCTCATTAGGTTTTAAATCTTTTAAAAATTTACAATAATGGTTAATTTAACGGAAATTTAAAAAAAAAAATTAAATATCGAAGAGATTTTAAAGCAGTCTCACATAATTAAAAGTATTCACTTGCTTCTCATATAAATTAATTCATCTACTGTTTAATATGTTTTTTCAAAAATTAAAAATTAAAGTAATCTGCTGTGATTAAATATTTTTCTAAAAGAAGAAAAATTACATTTATTGTTTCTAAAAAATACTTCAATTAAAATGTACATTGCTATCAAGAAGTTGTAAAATTGTAGGTTCAAAGCAATTTCAATAATAATTGTAAATGCTTTTGCTCATATTTTTTGAAAAATCTTAAGTATAAGATATTTTGCATATTTTTGGTGGAATTAAACAAACTACATGTTACTATCATACAATATCTCACTTTTATTTCAGTTTATCAGAGAATTATCATTCTGCTCATATACCAATTGTTAGAGCAACTGAAAAACAATATTAATATTTTTTAAAAGTACATTTAAAAGAAAATTTAAAAAATAAAAAAATCATTAAGTTTGACTATAATATGGTGTGTAATAAATCCAAAACATAATTATTTTATCTGCATTTAATATGCATTAGATATCAGTAATTACCTTTTTTTTATTCTGATGAGACTCCATTTGAATTATTATTAAAGGTATTAAGAGAAAAAAGCTTTGATAAATATACTTAGAGGAGAAATTATTAGTTGTTCTCTTAAGAATTATGATTTTTATAAAGAAAAGACCAATACCAAAAAATATGAAAATTTTAGAAGAATTAGTTTAATTTCACATGCATCTAGGCTATTTATTTCTGAGGGTCTTTAATAGAAGAATTGTCAAAAAATTAAACACTTTATTTGAAGAGCAGTTCAGTGTTCAAGATCAAGTAAGAAATATATATATATATTGTGACTTTCTGGTTTGGCACCAGAAATAATATTTGTGATTGTACGATGTTATATCAGTAACATCTGATATTATGTTACTTAAAAAAATGAAATAACGGGAAATTTTAAATTTTTTTATTTATTTATGATTTAAAATATGGTTAGAAGTATTTATAGGTGCAATTTAAAATTTATTAGATGTTTAGTGGCTTACTTTAGGGTATAATTAATGATAGGATAGGGAGTGGCTTGTCATGAACATAGTCAGGTCAGTTTGAGTTGATGCTAATTTGTTTTGTTTGTTCACAAATAAATAGTTAGAGTTGTTTTGAGTGATTCTCTAGTTTATTTGCTTTACACATTTTAATTTATAGAATAAACAAGGAAGTATGTTTCACTCATTATCATTAAAATAGTCATATCAGCTTAGTGTCTAGAGTGCATTGTTAGTAAATATTCATGTATGTCAATATCATTATTCAACTTCATTTTTCATTCATACGTTCCATTAAATCATTAGATATCACATTTCATACCCAATTATTTAATTTCATAGATAATAGTATTTAAAACCATCTTAACTATATTTTAAGTGAATTAATTGAGCATTGAATTAATGAATGATTATACAATAGTTATATTTAAAAAATATTTTATTAAAACAATCGATACTAGTTTTATTCTGTTGTCTTAAAGTACAAAATATTTTAATTCTTAATATTATTAATATTTTTATTTATTTATTTAAAAAACAGAATGATTTTTTTTCCCCCACTTATTTTTTTTTTTAAGACAAAAGTTTCTTACATAAATTAAGTCGTGTTTTCTGTCTGTTGATCTTTGAAAAAAATTATGAGGTAATCTTTTAAAAAACTATAAAAACGATTGCCACTACAATTAACACACACTCCACTCCTACCTTTTGATCTTCTGACTACTAGGCCAGCTACAACTTCAAACTGCTAAAAGATCTTCCAATACTGTTTCAATTTTAAACAAAGTTTAATAGTATAATTTTTTTTCTTCCAAGAGTTTAAGCTGAAAGTAACATATTTTATTGTTGCAAAAATATGTGTACTTAAACTACACTAAAGATACATTGGTCTTATCATTGGCTGACTATTTAAATTCTTCAACCATTGTCAAAGATACCTGTAAGTGCCTATATATTATATTATTTAAATTTAAATTGCCACTGTTGAAAGTAGAATGGGAATGAATATTAGTATTATAAATTTGTCCAATTTAAACTTAAAATTGAATGGAAAAGAAGAAAGAAGAATGTATGTTTACTTGTCAAAATAATTTTTCTCAAGTTTTAACTATATTTTTAAGGGAATAATTGCAGAACTGTTGTTAAACATTTTCAGAACTCTTTCTAAAAAATTTTATGCTAATTATAAAAGAAGATTTAAAGAACACATATGAATTGTTTAATATGAATTGTTTAATTTTGTCTTCATTATTGTTGGAACATTTTCATAACTATCTTTGTTCTTACCTATTTAAAAAAATACAGGATTAAATGTGCAAAGGGAATATGTTGTTCATATTTACCTGTTTCCAGACTAATAGGAGAAATGAATTTATTAAAATAAACGAATTATATAACTTTGTTTTGTCAAATGCATTCTTCACTAGTTGTGAAACTTTTCTGTTTAAAAATATTGCTAGTAAATTCATTTAGACAAATATTATTAGCTAAAATATATTGCTTAATTAGAATGGCTTTAAAAAATAAAATAATACATTTGAATGTCCTAGGAAGAAAGTACTCCTTCATTTGCGTAGTTAAAATATATTGCTTAATTAACTAAATTCCTCATATTATGTTAACAGCAATTCATCAGCTGAGAGTTGAGAACATTGAATTTGCTCTTATAAATTTAAATAATATTGTTTTGTTTTTCCTGCAGGAAACGTGTTTGTGATATATGTATTCGTCAATATTGATATTTGCGTGAAAATAATTATTATTCATTTTGGAGAAATGACCAAGGAATGTCATTCATAAACTATTAATAAACTTTCGTTACAATTAAAAAGAAAGAAGAAAAGAACTTTATTATTTAATAGTATTTTAGATAGTTAGTGCTAGTTCAGAAATGTTTTATTATATGTATTATTATATTTTTGTTCTACTAGAACATCTCGTTAAATGTATGATAAAGGAAAATCATACAATGTATTTTATTATTATTAGTTTAATATCAGTTTGTCGTGTGTTAAATTATAACATGCGTGTGATAAAAAAATAGAAGAGTCTATTTATAGTTTGAAAAAGGTAAATAACTATTTTAAAAGAGTTTCATTGTATTAAATCTTACCATATATATATTTTTTATATAGATTAGAAAACCATTATTTTCAATAATTATTTCATCTATAATATAAAGCTTTATTATTTATCTAATCTAAACTTTCCATCTAGATTTGTGCCAATATAAAGGCACTATAAAAAATTATTTTGCCTTACTTGCCAATAAATTATTGCTTTATTTTCCAACCGTTATTAGCATGTTACCAAGTACTAAATATTATCAGATATGAAATATTTATTCTTTATCATCTTTATGAATTAGTAACTAATATTTTAATAGTAATTCTTTGCTTACTGTGATTTTAAATGGTCTGTATATCATTATGCTTATATATGTGTGTGTCCATTATTAAACCTAGCTATAATATGTTAATTGCAAGTGTAAATATTTTATAATCAATCGGTTTTGGAGGAAGAGGGTCGTCAATTGTTTAGAAGGATTAGTGATTTATTTAAGAGAATTATTGTTCTTTATTATGTTTGAATGGAGAAGTATTTTGTGGCTATATGCAATGTTTTATAGTATTTATTGGATTGAGTAAGCTCTCTTTTTTTGTTACTTAAATCTTTAAACATGGGTAGATTGCCTAGTGTAGTAGGCATGGGATCAGGTAATCCCTTATTTTCTTAGTATTGAAATGTTTTGATAGGAGTAGATGGAATCCTCCAGTTTTGATGATATTTATTATAAATTAAAGTATCTGAAATTGAATATATTATTCCCTTGTTTATTTGGTGAAGAGATTTATTCCCACCAGTTTAGTTAGTCTTAGAAGTAGACTTGGAAGTTGTTGTGTTGATATTTATCTGACTTGAATTGTTGAAATCTTTTATCCCCATGTGTTATTGAATGTTTTTCCAACTTATACTATAGCCAAGTGCCAGATAATTTATTGATAAAAAGAAGAATAAAGGCAGAATAAATTTTAGGCAGAATAGATTTTCTTACAAAACAACTGTAACAAAGTTAGTAATTAAAGTTTAATTGACCATTGACTTCATCCATATTGTGATCATATTTTAACTTCACAAGCAAACCAATTAGATTGTTTAGAATTAATTATTTATTTTTTGATACACAGCATAATACAGGCTCATGTATAAAGTGTTGTTTTGAAAAAGGAAAATCCATTATTAATGTATAATTTTAATTATCATTTTCAAACATTTTATAGTGATCATTTAGATTTCATATCATTAATTTTATCATTCAATCATCATTTGATTAAGTAAGCAGGCAAAGATAAAACATACTTAATGAATAGAATTGTTATTTCTATTTTGGCAAAATAAAAGAAAATAGTTATGTAATAGAATACTTTATTTCAGTGTTGCAAGGACAAATATATATTAATTAGTGACATTCTTTATTTTATTTTGCAAGACATTCTTTATTTTATTTTGCAAGACATGGTTTTATAAGAATATATTGATTAATGTAATTCTTTATGTTATTTTGCAAGATATAATTTGATGAGAATGTGTTAAAGTAATGGAGCTATTTATTCATTTTGCAAAACCTAGTTGATGTTATTCTTAGGTTTCAAACCCTTTTATTTTAGTTACATTTACTGTGCATTTGAAGTAAAATGCAAAATATTAATTTTATTTTATAGCATAATTAGAATATTTAATCCATGTTATTTGTCTTAGATTTATTAATTTGATGGATAAATAAGTGTTATAAAACCAAATGTTGAACAAAAGATAAATTTTGTAGTGGATTAATAGGAGCACAATGTTATATTTTTTCAGCTTTATAGGTATCAGAAGAAACTGATAACTAAGAAACCATTTCCTTTATAGTAAAATATATGGTTTTAGTTTGGGTTTATTATTTGATATTACAAATATCAGATGTTCACAAATCTATCCAGATGTTTGGATAAATAAAATGTGTAACTTTGAAATTCAAGAGCATATTATGTTATTATTATTATGAATAATTGTGAAATAGATTAAATGTTTGTTTAGCTATTTTCTTGCTTGATTAATAAATATTTTATTACTCAAAATTTGTATTTAGAATTCTTTTATAACATTCATTCATTGTTTCATATTTCCACACATGTTCACACATTTATTTTATTTAATGTGACATAATTGTATTTTCATTTAATTATGATAAATATCTAAATATGATGATATTGATTTCCTTGATCCAAGCACAGTATGAAATGCCAATTATCTACTGTTTGTTTAAAAGGTTTTATTATTTAGTAATTGTTTAGATGATGAATTGAAATCAAAATATATCCAATTTCTTTCATTGTCTAACTGCCATTATTTAGTTAGGGTATTGCTTAGTTTGTATTATTATTTTCATAGTATTAAATAGTAGTATGGAGAGAGAGAGAGAGAGATTTTAGATTAAGCCATACCATTAGTTAATTCCCTGAGATCTTCAATTTTAATTCAGATTAGATAATAAATTCAGTTAATTAGATTAGATTAGTATGTAATTAAAAATTTAGTAATGATAGGTTTAGTTTAAGTTCAGATCCAGTTAGTTATACATTATAGTTTCTAAAATATTATTTTTTTTAGTTATTGATGCAATTTTCTAATATGGTAGAGGTTGTTCAGTGCATATAGATGATGGGAGGAGGTGAAATATAGATTATAATTAGTTAATTTTAGCTGGTAGAATTTTACCAATTTAATTTTGTTTAGGATAGAACTTGATAGATGTTTTATTCCTATTAGTTATAATATTTTCTCTCACATCTAATGTACATTGTACACCTCTGTATCCCTCAACTGAGTTAGTTTAAGGTGAAACTTTAATTAAGAGCCTCATGAGTAAATTTAGAATAAAGTTAGATTGATAGTTTATTCTATGATCTATAGAATTGGCGCCTCCCGGTAATTGTTAGTGTTGGTGATCGATGGTGAGAGGTTACAATATATATATATATATATTTTATATTTTTTGGACTTCCAAAAATTCACAAACCAGATACCCCCCTTCGTCCAATAGTAAGTGCAATAGGTTCTCCAACTCATATTTTAGCCAGATACTTATCGGATTTCATTAAACCTACAATCCCATCTATTAAATCATATATTAAAAACTCTCTTCATTTTATTTCTGTTTTAAAAAGTTTAAAAATTAATGCTAATGACATTCTGGTCAGTTTTGATGTCGTGTCTTTGTTTACAAACATTCCAATTGATGAAGCTTTAAATATAATCTCACAACGTTGCAATTTACCAGACCGTATTATTGCTTTAATTAAACATTGTCTCTTAAATACATATTTTGTATACAATGGACAGCATTACAGACAAGTTTTTGGTACTCCTATGGGCTCACCCATCTCAGGAGTAATAGCTGATTTATTCATGGAATATATAGAAACTCGTGCTTTAGAATCATCATCTTTAAAACCTCTCATTTGGCTCAGATACATAGATGACACTTTTGTCATATGGCAACATGGAAAAAATAAATTAGATAATTTTTTCTTACATTTAAATAATATGCATCCTCATATTAAATTTACAATGGAGACAGAGTCTGATGGAAAACTCCCTTTTCTTGATGTTCTAGTCACCAGAACACCAAATAGTTTATCTTTTTCTATTTACAGAAAGGATACACACACAGATAGATATTTGCATTTCCATTCTCATCATCACCCAACTCAGATAGTTTCTGTAGCCAAAACTCTTTTAAATAGAGCAATAAACCTTTCAGATAAGACACATCTGAAAGAAGAAATAAATCATATTGTGTTTTATTAGCAAATAGTTATAATTGCAAATTTATAAAAAAAAGCCTTATTTCAAGCCCAAAATAGACAAAATAGGAAACAAAAAGATGATAAATCAGCTATTAGGATTTGTGTTCCATATGTAAAAGGAACTACAGACAGTATCGAACGTATATTAAAACGCTATAATATAGATACAGCATTTTCTGCTCATCAAAAGATCAGCAATATATTAACCAAGCCTAAGCATTCAATCCCTCTTGAATCTCATGGTGTCTATCAAATCTCATGTAAAAATTGTAAAGCTTCTTACATAGGTATGAGTAATCGTCGCATCAGTGTTAGGAGAGATGAGCATGCTAATGCAGTTAAACAACACTCATCATCATCAGCACTCTCACTCCATACTATAGATTCAGGTCATAAAATTGATTTTTCTAGTACCAGGATCATATCCAGATGTGATAATCTCTACCAATGCAAAATTAGAGAAGCCATTGAGATACTTAAAAGGCCAGATTGTATCAATAAGCGAGATGATACATATAAACTTCCTCCTATTTGGAAAGATTTTTTTAAAAAACATTCCTAAATTTAACATTTTTTGCTACTGGTGGAATTTTAACATTTTATTCAAATCAGTGATTGTAGCGCCTCTACAACCATCTTTCTACCTTTTATAACTCTGTGGATGGCTTGTGTGACCAAGTCGAAACATCAGTATATTAATATTAAAAGTTTTTAACATGGATGAACCCGCAAAATAAGTATTTTATAGATTTAATCCGTGCAAATCTTCGTTTTAACACACACACACACATATATATATATATATATATGTGTGTGTAGCAATGTAACTATAAATGTGTAGCAATATTGTTGTCATAAAGTTGCATAACTGGCCTTATAAGATGAGAGAACTGTAAAAAAGTCTGTATATGATGAAGGGGGAAAGTACCAATTGTAAGTAAAAAATGCCATATTTGGTAGAAGTCTTGAGGGTATATAAACCCTCAGAACCTGCTCTATAGTTTTCGGTATAAATATAAGTCAGACAATCCTGCCTTTGAAAGTCTAAAATCAGGATTAGGGTTTATTATGTAAAGGTCATCGTGACATTTTATTATTTTAATATGTCGTAGATTATGTATACTCATTCATTATTTAAATTAAACTATTAGCTTTCCATCACAATTCTGCCTTTGTAAATTATTTACTTTCTCCTCACAGGATGCAGCAAATTGATGCAGTCATCATAGGAATCAGATCTTGAAGAAATTGCCTGAACAGGAGATTGGCGCATTCATCATAGAAATCAAATCTTAAATAATTGCTTGAATAGCAGATTTTTGCAGTACATAGAAGTCAAAATTTAAGTAATTGCCTGAACAGCAAACTGAGATAGGTGTAACTGGATTTGAACTAACAGAGAAAATGATGGGCATATCACAAGTCAGTAAATGTGAATTTAATGTAGATAATCTGAGTAATTGGCCACTGTATATTCAGAGGATAAAAAATTGCTTTATGCTAAATAATATTACTGAGAATACTATAAGAGTAGGCTCTTTACTTTGCTTCACAGTCCAAATGGTAATCAAGATAGCCAACAAACTGTGTGAAAATTTTCTAGACACACAAAAATACAATGAGCTTGTAACAAAACTATATGATTATTTCAACCCTCACTCATCCAATTTTATTGCTCAATTGCATTTTAGAAGCAGAAGGCAAAGAAAAAATGAAAAAAATAAAAGATTATGATGTCCTAAGAGAGGTGGCAAAACTGTACCTTTACAACAAACTTTTAGAGGAAGCTCTCCTCAAGCAACTATTATATGGGATAATAGATGATCAATTTAAGCAGATATTATTAGCAGCAAAATACCTAAAGTATGAGGAAGCAAACAAATGTGGAACTGATTAAGAACTACTACTTGACCAAGCAAGAGTGTTCAGAAGTTTCACAAGACCAGAACCATTTCAAGCTACAATTTATAAAATGTCAGGAATTGAATCTAAAACAAATGTTAAATGTTTCCAATACAAAAAAATCAGCCATAAATCTCATGATTGCAATAAGCAAGAAGTGAAAGGTGTAGGAAGATAACTGATAACCCTGAATGATGGCACTACCATATGAAGCTGAATAGTAAATTTTTCTGCAGTGCGATGGAAAGTAGTTATTATAAAAATACTACCATAGATGAATCTGATCAAATTATGTTAAATGTAAAAATAATCAGCAGATCAATAACCATGGAAATTGATAGTGGGTCAAGGGTATCACTTATTAAAAGCAGAGATTGAGAAAGTCTATTTCAGAATTTAAAATTTACCCTAAAGTTGAGAAAAGTCACTTCAAGCCCTGGGATGCTAACAAAAATCCCATAAGAATACTAGGAGTCTCAAAAGTAAAGGTAGAAACAAAGAGGAATAAAAATACTATCACTGTACATAGTGAGTGGTAAAATTAATTCAATCATAGGCCAAGAATGGCTTGCACTTCTAGATATAAGGATATGCATTATTCACAAAATTGATATAGAATTGCAAGATAAAAATAAGTATCCCAATCTATTCAAAAAGAAATGAGGAAAAATAAAATTCTCACCTATTGCTATAGAATTATATGACAGAGCAAAACTTGTTATTACAAAACCTTGGAAAGTACCAATAGCCCAGCAAAGAAAGGTTGAGGAAAAACTAGATGAACTAATAGAACAAGGAATTTCTGAAACCAGTCGAGAATGCAGAGTGGACTACTTTTGTAGCAATAGTGGAACAAATGGAAAAATAAGAATTTGTGACCACTATAAATAGGTATTTACACAGAAGTCAATACCCAGTCCTGAATGTAAGGGAAGTCCTAGCCTCCATGGAACAAAATTTTGCCAAATTAGATTTCAACAGCACATTTCATCAAGTGCCCATAACTGAAGTAACAGCAGAGATCTTGACAGTCATAGCCCATATAGGTTTATTCAACTACAATAGGCTGCCCTTTGAAATTGCAATGGTGCCAAATATGTTCCAGGCCAAAATGGACTCATTATTCAAAGGCATGGATGGAGTCATCCAATACTTTGACAATATGTTAATAAGGGAAAATCTGAAGAAGCATTAAACTATTGAGTAATGAAAATATGTGATCTTCTTGAGAGATTTGGAGCCAGATTAAATTCTGAAAAATATATTTGGAATTTGAAAGAACTTGGGTTTCTCACACTTGAAAAAATGAAGGCTGTAAAAGGAAAAACATTTCTGAAAAAATATTAATGAACTTCAAGCATTACTTGGACCATTAATTACTTTGAAATCTTCTTAAAGGGCAAGGCTCATTATTCCCAACCTTTACATAAGCTGTTAAATAGTTTAAACATGCTTTAGCCTGTACTCAATGTGTTTTCAAATTTCACAAGATCAAGCATATTTTGCTGATAGAGGGAACCTTCCAAACCATGACACAAGATAGCATCTTTTATAAAGATAAGAACAGCTATCTTATCTTTAACCTAAGTGTCCACTTATATAGGTGAATCTGAAGCATATTGATTTGGAAGCATGTTGTGGTTTGGAAGGTTCCCTCTATCAACAAAATATACATGATTATTGTGAATTTTAAAGTGCATTGAGTACAGGCTAAAGCCTGTTTAAACTATTTACATATGCTCTCTGGGTGCTCAATAAATTAATTACTACTCCAATAACCTGTTAAAAAAATGAAATATGGAATTAGGGTTTGCAATCAAGAAAAAACATTTGAACAAGCCACAGCATTACTAACAACCAAAGGACTCTTCATACATTATGATAACAAGCAAGAAGTCACTCTAACAATGGACACATCAGAATTAGGATTGGGAACTGTAATATATCATCCATCAAAATTTGGTGATCACCCTATAGCATATGCTTCCTAAACACTAATGTTAGGTAATAGAAACTAGTCTGTTGGATAAAGAAGCAGTAGCTATAATACTCAGAATTAAGATGTTCCATCAATACCTCTATGGATGAAAGTTTAAACCCATCACTGATCACAAACCAATACTGGGAATATTGGTGAAAGATCTAACAACCCCTGACCACTTAAGCCCTCAAATGATTCATTGTCTAGAATTCTTGTCAGGATATGACTACAAGCTCATGTAGGAGAAGAATAAAAATATTCACATGCAGATGCATTATCTAGATGCCCAGATAGATCTGAATTGCCTAGGACAGAAACCTATGTAAATCACATTGTTCAGCTAGCTTCAAATACTATTAATAGTCAAACAATAGCATAATGGACTAATGCAGACCCTGACTACAGTAGTCTTAAAAATTGGATAGAGAGCAAATGGTCACTAGATGTCCTCCCTACTTAAATAAAGGACTGTGGAAAGTATGTGAGAGACTGTCCATAAATAAAGGCTGTATATTAATGGAAGACAAAGTACTTGTACCTATCTATGGTTTCAGAAGAGTACTTAGATTATTACATCAAAGTCATTTAGAAATAATTAGAGCTAAACTCCAGGCATACAGCTAAGTCTGGTGGCCACAAATAAATGGAGACCTCGAGCTGCATATTAAAAAATGTGAAGAATGTCAAATCACAGCTGATCAACTGCTAAAGAAATATATTGCATGGTCTACACCAGAGAAAGCTTGGTAAATCCACGCCAATTCATGGAAAGGACATTATTATTTAGCAGTGAGTATATAAAAACCAACATTCCTCCTTTTTCTTTTTAAAACTTGTTTATTCAAACTATAATTTTATTTTTACTCCATACAACATTTCAACTACATTCTGTAGTCATTATCAAGTTTCTTAAATAACAATTCAGGTTTAGGAGTTAACTCCTAAGCCTGAATTGTTATTTAAGAAACTTGATAATGATTACAGAATGTAATTGAAATGTTGTATGGAGTAAAAATAAAATTATAGTTTGAATAAACAAGTTTTAAAAAGAAAAAGGAGGAATATTGATTTCATGGAGCTATAATTTAAAAAGAAAAAGAAGTGAAAAGTTGTGTATATAATTATATTTATTTAGCAGTGGTAGATTCATAGAATCATTGAACTGAATACAGAGTTATAAAAAAATATTAGTTTGTCTGCAAGTATCGAGAAATTAATATCAGAAATCCTCATGTCAGATAATGGTACTGTTTTCTGCTCAGAGAAATTCAAAGACTTTATTAGTGATAGAGGTTAAAACATATAAAATCACCAATGTATCACCCCAAATCAAATGGAATTGTCTAGAAAGTAGTCCAAACATGAAAAAAGCATAAGCAAGATTAAAACCAAAAATATAAATGAAACCTTAATTAATATAGTGTTTCATCAACATTGCAGCTCATCTAGTGCCACTGGGAAAACCTCAGCTGAACTTTTGCTTCAAAGAAAATGAATAAATTGTCAATCTTGTTACCTAACCAACAAAGAAGTAATTAGACAGTAATGGCAGGAAGAATGTTTGAAATAGGAGACAATGTTTGGTCACTGAATAAATTAAAAAAGACTTGGGAGAAAGCAATCATCATGAGAAATATTGGAAAGCAACTGGCAGAAATTGAATCTGAAGAGGGTGTAAAACTTCAGAAGCATAAAAAACAACTGAGAAGACAATATCTGTCAACTGTAAATAATGGAGACAGTGAAGAAGCAACTGGCAACAATGTTAAAGCAGTAACTGAAACATCAACTACTCCAGAGATCTACAGCCCCAAAGAAAAAGAATTGTTGGTGGTTGGACTCTTCTGAAAATGAGATAGCTACTCTGAAATCACCATTGAGACACAACAAAGACTGTAAGCATCCAGCAATAACCAGAAACCCCCCTGCTCATCTCAAAGACTATGTTAGATGAAGAATCATACTTCTAGATGTGGGGAGGAATTGCAGTGTTCAAGGTAAAGTAAGGAATATTATATGTCAGTGTGTGTGCAACAATAAATGTGTAATAATAGTGAAGAATAAAAATAATATCTTTTGTACAATAATTATGTATAATTATTGTGTGAAATAATTATATATATATATATATAAAACAGCAAATGTGTAGCAATGTAACTATAAATGTGTAGCAATGTTATTAGGTCATAGAGTTGCATAGCTGGCCTTATAAGGTGAAAGAACTGGAAAAAATGACATATATGGTGAGGTGAGTAAAAAATACCAAGTGTATGTAAAAAACGTTATATTTGGTAATATTTGTAAAGACTCCAGAAGTCTTGAGGTTATATAAACCTCCAGAACTTGGTCTATAGATTCTGGTATTAATGTACATCAAAGAATCCTGCTTCCCTATGTCTAAAAGCAGGACTAGGATTTATTATTTGCAGGTCACCAAAACCTTTTATGATTTTAATATTCCTTAAATAGGTGATGTACATTTGTAAATATGCTTGTACATTATTTAAATTAAACTATTAGCTTTCCATCTCAATTCTGCCTTTGTCGATTATTTATTTGCTGCTCACAGGACATAGCTAGCAGTTTTGATTAAAAAATTAAAGGAACAAAAAATGAAATTGAAGAGATAAGAAATATTAGATATATTTTGAGGCAAAATTTGTCTCCCACACAGACTTAATTGAAGAACTATTTGATTTACGAGCATACAAGATAGATTTGTTTTATATATATAAAAAAAAAAAGACACATAAATAACTATTTATAGAAATAATTATAAAAGAGAAATCTGATCACAAAGTTAGAATTATATTAGAAAAATAATTAGTTTAAACAAATACTTTTATTATACTCTAGTTTAAATAAATAATTTAAAATAAATATCTGTGTTAAATGACATAGATTGGTTAGTATGGCTGTAATAAAAAAATAAACAATATTTAATTTTTTTTTTTTTTTGCTTTCACGAAACATAAGATTCATTTTCTTAGATTAGGATAAAATAATTTTTATTTAAAATTTATTTCTGAATTCTCTCTTTTTTGATTAAAAAAAAATACACATCACTTATTAACTTTCATTAGGATTAATAAAAACATCTTTCATTCCCTAAAAATTATATTTTTTTATTAAAGAAACTAAATAATTTAATGTGGTGTAGACTATTTCTATCATCTGTCATAAAATGGTGAATGTATAGAAAATTTTTAACTTTATTTAAACTTTTCCAAATATGAGCAAAAAGATAATACAAGTTAGTAGATTACACAGTGTTTTGTGTGATATTATTTTCCACTCTTCTTCAGTGTTGCCAACCTGACCAGTGATAATTCTAGTATAAGAAGTCAGGCTTACACCATCCATAATTTTACTGTTCACTCTAGATAAATACAGTAATGATTGTCACTAATCATTTAATAAACTAGAGATTATCTCTACCCCAGAAATAAACTTTAAACTTCAGCTAATAATTAATGTCATTTTTATTAATTAAACACACACACACATTGGAGTTATTTATTTTTCTCTTTCCCATGTATAATATTTTTAGGAATGACCTCAAGACGTATTTTGTGCTGAACCAGCAGACATCAGTTGGATCAAGTCACCAACTTATATCATATGCACAGTATTTATCAATAGTAAATTGTTTCATTTTGATTTACAAGTGTCAAACTCATACCATCCGCAATTCTGACACCCTTCATTCTGCATTTATTTAGAGTGGATGGTATCAAAGTTAGGGGTGGTGTGAGTTTGACACTTGTAAATCAAAATGTAACACTTTTCTTTTTTTAATATATTAAATGGATTGTTCAGCTTATTTCTTAATTATATCGGTTAAATATGCTTACCGTTTTTTTTAAAGCTTGTATTGATATAAAGTTACAAATGATAAAATAGAGTGTGTGGTTTTTTTTTTTTTTGCAATTGTAATTGCATTCAAGTTCAATTTTTGTCTTTTTTGAAAATACATTCTTCATCAGTTATTTTGGATATGCACTTTTTTTTAGCGTTGCCAATAATAATTTTTTGTTTCTTGATTTTCAATTTTTTTTCATTATTTGTTATATTAATTTATCAGTAGTTGCTTTGTTTTTTTAATATTTTCACGAGTTATTTGATTCAAGTGAGTATAAAAAATATTTGACTAAATGACTTTATTAATGGAAAAGTATTTGTTTTTTGAACTTGATTTCTCCAAGAAATTAATTCCAGTATTATGTCTTCTTTCAATTTTGAAATGAAAAACTTTTAGATTTTTTTTTCTAATTCTTTTATTAGTTCTTCTTGCATATATTTGATATTTGAAAATGTCATCCTTTGTTATAAGAAAAATATAATCTATATTTAAAAATTTTATATTTCAAAACTAAAATAGAATATAAGTATAGAATTAATAGGTTCCATTTTTATTTTTGAAAAACTAACTATAAATAATTTTGGATCCATTTTAAATCCAATACTCCATTAGAATATATATATA